>CM071936.1:48138305-48651649 GCA_016081115.2 Rehmannia glutinosa | reverse complement strand
TCTAACAAAAATAAAAGAAAAGTGGCCGAGAGCCATAAAAGTTCGATAATCTTGTGTTGAACAAGGATACCGTAAATTGGAAGGGCACAAAGTAGTATGTGTATTATGGTAAGTCTAGACATATTCGTCGAAGACATAATACTATTAGCATGTTGATTTTGAAACGGGTTATTTCGGTTGACTACATGCTCACGAAATGAATAAATCGAGATCAATTGTATAAATTGTTAATGAAATGGGCTTAAAATCCACAAAATAAAGAATGTTCATAGCGAACTCCAACCTTGTAAATTGAGATCCGAAGACCTCGGTTCAATGGAACAACTAAGTTATGAATATTCAAACAGTATACTTGAAAAATGTGTAAGCTCATTCATGGAACTTTCAAGTGAAATAGAAATCACGAATGCGGTGAGGTTAAGTTTAAGACTTTTAATGATTCCTATACCGAAAGTTGGAGTATGACAGAAATACTCTTCAATAGAAATCACCTATATAAGTGAGAAGTAGTGGCCGCTTCAAGAAAACACTTATGAATCTAAGATGTAGTCCAGGGCGAAATGGACACAATGTGAGAACAACAAGTGTTAGAATTATTATCAGTATAAATATTGTTATCTCGGTTTACACAAACGGCTAAGCTTTAAGACATCGCGTCATCAATGACTAGTAAATCCAATAATATTTTAATAAGAACTGCCCAAAGCCACAAGCTACTTATCCAGTGCAATAACAATTTGAGACTTTCAAGCAAATTTTCATACATGCGTTCATTAATTTCACTCATGTGGGGGATTGTTGAATTTGGTTTGAGAAAATTGGTATTGATCCAATTTTGACCAAATATTTAAGTGGTTTCCATTTGTGGAAATGGAATTAAATTATATGATAAAATTCTATTGAGTAGATGAGATTGACATTTTGAATTTCTCCAAATCAAATTCGAGTAAATAAGAAACTAATGCTACAAAGTTAGCCACTTAAAACTAGAAATTGATATGGAAATTGGAAAATGTGGGGGAGTAGTAAAGCTCCATCCCATATATGAGAGAAAGTAAAAAATTGATCTATTTATATAGCCCAAGTTGGACTAATGGGTTTGAGCCCTTGGAGCACCAAAGTTTTTAAAGGGGTGAGGACCTATATGTTTGTGAGTTTAGTTTAAAACACACACGCTGAGCATTTAGCCGCTTGCGGCCCGACTGGGTCCGGTCATGGGTCCGTTTGGGTTTGGGCTTCAAGGCCCTTATATTTTGGACAAAATTTATTTAAACCTTTAAAATAATTTTTTACTCAAATTGGGTTGGGCCTCACAAAATTGGGCCTTGTGCGCGGTCACGCAGTGCCAATCGTGGGCGCGCACTGGAACAAAGTGTGCGATCACGCATCCGAGGCAAAAACATTTCGATTTCACGTGCGCAGAAGTGCGCGGTCTCGCACTTTCAAACTCTGGCACCTTTCGAGCAACCAGGTGTATTTTTTGGCTATAGACATTCTTTTCGAACCAAAAGACGTATCCTTTCCATGAGGCACCTTGAGGCCTATAAATAAGAACCCCCTACAGATGAAAAAAGACATGAACATTAACCAAATAATAATCGAATCACTTTGCATTCTGCATATTGATTATTACCCTTCCAAAAGCTTGAATGCCTTAAACACTTGTTTTGTTCGCTATTGCTTCGATTTTGCAAGTGCTGCTAAGTAGAAACTGTAAAAATCATTGTATCTTAGGGACGATTACCAGAACTGTAAGCACTTTGTAACGAGGCAATTCGGTCTTGCGGAGATAGTATCAAATACTAGCCTTCGACTTTACTCTGTCCCGTTTTGTTTTCCAAATACTTAGCCATTTTATTTTAAACAGTACCACCCAAACAACAATCCCAAGACGAAATTGCCCCATTATAGAGTGATTTTAAGAACTACCTCAAGCACAAGAGCAAGGAAATGGGGCTTGAGGATTTAATAGTTCGACTTCGGATTGAGGAAGGCAACCGCAAATCCCTTTGAAATCGACAATTGTGGGGGTGTGATCACACCTTATGGAACACAAGGGGAGCTTATGTTGTATTTTTAAATGTGACAAAAGGTGTTGCCAAAAAGTGTTGTAACACCAAAACCACAGTTGCATAAGTGTTGCCCAAAGTGTTATAACACTAGAGGCAGACACAATAACAAGTTAAGTCTAAAGTGTTACTGAAGATGTGATAACACCAAAGGTTACACACCCTGTAAAAGGTTTTAATGGAGTTGTTGGAACTAAGGTCTGAAATCTGTGAGAACGAGGTTCTAACTATATTATTGGGACAAGGTTCTAACAAAAATAAAAGAAAGTGGTCGAGAGCCATAAAAGTTCTGGATAATCTTTTATTGAACAAGGATACCAGAAATTGGAAGGGCACAAAGTAGTATGTATAATGGTAAGTCTAGACATATTCGTCGAAGACATTATACTATTAGACAGTTGATTTCGAATGTGGTTATTTTGATTGACTACGTGAAGTCAAAGGAAAACCTAGCGGATCCGCTCACAAAAGAAATAAATCGAGATCAGATATAAATTGTTAAGGGAATGAGTTTAAAATCCACAAAATAAGGAATGTTCATAGGGTAATCCAACCTTGTGAATCGAGATCCGAAGACCTTGGTTCAATGGGATAACTAAGTTATGAATATTCAGTTGTACACTTGGAAAATGTGTTAGCTCATTCCCGGAACTTCCAAGTGAAATAGAAACATGTTGAATATGGTGAGGTTAAGTTTAAGACTTTTAATGATTCATATACCGAAATGTGGAGTATGACAGGATACTCTTCAATAGGTGGTCACTTATATAAGTGAGAAGTAATGGCCGCTTCAAAGAAACATTTATGAATCTAAGATATGGTCCAGAGCCGAAATGGACACAACGTGAGAACAACAAGTGTTAGAATTATTATTGTATAAATATTATTGTCTCGGTTTACATAAACGACTAAGTAGTTCAAGATATCGCGTCACTAAGCAGCTAGTAAATCTGATAGTATTATATTAAGGACGGTTCAAAGCCACAAGCTACCTATCCAGATGCAATAACAGTTCGCCGAGACTTTCAAGTTTATACATCATTGATATTGATTTGTTTTACATGGTTTATACATCTTTGAATTATTTTACGTTTAAATATTTTTTATATTGATTTTATCATAACTTTCTACTGTGATGTTGCTTTAGATATCTACTTTTAATTATTAGTTCAATTCTTCGTTGCATATTCAAAATACTATTATTGTGTTTAGGAATTATTTCTATTTTTCGTAAATTCACATAACTACACGCCGACAAAACTTTTCTTGTGAAACAACCTCGACAATTTAGCATACTACATTTATATCATACTCTAACGTGTAGCGCTTATTTTCAATAGGTATTTGGTGAGATAACTAGACCCCAAATTTGTTATGCATCATTATATTAGGAATTTTTGACTTGTCTGATCTTTCACTAACTAATAGGCTGGAGCAATGTATCAAAATAATGAGTTCAACTCAAATTTTTGTCGAACTTTTTTCTATATTTCGGTTCAATATTTCGGTAAATTAAAATATCGCAACAAAAATTATAATTGAAAAATAAATATTGTAATCATAATTATGATATTTATTTATTATTTCTTTAATTTAGTATGTAAATAATGCATAATCATACAAAAATACGTAATATACACAAAATATATACATAATAAAATAAAAACAAATCAATATGTACCAAATTTTTGTTTTGGTTGAGTTCACTATATTGTTTAAACTTATTTTTTGTTATTTTATGTATTAAATAGGATACATAAATGTATGCACATATTTTTTAATTTTTTTAAAAACTAATATCGCAAAGGGAAAATTATGAAAGTTCGGATGACAAAGTAAAATTCTTAACAACATTCATATAGTAAAGTGCAACAACTCATATTTGAATTTTAGGAAAAAGGCAATTTCGCCCTCATGTGGAGGGCATGTCTTAATATTCGAAAAATATTCCACCTATGATGGTTGTTGTAGGGTAAAGTGCAAAACTTGTATAGTTTGTAGGGTAAAATGTAAAAAAAAAAAAATAGTTCATATAGTAAAGTGTAAAAAATCACATTATTTGGGGGGCTTGGTGTTTTTTCCTCTTTTTTTAAATTAGATTTAGCTTTCTACTCTGAATATCTACAAGTTTCGTTCGTGATCATACTTCTCATTTATCTATCCGAAAAATTAGCATAGGTAAAATATGTCCGCCCCAAAAAACCCTGGCTCCGTCCCTGTATATATATCGTAGTTAATTCTTTTTATATGAAACAATTTCAAGTCGCATTCAATCAAGACAACAATGATCACGAAGTCAAAAATGAGCTTCTACATGACAGGTCTCTATGGCATACTGAACGTGAACTCCCTCTTCACGGTGGCAACGTTCATCAGCCTCACCCTAACAGTGCTTGCAACCGACGCCAACAAGCAGACAGCAAGAAAATTCATCATTTGCCAATTTGTTTCGTTCTGTTGCTTTCTCTTTTCGACCATAGCTCAAAGCCTCAAGTGGTCATCGACTTGTTGAACAACTTGATCCGAGCAACCCTAATAAACCGAACATCGATCCGATGTTTTTGAAAACCGGTTTGATCGTATTCGCATTCGATTCTTTCATGGGATGTATTTTTATGGTGATTTTTGTTAGTTTTGTTGGGGTGCATCTAGAGAGGATTTCTTGTGGAGACAATACGGTGTGGTTTGGAGTGATGGTTGGTCTGGTTTCGAGTTCTAGCGTTGTGTATTTTTATGCTTCACTTTGTGCTTCGTATTTCATATAGTTAGTAGGAGGAATTAGTTGATATGATTTCTTTAGAATTTTTTAGCAGTACGATGTTTTTGGATATTGGATTTTAGTGAGGAAAGCTTTGAAGAAGAGAGATTCTGTCGCACTAAATTTGCGCTTCATGTTTTAGATATTTTTTCTTTGCCCTTATTCTTAGCAAATCCAAGGTCTAACCAAGTCTCCTCAATATATTTGTTTATTAAGATTTCTCATCATTTAAGGATAAAGTAGACATACCTAATAATCTATATAGTTATCAATAAAAGTACATTTGTGATGATAAGAATTTGTAATTTGATGATAAGAATTTTAACCAATATCATTCTAATAATCATATGAAATACACATTATATTAAGATAATCCTAATCCAATATCTCATATATTTAATCAATCATTCTTCATTCCATCAAGCAAGTAAAACGAGCCCCAAGTGTATTAGAACATCATGTTGTTTGTGGTGTTTGGTTTTCTCGGAAAATGAGCAGAATAACGAGACATAAATAAAATCGAGGTAAAATTAGATTCTCTATCCGCAAGACGAAATTGCCTCGTACAAAAGTGCTAATGGTCTAGGCAATCGTCTCTAAGATACAACGACTTTCAAGTTCGTCTTAGCAACACTTGCAAAAGTCGAACTTATAACGAACATAACTCTATTTAGAACTTTCGAAATACAGAAAAGAAGAGATGAAACAATATGTTGAATGAATGCAGATTTTCTGGTGTGTAAAAATGATCATCCAGGGCCCAGGGGTCTGTTTATAAAGAGATCCGGATGCCCTTTCACAACAGGTGCATCATTTGGTCTGGATCAATCTGGATTGTTGGATCGTGCCTTCTAATCAACAGGCACAATCTAATGGTCGTGATCGCATCTCTTCCGAAGGTACACAAGCTCGTGACGCACTGCGCACATCAATGCGGCCCATCCGTTCAGGCGAATAGGCGCGTCCAAATCAGCACCATTTTGCGTGCCACGTGTCGCCATCTGGACGACTCCGCAAGTCACTGCCACATGGGCTGCACTGCCACGTCACTGAGCCACTGGACCGAATCCTGGTTCGATTTTTCAAAACTTTAAGGCTTCTCGCGACGATGCATACGTGCGCCTCGAAAGCGCCCAATGCGACTATGTGCGACGTGCGCGGGCAGGGGCTTGGCTCGGACGGTGCTATTTGAGCTAGCCAAAGGCTAGTCAAAATTGACTTGGTCCACTAGTGTGTACCATAAGGAGCTACATATGATTACTTTCCTTGTTAGTGGTGAGCTTCTATATAAACTAATAAACATTTAATATGCTTTTTTTGTAGGATATGGCTTTCCATATTCCCACCATTTTATATTACATATATAAAAAGGCTTTTAAGTGGCTAGCTTTATACATTAATTTCTCATTCACCCGACATTCGTTTTGAGAAATTAAAAATGCTAAATTCATCTACCTGCGTTGTAGATTACGATTATATCATTTATTTTTCAAACTAATAAATGATCTCACTTAAATAATTTGTCAACATCGGGTCAAAATCCATTTTTATAAACCAATTTCCAATAAATCAAAGGGAATAAAAATACTGAAGGTGGTTAACTGCTAATACCAATCTTCCAAATTTGTTATATGATTGTTACACGACTTTTCCGGCTGATTTTTCAATTTCCAGGTGTTTTCTCACAGAAAAGAGTTTTTACGAAATATGTATTGCCACCCTCCATCTTACGAGTTAGAGTACCAATTCGCAATTTTCCCGACCGAAACAACATGCAGAAGAACTGTGAACTGATGCAGAGCACCAGACGCCATTCACGTATGTATTATACTCTGTATTTTCAACTAATTAAGCTTGACAGGGGCCGTTACCAAAGTGAAAAAGGTTACGGTCCATATTACTGAGAACTAAACTAACTTAGCCTAATTTCAATGGGAGAAAGGCCAGAAAAGAAACATATATCTCCCCCTGCGGCTAATGCTACTTTTTAATCAGAAGAAAGATTTACCTTATGCTTAAGGCATATGATAGTGGTTGCATCACCATTTTCCGTGATAGTTGATAGCATTACCTCACTTAGACCCGGAATTATCCAAGACAATCTCTGCCAACTGAATGTTGCCACTCAATTTTGATGTCTTGTGAGAGGGCATGAATGAAAACCCATCAACAAGCTTCGTGCACTTCAAACACCATTTGTCCATCAGGAACTCAATGAGGTGATGCCCGCTGCAAATGGTTAGTCACAACTGTACGTCATAGTTTCCATTTCATAATCAAAGTTTGGTTAATTACAAAAACTATCCCTGAAGTTTAGCTTAATTATAAAAAAGACCAATTATCTTTCAAAATTACAAATACCCCCTTGATATTTGTTTCTTTTTTACAAATTGTACCTTCAAGAGAGGGGTATTTGTTAGGTAAACCTCAAGGGGGTGTTTGTAATTATCCCTCAAAAAGTTTTTAGGAGCGAAGCTACTTATGGTACTCGTATGCCTTCAGTTGGCGAGCATATATTTCTACCGAGTAAAAGCAAGTACAAGATTGAAGTACCTTCTGTTGTGATATGTGGTAATGAAAACAGAATCTGGACATTTCTGGAGTAAGAATGTTACGGTTGCAAAAAGATCATCAAAGGCTTAGCACCGCCATGCAATAGAAGTAATATATCAGATAGCAGATATGGGGGAGTCGCAGAGAAGTGAAAATAAATTTAAGTATAAAACAATGTCAATTTACCACTTGTGTCATAGAGCACATCAGCTCCAAGAATGATATTTGGGCGCAAACTGAAGACTGGTGCATCCCATACACCCCATGTGAGTCCCAACACCTACAGCAAATAACAACCTAGTCGGTGGTATCCTGATATTGCTTGTGTGGTTATGTGGGTAGCAAGAAACTGAGTGAGGATGTGATAACCCCCATACAAAAGATATATTAATATGAACCGAGAATTGGCGCATGAAGCAAACATGTTACGGATGTTTACCCTGCACTTGAGATTGTTTATACTGCACACCCTTCTCATATTATCCAACACCTGGAGGTCCAAAGAAAAAGCCTGTTGAGAATTATTCACGAAAATATACAGTAAACAAAATTTGAATTTCAACCACTACATTCCGGCAATTTCACTGAACACGAAATATGAATACAGATGTCATCCTCAACTCAACCAGATAAAATAATTGGATTCATTATGCCAAACGTAAAAGGAAGACAAAACTGAACTTTCACTCAAATATCGGGGTGTCCAAAGTCTGAAATTGGAGAATTCAGTAACCACAAACTGATAATAAAAAAAAATATAACAACACTCAAATTCAGAATGCAAATAGCTCAAATTTTTGCTAGCATATACAAAGGAAAGTACAAGACATCAATTTAATCAATAATTTAACATGAACTACATGGCTTGACAAATCCAAACCTCTGATCTACTTGAATCGTCAGTCAGTGTCACATCTGCACCCACTTTAGCAGCAACCAATCCAGGCAATGAAGTTCCAGCACCCAGCTGTTAAGTAAAAAATGTGATTGAAATAAAACATTGAGAACAAAGATGGAGGTTAATAAAACTGTGATGGCCTGACTCACCTCAACAACATTAGCCCCAGAAAACCGTGTTCTTTGTTGCCAAACGTACTCTGCTAGAATTATACTTGATGGCCATACGAATAGACCGTATTCTTCTTTCATATTCTGATAGGAGGTGGTCAAATGAATGTAAGAAAATATTGAAACACAAAAAGGCTAAACTGAATTCGGCTTTCACATTGAGTTTCTTTTCTTTTTCATATACTATCTTTTCTCAACTTCAGGATATATTATTGGAGCAGATACACACCTCGATGATGCTGATGGAGAAATCATCCTCAGTGCTGCCAAAATAATGCTGAGAACTTGTGGTCATGTCTTGGTCAGGTGATAATTCAGCTGTGATTTTGTCACCCTTTTCAATCTGTGGAGCCTGAGTGAAGCAGAACCTCAAAGACTATAAAACCAGCCCTATATGAAGAAGGGGGTTCAAGTTCGTACAACTTTGAGTTCTAAACCTCAGAGATTGGAGTGTTAAATATTCATGGTTGATCTTTAATAAAGTACAGAGTACCATTATAACAGGTTATTGAAGTTAGGTATTTAATGTGTGCAATTGAGAATAGTGTAGGTCCTGAGAACAATGGCCTGACAGCATAAAACTATTGACTTGATTCTTGGCGTTCTTTTATTAAGATATACTAAATTCCTCAGGCATACACACCCATAGTTGTATTCTTACATTTAAGGACAAATATCCAAGTACTTAATTTATTCATATTTTTTGTTTTAAAGAAGTTGTGCAGAGTTCTGGGGCTTCTATTTAAGCTCAGATTATGAACTACCACATGAAACTATCAGTACGTCAAAGGAAGGTACCAATTCTCCAGATGTGGTGTTTTTTCTTTCTTTTCTTTTTTTCTTCTTCTTTCTTTTTCCTTTTTGGGGGAAGCTTTATAAAGAGCATTGCTCATAACCAAATTAAATAGGAGAACTAAGGGGGCAATCAAATTTAAAATACTACACGTATAATTTTTATTTTGCAGTAGCGGGAGTTGGGAAACTGTCCCCAGCCACTATTCAGCCAGATATTTGTCACACCGAATAGTTCCCAGAAAAATACAGACACTTCTAAACAAAACAAGACTGAGCGGTAGATGAAAAGTTTCTTCAACAAATAATACAATTACCCAGCACTCATCCAAAGCTGAAATGTAATGCCAATCTTTTCAAGCATCAAGCCTTCCAATTGAAGCAATTCTGGTACAAGGAAGTGACTACACCATTTCACGATCCAAAAGAATAAATTATATACACATGCCCAACACCAAGTTCCCAACACATTAATGTAACGACCAAAGTAAACGTTTGACAGATCAATATAACCTGGCATGATATGTTGGATACATGTACAAACACCCTGTCAGCGAACAAAAACATCATACAAGTGCATGAATATGCTGAATCAGGAATTTACTGGAGAAGACTCTTTCATTCATTATCATCCAACAACTAGGTTTACAGTGTATAGTACAATCTTGCCAACAGAACAAAGTCTTGAAAAATTCAATCTTTGTCTCGGTGACATAAAAAATGGTGAGAGTTAATTGACTTTATTGGTATATAGCATTTCACAAACAAAGGTACCTCCTCTTTTCACCTCCCCAACGAAGGTTGTCTTGATTTAAATCAGCACGATCAAATAAGTTCATGCTCCATGTAACCTTTCATTTTTCATCTTAACTATAAGCCAAGTTTGTTTTATTTGTCACTAATTATCAATCAAATGATTACGCCATACTTTACTCAAAATCATTATCCACAAGTCCTTAAACATCAAATGATGCAAAAATTACTATTCGGTACAAATGTACATCCAAAAGATTAACTCAAGCGCATCTTAATCGGACAAGTTAAACTAATTGATCAGCAAGCAGGCTACGGGGAAACCATGAAATGGTCGAACTAACCCAAGGGGGAAAAAACAAAAACAAACAAAAAAAATATTAATATTATCAGACAAAAGAAAAATATTCCGAGTGATATTTCGAAAAAAATACAGAAAGATTCTTAAAAAGATTCAATTCTACTCATAGCTTAATTCTTCACGTAAAAATCAATTTTTCTTTTTACCTCATTATCCTCATCCTGTTCCGAATGACGTTCCAATTTCAATTTGGTATTCTTGTTCTTATTCCTGGACGCCATGGAAGTGGTGTGTGGCTTCGCGACAAGCGCAGTTTAGCAGAAGCGGTAAAGTGATGCAGCCTGTGAGAGAGATCTTCTCTTTAAACCGTGAGAGTTCTGCTCAGTCGATTCTGAAACTCGCTATTCAATTTCATCGATTTATTACAAATATTTATAAGATACATTTAAATAGTTCAACATATTATATATATATAGGATGAGATCCTCATGAGGCACTACAAGATTAGTTGAGACTATAGGGACAGATCTACACAATGAAAACAAAAATTGGATGGCCAAGATATACATAATAAATGCAGCAATTGGAATGAGAAAATACACGTGCCGGGGTAAAATAGAAATAGAAAAACATACCAAAAATAATCGCCCTCATTATATTATATTGCTACAAATTAGAAGTGTGATCTGTTATTGATCGTGTTCCTTCAATCACGCGGTCAACCATCCTCTCTCATTCTTCAACATACTGCATAATTTATACCATACATATTGCATATTTATGTTCTGCATATATAGTGTTACAAATTTGCATATTTAGTATGGGCAAAGCGTAGTATATTAAATTTTAATAGTGTGTTTATTTAGAATATGAATATTATGTTTGATAAATGGTTTTATCATGATTTTGATGATTTTGATTTTACACCAAAACAATGGTTTTAAAGGTTGTCTAAATACTCCTAAATGATTTAAAATGGTTTTAATATTTTTCGGAGTATTTCTTCAAGTTTTATTTTCGACAAAATTGGACAACACTTTTAATGATTTTTTGTTAATGTATTTTTACACCAAAACAATGTTTCTAAATGTTGTCCTAATACTCCCGATCGGTCTAAAATGTTTTCACTATTTTTTCTGAGTATTTCTTGAAGTTTATTTTCGATATAAAATTGGATAACACTTTTGTTTTGAGGTCAACCAACCGCCGATAGGGCAACCCGCACGAAAGTTGAGAAAAAGAAAACTTCATGTTTTGCGAGAAAATGGTCAGGCAACCCTGGTCGACCTATAGGGCGGCCGTGCACTGGAGCAAAAATTGAAACAGAACTCCCGCCTTCGTTTTTGTAGTTTGTGGGCGACCGGTTGGAGTCGACGTCGACCGGCCGAGATAGACGTCGACCGACCGACGCCTGTGTAAATGTGTATTCTCATTTTCAAACGTCTATTTGTCTTGTGACGACGGCGCTTCTCAAGTTTGATGAAAAAATTCAACTGTGGTGCGCAAAACATCTTTTCCTTAATTTGTGGGATTGATTTCTAAGCTCTTTTCTTCAATTGTCTTGCAATTTTTTACGAAATTCATGTCCCCAAGAGGAGCTTATCATGTACAAGACATCTTCTATAAATAGAGGAAGAATTGAAGCAACACAATAAGAGAGAAAACTACAACACAACAAGATACACTCAAGAATACACTTGTTCTTACATTGTCTTATTTCTTGTTGTAATTTGCCTAGCTATTCACTTTCACATTCTTGAGGTCTAGGTTATTCTTGATTACACTTGCACTCAATTGTATAATTCATTATCGAGTTGTAATCTTGAATTTGTGGTCGTCATTCAAACACAAGATATCCTTGTGAGTGTTCTTGTGGTAAGAACACACTTGGGTGAACTAGGTGTTAGGTGTAAGAAGATTGTGGTAATCTTCTTGTTGAGGTGTTGAAGAGTGTGGTGCTTTTCAAGGGTGAAGATTGTGGTAATCTTCACAAGGTGTCGTTGGAGATTGTGGTAATCTCAAAAGTGGTGTTAAAGAAGAGTGTGGTGCTCTTCAAGGTGTCGTTGTAAGTTGGTATTGTATTAACTTGTGGTAAATTAATAAAATCTTTTTTCTTTTTGAAATCCATCCCGGATATACTGGGGTGGTAGAGGATTAGGCCCTAGGTGGGTTGAACCTCTTTAAATCGACGTGTGTTGTTTACATTCCGCACCTTTTTTATTGTGTTTGAGCATTTGGTTCGAAAAAGAGGGCGAAATCGAAAAGATGGAGATAATCTATTCACCCCCCTCTAGATTATCGTAGCCGCTTGGACTTACATATTACATGTATAATTTTGTTATTGTGTATACTTAGAACAAAACAAAAAAATATTGAAATATATTAGGCATTCGTCCTTAAGATTTATACCCTGCATACTGCATATTTATGTTCTGCATATATATTGTTCCAAATTTGCATATTTAGTATGAACAAAGTGTATTACATTAAATTTTAATAGTGTGTTTATTTAGAATATGAATATTGCATATATAATTTTGTTATTGTGTATACTTAGAACAAAACAAAAAAATATTGAAATACATTAGGCATTGGTCTTTAAGATTTATACCCTGCATACTGCATATTTATGTTCTACATATATAATATTCCAAATTTGCATATTTAGTATGAACAAAGTGTATTACATTAAAATTTTAATAGTGTGCTTATTTAGAATATGAATATTATACAGATAGGTTTGTTATTGTGTATACTTAGAACAAAACAAGAAAATACTGATATACATTAGTCATTGGTCCTTATGATTTATACCATGCATACTACATATTTATGTTCTGCATATATAATGTTCCAAATTTGCATATTTAGTATGAACAAAGTGTATTATATTAAATTTTAATATTTTGCTTATTTAGAATAGGAATATTGCATAAATAGTTTTATTATTGTGTATACTTAGAACCGAATGAGACGGAAATGGATTGAAAGAGAAAAATCGAATGGACGTGTGTTTTGAAAAAATAACTCACACTTTAAATAACGGGAGAGAGAGATATGGTAAGATTTTTTTACCAATAATTGTTAAAGATATTAATTTCGAAAATACCAAATTACCCTTCAATCCTCCCAATAAATCCGGCGCCTACTAAAAATAAGAGGGAAAATCTGGACCATTTCTACTTTTAATCCAATGGCCATGATATGTCTATATGGTCTCACCTAAAGGGTTTGTTCTAATTTGAACCAATCCATACATATATATATATATTTCTTCAGGGTAATCCTATCAAATTTTTTGGCTTGAGTCGAACTTTAAATTAGACCATTTTTTAATACAAAATCAAAGACAATATAAAATAATAAAAGAAATAATAATGTGGTGCAATATATAAAACAGTTCTATTATAGTTAAAATAATATGACATCCATGTTCAAAAATCCAAATATTTATTTAAATATAACTCGTCTTACAGTTTTGACGACAAAAATATTAATCAAGTAAGTATAATCAAGTGGTACAATATATAGTTTTTTGAACTTTTTGACTTTTTCTTTTGAGAAATTTTAATTTAGGGTCTTAAGAAAAAATTAAATGTGATAGTTTTTTAAAATTCAACATTTTTATTTCCACAAATTTTTTTAAAACTAAATTTAGTATTATAAATAATTAATGTTAACATTAACAATGTTAATATAAATAAAAACTAAATAAAAATAATCCTATTTAAATTTTGTTATTCCTTTAAACATAAAATTTGGTGACATATTTCAATGTAGAAAAAGTAATTAATACACTAAAAACAAACAAAACAAAAGAAATGAAAAAAGGAGTGAGAAGATAATGCATGAACAGTGTTGCACCATTATTGGCGCAACACTGTAGCAAATCTAAAATGATGCGTTGTATAGCGTTGGTGTTGGGGTGGATTTCTTCACCCAAATGGCGTTTTGGGTGGATTTACCCATGTGTTGGAAATGGTCTTAGCAACTAGAAAGGCTACAAGATCCAAGGGAATATGGACCCTTCATTTTTTTCAGTGACAATTTTAATTTTTTTTATTTAAATCTCAAAATCTAGAAAGAAAAAATAGTAAAGAGAATTGGAACTTGGGTGTTTGGTCTTTCAAAGTTTTAAAATGGACTAACCACTATGCTAAACATGTTCTTTGGTAAATATCTTATTATATGGGCTATCTACAAAAGGTATACAAAAAAGTATGGGCTTTAGACACTTTTTGCCCCATTTTTCTGGATAAAAGACAAGCTTTTACGCTTTTCGATAATTTCCGGATAAAATTACGCTCCGCTGCTTTTTTTGGCCAAAAATATGCTCATGCCAAAATTCTTGGACATTTTTACGTTGTTGTTTCTTTGTTGTTTCAAACATGTTTCTTCTAGTAAAATTTCAATGAAAAATAAATTTTGCTCCCGTTAAATAATATATTTTATACTCGGAATTTTATAAAAAAATAAGAAATATACACATAAAACAACTCATATTAAAAACCAAACAAATTGAAAAATAATATAGAAACAATATGAGTAGAAAAACACAATTCAATTTTTGATCCAATGCATGAAAACATAAAAAAAAACATGGAAACAACCAAGAAACAATATAAAAACAAACTAGAAACAATATAGAAAACATCATATAAGCAAAAAGAGCTTAAAATAGGTAAAACTTGTATTTAAACACCGAAAACTACGTGGAAACAACAAATAAACACAAGAACAACATAAAAAACGGTACGGAAACAATCCAGAAACAACGTAAAAAATATTAAAAACACCACATGAATAAAAAGAATTTAAAAGTAGGTAAAACTATATTTACACATTGAAAACTACATAGAAACAACAAAAAAAATTATTCAAACAACATTAAAAATATTACAGAACAACACCGAAACAATAGAAACAATGTATAATATAATTGTAATCATGAAATATAACGTGTTCTTACATCTATAGAATGTGAAATCAATTAATATTTATATAAAATGTATAATATAATTGTAATTTTATACATAATATTTACATGAATATGAATTTTATTTTATAAAAATTACCATAACAATTAAAGTACAAGAATAATCAATTCTCAACCAAAATTTATTAGACGACAGTGTCAAAAACACTAATAAGGCTAATTTAACAAACTAATTTAGTTTTCAAATCAATTTAACAAAATAATGCAAAAAAAAAAAAATTAAAAAAAGAGGTGAAAACAGAGTTGGTGACGCTGTTTTTGAAAAATAATTAACGCCGTTTTTCAAAAACTTTTTTTTAAATTTTAATTCAAAAAATGATTTATATGTTTTTCAAACCGAAATTGAACCGCAATGCTAGAAAAATCGAACCAAAAACCGAACTATTTCGGTTTGGTTGGTCCGATTTTTGGCTTTAGGGCTTTATTTTGGTCTTTATGTTTTTTGCAAAAAATATATTTTTATATATTTATTTAACAATTTAACAATAAAATATTATAGAAAATTAAAATAATAATAGAAAAAATATATTAAAAATATAAATTAAAATAAGAATATAAAAATATTTAATAAAATTTATAGACCAAAACCAACCAAACCGAAAATTCATTCGATTTATTAGATTAAAAACGAACCAAACCGTTTAACAAATTGTTAAACCGAATGAATTTTCGGTTCGGTTCGGTTTTGGTCCATAAATTTTTTTAATTATTTTTATATTATTATTTTAATTTATATTTTTAATATATTTTTATATTATTATTTTAATTTTCTATAATATTTTATTGTTAAATTGTTAAATAAATATAAAAAAATATTTTTTTAGCAAAAAAACGTAAAGACCAAAATAAAGCAAAATCGAAAAAATCGAACGAACCAAACTGAAATAGTTCAGTTTGGTTCGATTCGATTTCAATATCGGTTTGAAAAACATATAAATCATTTTTTGAATTAAAATTTTAAAAAAAAGTTTTTTTGAGAAAACAGCGTTGGTAACGCTGTTTTACCAACTCTGTTTTCACCTCTTTTTTTAATTTTTTTTTTTTGCATTATATTGTTAAATTGATTTGAAAACTAAATTAGTTTGTTAAATTAGCCCACTAATAAGTAATAAACTCTTAACGTTTTTAACAATGATGTTTAATTTTTCAAATTTAGTCAACACACGCAAAACACCCAAATACCCAATTTTTGCATTATTTTGTTAAATTGATTTGAAAACTAAATTAGTTTGTTAAATTAGCCCACTAATAAGTAATAAACTCTTTAACGTTTTTAACAATGATGTTTAATTTTTCAAATTTAGTCAACACACGCAAAACACCCAATTTTTCAAGAAAAGTGCAGCAGAATTTCAAATTGAAAAGAAAAGAAACAAGGAAGAAAAAGAAACTTGGAGGACGAGAATCACATTCACATCACAAGGATCCAAACTCTAAAAAGCAAAGCATCCTCTCTTTCCCTTCTACTCCAGGAAAAAGTTTGTACTACCACAATGAGCAATCCATCCAAGCAATAGCAGTATTTTTCATCCCCTCGAGAACCTTCATTCATGGAGGAGTAAGTCCCCTTTCTGCACATACATGTAACCTATAATGTAACATAAAGCGACTGATTTTTCTTTTTCTTTTTTGTTGTTTTTCGCAGATCTGATACTTATCCGAAGGAACCATTTGCACCGCCGCCTCAAAGAGCTTCCTCGGCCGCTGGATCCTCCTCCACCACCAGTGTCCATGTCACCGCCCTTGACGGCCTTGTAAACGTCAACTCTCTCTTCACCATCGCCGTCTTCGTCGGCCTCTCTCTCACAACTCCAGGGCAGCACAGCCTCGAAAACCCCTCTGCCTGCGACGCCGGTCTCGACGTCGCTAGAAAACTCCTCGTCTTCGAAGTGGTATCCTTCAGCTTCTTCCTGTTTTCTTCTCTCGTGGCGCAGGGCCTCAAATTGGCCATCAATTTGTTGAATAGTAAAGATGTGGACGAAATCTTCAGAGCCCACATCAATTATAAGGTGCTGAGGTTCGGAATGTTAGCTTCGGCAATTGGTTCGGTGATGGGGTGCCTTTTTCTGATGCTGTCAATGGTGAATGTGATTGAGATTAGGCTTGGAATGCTGTCTTGTGGGAGCAAATCAACGGTTCACGCGGTGACGGCTTTGATTGTTCTGGTGACCTCTGCTCTTGTGGTTTATATTTCAACTGCCGTGTATGCTTTTCTGCATTGAATGAGCTTGCTGTCAAATGTGTAGCCTATGTGTTTGTTAAAATGTGGATTTTGTAATTGTAATATACTTGCTCTGAGATATGTTGCTGCGGTTATGTTAAAGTTAAATAGAATTTCTCTTTATGTTAGTGGAGAAAGATTTAGTAAAATTGATCATTCTTGAAGTAATTTTTTTTTTAATTTAATAAGTTGATGATCGAATGGTACTAATCCATATGAATATCCAACTTAATTTAGGGAGTGTTTACAAACACTCCAATTTTTGGAGGAAGTGGTTTATTGTTGCGGAAGCGACAAGTAGTTGAGAATTAGAAGTTGGTAGCATTTGCAAATAGAAGTTGAAAAGTTAAAAGAGAGTGTTTGGTGAATAAATTATAAACGTGTTTTATTTGTGTGTAAAAGTCAAACCAAAAGCAGAATCGGAAATCTAAAGCGCCCCTCTCCCTGTCTTTCAATTCTAATTAAATGAAGTAAAATCAGAAGCAAAAGCTGGTATTTGCAAACACTAAAAATAGTGGTTCTAACTAAAATGTGATTCTTTTTGGGCTAAAAGCTGAAAATCACTTCTTTTAGTGTGTGCAAACACTCCCTTAGTTAAAGATCGTGCCTTAATGCGAGGAGAGAGCTTTTTGGTTAATGTTGAAGCCAACAGTTATTTCTCATGGTTAATTGCAGTTTACTCATTGGTTTGATTTCGGAGATTCTTTCGGAACATTGTTAACTTTGGCATAACATGTGACCATTGAGTGGAGATTCTTGCATATGTTGAATACAGCTGCTTTGAAATCAGGGGAAATGGGCATAAGTTTATCAATGGGATTTATATAGGTATGTTAGTTTGAATCATGTTTTTTATTTTCAGTTTGCAGAATTCATGATTGCCGATTGTTCTGAAAGGTTGAGGTTTCTATATCTGTCTTTTAAGGACATTACTGAAAAAGCATGTCTGTTGTTGGATGCTCAAATTGTTTTTGTGAAACTACGCTTGTTAATAGCCATTCCAAGCGCTTGCTTCTATCCTTCACCACACTTATTCTCTGTTTCTTGTTATGCTCAAATTAGTACATTCAGAAGTAGGGTCTTTCATGAGGTGTATATTCAATGAAGTTGAATTAGTGGGTTTTAGTTTAATGGATTTGCATAGTGTTGGATATCTTTCTACTTATTACCAACAGGGCCATAGCCAATAGCATAAATAAATTACAGAATGGCCTAAGGGGTAAAAGGATCAGGGATTACATGCCTTCTAAGTTCTAATATAAAACAATAAATTACAAGGCTTTGCAAATGGATACAAGCACAACCACAGATGTACCTGCCTCATTCTAGTAGAAAGACAGAAAAGATCAAAGCTTTCACAGAGAAATCCAGATCAAGATGACTGTTGAGGCTACTATAAGAACTGACTCGGCCTCAGCTGAGATCCACTGATTTGCACCCCCCTCCAATGAGTCATAAAGTGTTGGAAATATGGTTGAGCTCACAAGAATATTTCCGGGTGAATGAAAAATTATTGTCTAAAGGTGACAAGTTGAGGTACAAGTGGAACTTTGGTATTCCATGTTGGACAATGAATCTAGATGAAATTTGTTGATGAATTTTATATTCAAATGCATCTAGACTATTATTTGTAATTAGTACAAATGAAGTTGCAAACCAAAGGAGCAACTCTTCATGGAAACTAACCAAAGGATGCAACTTTTCATGGAAACTCTTAATAGTTGCAAGACAAAGGGTGCAACTCTTCATAATAACTCTTGGAATGAAAAGGTGTGTCCAAGAGTTATGTTGTTTCACTTGAAACCTGTGACAATCTATAAATACCCCTAAGATCTGCAGATTTAATCATTCATATTTGCATACAAACACAAGCATATATTCTGTCAATTTTCCCGTAAAAGAGAGAGTACAAAATATTTGAAGTTCGCCGTCTCTTGTTGTTTGGAGTGCTACTAAAGCAAGAGGAGACCGTTATATCCTGGGAGATGTTTGCTATTCAACCGTGGGCACCGTAGCGGGGCAATTCGTCTTAAAGACATAGAGTCAAACTCTTGCCTCGGTCTAAATTTCAGCATTTTCTGTAATTTCGTATTTCTGAATTTCAAGTAAGTTTTCTGATTTATTCTCGAATATAATATCACACGTAATATATACCCAACAATTTTAAGACGAATTCCATCCGCTTTCGTGTGTATTATATTCTATAATATTACTGTTTAAAAAAAAACCGTGTGTATATTTTATGAACAGTGTTCTGTTTAGAAAATTTATTACGTTTCTGATTTAGATTACTACCGTAAAGTTTAAGTGTGTACGTTGATGGACTGTGTATGTTGATGGACTTCTATGTTTTTTCTGTAAAGTGTTAATCATATTTATGTGTGCATTCTAAGTTTGCATTGGTAATCGGAAGTTGAGTCCTTCAATTTATCTATGTCAAACTGATTAGTTTATATATCCGATTTAGTTTTATTAGTCACATGTTTATATAAAACTTGTGTTTACTGTAGTTTTGATAATTCTGGTTTAGGATTGTATTGTTTCTAAAATCGAACTTTGAAATAACTGCTTTGATATATTTATTTTTTAGTGTTTGATATAATTATTTTTAGTGGCTAGTGGTCATTATTATATGTATAGCCTTATAGGTGTACACCGGAAAGATTAACAACTTTCTAATACATTAACTCTGTTTTGAATATTGTGCCTTGAGGTGTTTTATTAGATATTGTTTTTGTATTAATAATTTCTAATATATCTACATAAAATACTCTAAAGTATTTTATTAGTTTTATTTCATAGACCTTTATATACGATTAAGTAGCGATAAGCTTGCACATGTTATCCTATTTGTATTATTATATATCATATTTCGACTTTCGAGTAGCATAGTGTTTTGCTTGAATAACTTTGTTATCAAGATTCTGAATTTTTTCTTATTAAATTCAATTTGTAATGAAGTGTATATCTTATGTTTTCGTAACAAAAATGGAAGGAACTACTGTTGTTTCCCCACCACTGTTGTTCCTATTCAGTCGGCTCATGTTCCTCATGGAGAAAAGCCGGAAAAATTCAGTGGTGTTGACTTTAAGAGATGGCAACGAGAAAATGTTGTTTTATCTCACAACACCGAGTTTGGCGAAGTTTCTTAAGGAGGATCCTCCATTGTGCAAAGGAGAGAGAACAATCGAGAATCATGTCATCGCTTTGGATGCTTGGAAGCATTCGGATTTTCTGTGCAAAAATTACATCCTCAATGGGTTGGATAATACGCTATACAGTGTGTATAGTGCCATGGAAACTGCTAAAGAGTTATGGGAGTCATTGGAGAAAAAATACAAAACGGAGGATGCCGGCACGAAGAAATTTATTGTCGGAAAATTCCTTGATTATAAGATGGTGGATTCAAATCAAGTCGGTCAAGTTCGAATTGCAAGTTCTTCTCCATGACATTCATGCTGAAAACATGACTCTTAGCGAGTCATTCCATGTTGCTGCAATCATTGAAAAGCTTCCGCTATTATGGAGAGATTTTAAGAATTATCACAACTATAAACGGAAGGAGATGAACTTGGATGAACTGATTGTCCGATTGAGGAAGATAACAAAAGTCGATAAGAAAAATGGAGGACAATTTGGGCAAGCAAAGGCCAACGTGGTTGAATCCAGTTCAAAGAGCAATAACAAGAAAAGGAAATTTTTCTCGGTGAGGGTCCAAAGGACAACAAGAATAATGCTAAGCGGTTTAAAGGCAATTGCTACAATTGTGGTAAACCTGGACATCGCAAAGAGTGAATGTCGCAATCAGAAGAAACTTAAAGCACAAGCTAATGTGATCAAGTTGATGAACTTTCGGATGGGGTACAAGAAATGAGTTTAGTCATTTGTCTCGAGTGCAACAATGTTGGAAATCCCGGGGAGTGGTGGGTAGATCTCAGGGCTACCCGCCATATTTGTGCTTGATAAAGCGCAATGTTCTCCAACTACAAGCCAATCGTGGAGAACAACTGTTCATGGAAATTCCGCTAGCTCAAAGGTTGAAGGACAAAGGAAAATAACCTTGAAAATGACTTCGGAAAGGAGCTCGTCTCAACAATGTGCTACATGTGCCTGCGACATTCGCAAAAATCTTGTATCGGGTTCTTTGCTTAGCAAGAATGGCTTTAAGCTTGTATTTGTACTCACCAAGAATGATGTTTATGTGGGGAAAGGTTATCTTTGTGATGGAATGTTCAAGATGAACGTTCTTACTATTGTACCAAAAGCAAATATTAATAATACTACTAGTAGTTACGCTTATATGCTTGAGTCTTCTTGTTTATGTCATAATAGATTAGGGCATCCAAATTTTAAATCTGTTCGTAGAAATGATGAATTTGAACTTGTTGCCTAATTTGCAATTTAATCCTAATCATAAATGTCAAATATGTGTTGAAGCTAAGTTAGCTAAAACACCATATAACTCTATTTGAAAGGACTACCACTCATTTAGAGTTAATTCACAAAGTGATATCTCGTGATTTGAAATTTGTGCAAACGAGCCAGGGTAAAAAGTATTTTATTACTTTTATAGACGATTGCACAAGATACTGTTATGTATATTTGTTGAGAAGCAAAGATGAGGCTTTGGATGCTTTTAAGCATTATAAGAATGAAGTGGAAAATCAACTTAGCAAGAGAATCAAAATGATTCGAAGTGATAGAGGTGGAGAATATGATGCTCCATTTGATGAATTTTGTTCAGAATCTGGCATTATTCATCAAACTACTGCACCATATTCACCTCAATCAAATGGAATTGCTGAACGCAAGAATCGAACTCTTAAAGAGATGATGAATGCTATGTTGATAAGTTCAGGACTACCCCAGAACTTGTGGGGAGAAGCAATTCTCTCGCCAATGTCTTTCTTATTAAAATTCCACTAAAGAAATTGGATGAAACTCCATATGAACTGTGGAAAGTACATAAGCCTAGCTATAAACACCTGAAAGTGTGGGGTTGTTTGGCGAAGGTAGAAGTTCCTAAGCCTAAACAAGTGAAAATTGGGCCTAAAACAGTTGATTGCATATTTGTTGGATATGCACATAACAATAGTGCATATCGATTCCTTGTGCACAAGTCAGACATTCCTGATATTCATGAAAATGTAATTATTGAATCAAGGAATGCTGTGTTTTTTGAGAATGTCTTTCCGTGTAAAGACGGGGATAAAGAAGAAACAAGTTCACATAAGAGGACTTATGATACTGCAAATCTTGATCATGGAAATGATGAAGAACCAAGGCGCAGTAAGAGGGCCAGAAAGTCTACATCATTTGGTCCTGATTTTCTAACCTACATGGTAGAAAATGAACCTAAGACATTTGCGAAAGCAATGTCAACTCGAAAGTACCGTTCGGAAAGAAGCTATCAACAGTGAGATAGAATCCATTATGCAAAATCACACTTGGGAGTTGGTTGATCTCCCACCTGGAAATAAACCTCTAGGTTGTAAGTGGATTTTCAAAAAAAAAAGTTAAAACCAGATGGATCTATTGATAAATATAAGGCTAGGTTGGTAGCTAAGGGCTATAAGCAAAAAGAAGGCCTTGATTTCTTCGACACATACTCACCCTTACAAGAATTACTTCTATTAGAGTTCTTGTTGCAATTGTTGCGCTATATGAT
Organism: Rehmannia glutinosa; assembly: GCA_016081115.2. NCBI lineage: Eukaryota > Viridiplantae > Streptophyta > Magnoliopsida > Lamiales > Orobanchaceae > Rehmannia > Rehmannia glutinosa. The sequence continues at coordinate 48,628,470 of CM071936.1, read as the reverse complement.
CTCGAGATTCATCAAATGGATGTCAAAACAAAGATTTCTAAATGGTGAGTTAGAAGAAAAATATACATGGAACAACCTGAAGGGTTTGTTGCTTCAAGACAAGAGAAAAAGGTGTGTAAGCTCGTTAAGTCCAAGTATGGATTGAAGCAGGCGCCAAAACAGTGGCACCAGAAATTTGATAAAGCTATGTTATCAAATGGATTTAGAATTAACGAGTGTGATAAATGTGTCTACATTAAAAATACACCTACCGCCTATGTAATTGTATGTTTATATGTTGACGACATGTTGATAATAGGCAGTAATCATGATATTATCATGAATACAAAGAAAATATTGACACAAAACTTTGATATGAAAGACATGGGAGTGGAAGATGTTATACTAGGGATTAAAATCTCTATGACATCTGGTGGACTTGTTTTATCTCAGTCTCATTATGTTGAGTCTATTCTCAGGAAATTTGACGTTTATGATGAAAGTCCAGTTAAAACTCCAATTGACGCAAGTTTACACTTAGTCAAGAATAAAGGCGAACCAGTGTCTCAGTTGAGATATTCACAGGTCATAGGCAATTTAATGTACATAACAAAATGTACTCGTCCTGATATAGCATGTGCTGTGAATAAACTGAGTAGGTTCACTAGTAATCCAAGCGATGATCATTGGAAATATCTGAATAGAGTTTTGAGATATTTAAAATATACTTTGAACTTTGGATTACATTATACAAGATATCCAGCAGTTTTGGAAGGATATTGTGATGCCAACTGGATATCAGATTCAAAGGATTCAAAATCCACTAGTGGTTATGTTTTTACCATTGGTGGTGCAACTATGTCTTGGAAGTCCTCAAAACAAACTTGTATAGCTCAATCAACGATGGAATCTGAGTTTATAGCTTTGGATAAAACTGGAGAAGAAGCAGAATGGCTTCGGAATTTGTTGGAGGATATTCCGTGTTGGCCAAAGCCAGTCACTGCTATCAGTATACACTATACATTGTGATAGTCAGTCGGCCATAGGAAGGGTACAAAATAACATGTATAATGGTAAGTCTAGACATATACGTCGTAGACACAACACCATTAAACAGTTGATCTCAAGTGGTGTTATCTCCATTGATTATGTAAAATCTAAGGAGAATCTCGCGGATCTGCTTACCAAAGGTTTACCAAGAGATCAAGTATACCAACTATCAAAGGGAATGGGATTAAAGCCTATTACGCATGAATCTTTGTAATGGTAACCCAACCATGATGACTGGAGATCCCAAGAACTTGGTTCAATGGGACAACTAAGTTATGAAGATTCAGTTAAGCACTTAGGATAAATTCCTACCCATTCCTATGATCAAAAGTGCTTTCTGCAGAAGTATATAAGGTTAAGTTCAACTTTTAATGATTCCTATAGCTTGGTTAAGCCAAGTGGGGTATAGCAGAATACTCTTAATAGGAGGTCACCTATGTAAGTGTGAAGTGGGGCCGCTTCTATGAGAATTTTGAGGCTTGAATTCTCTAAAACACTTATGAAACCCAAGGTTGTTCAAGGCCAAAATGAACACAACCATGAGAACTGGAAAATATTAGGGAGGTTATTGTGTGGGTGTTGTTGTCTTGGTTTACACCAACGGCTGAACAGTTCAAGACATCATGTTCACTGATTAGCCAAGTAAATCCGATAGTACTCCACTAGGGAAGGTTCAAAGCCAAAAGCTACCTCTCCTGATGCAATAACTTTCCGTTTGTACTCTCTTTAGTGTCTGCATTCACATGTGCATTGCATTGATTTACATAATTTCTCATTCATGTGGGGATTGTTGGAAGTATGGTTGAGCTCACAAGAATATTTCCGGGTGAATGAAAAATTATTGCCTAAAGGTGACAAGTTGAAGTACAAGTGGAACTTTGGTATTCCATGTTGGACAATGAATCTAGATGAAATTTGTGGATGAATTTTATATTCAAATCCATCTAGACTATTATTTGTAATTAGTACAAATGAAGTTGCAAACCAAAGGGTGCAACTCTTCATGGCAACTCACCAAAGGATGCAACTTTTCATGGAAACTCTTAATAGTTGCAAGACAAAGGGTGCAACTCGTCATAATAACTATTGGAATGAAAAGGTGTGTCCAAGAGTTATGTTGTTTCACTTGAAACCTGTGGCAATCTATAAATACCCCTAAGATCTGCAGATTTAATCATTCATATTTGCATACAAACACAAACATATATTCTGTCAAAATTTTCCCGTAAAAGAGAGAGTACAAAATATTTGAAGTTCGCCGTCTCTTGTTGTTTGGAGTGCTACTACAGCAAGAGGAGACCGTTGTATCTTGGGAGGCGTTTGCTATTCAACCGTGGGCACCGTAACGGGGCAATTCGTCTTAAAGACATAGAGTCGAACTCTAGCCTCGCCTAAATTTCCAAAGATTTTACGTAATTTCGTATTTACGAATTTGAAGTAAGTTTTACGATTTATTCTCGAATATAATATCGCACGTAATATATACCCAACAATAAGAAATCAGCAAAGACCACAAATGACCTTGACCACGAAGTCACCAGAAATAATCCTTTAGGAGACTGCCCAAGAAAGCCCCTCACAAGTAAACCCAATCTCTCACAACAAGGTGGTGAAAAACAAACAGAGATCGAAAATAAACGAAGCCTCACCACACACCCATAAGTGTGTCTCGCCATAGAGAAACGGAGAGAAGTAGAGAGATAGTCAGAATAGAGGAAGGGACAATACATAGAGAAAGTACAATGCAAATGTCCTTAGGGCAAAAACTTTTATAGGGCAAAGGAAGGGTTGTGATCAAATCTCTAAAATGGACATATAAGATCAAACAAAAAAGGATTTGCCTACTTTTAAGTCAGGTGTCGTAGCAACCGACAACCCAGATAAACGAAAAGGCTGACAATGCATGGGTTAAGGGTAATGGGTCTAGGAGATAAGAAAATGAGATGAGTCAATTATAACAAATGCAATTAGGCTAAACTATAACGTTCTCCACCTTTGGCCCAATGCTGGTTCACAGGACTTGGGGTCACCAACAATAATCATTATTGCCTAATTTTACCCGCCAAACACCAAGGTTGTGCATATAAACATTTATCGTATACACACAATAAGCTATAACAAAGACAGACTAATCACTAGTATCAAAATTTGAGAATAAACTTGTTCTCAGAATCACAGGCTATATCAATGGAATTAATTGATAATATATTTTTTTCAAGACAAACTAAGACTTTTGCGACCACATCACGAATAGAATAGAATCTAACATTAATATGCTTAGTTCTATCATGAAAAATAGGATTCTTACATAGTTAAATGCCAATATGACTATTAGAATATACAACTAAATTTCCCTCAAGGAAACCAACTTCAGAAATTAGTTTTAAGCCAAATAGCCTCTTTCAAGGCCTTACAGCAACATACTCAAACTCAATAGTAGATAAAGCAACAATATGTTGTAAATGGGACTTCCTACCAATACATGAATCACAGAGAGTAAACACAAAAGAAATAACTGACTTTCTATTATCCCTATATGTTGGGGGCAAAAATGACATTTAATTATTTAAATATATAATTAGGTTTATATATTAATTTAATATTAATTGCCCAATGTGTTCTTAATAAAATAACTCGGCCCAAAGAAGTCCGGGACTGACCCATAGACCGATTCTCCTACGCAGCCCATAGGGCCCATCTCCCAGGTATAAAAAGGTCTCTCCTATTCATTTGTAAGTACGATTTGTCTCATATTCTCATAACTCTCATACGCATTTAATTCAGTATTCGTTTGCTGTATTATTTTCTCTCAATCACCAAGATGACTTGAGCATTGGAGGGGCCTCCCCGATCAACCTCCAGGGACCTCCCTAACATTTGCATACGTGTGCAGGCAAGTTCGCAATTGAATAATTTCCAGCTTCCGAAGAAGAAGATATGAAGACTTCCCCCCTTGAAAAGAAGGATTCGTCAACACCGTTGACTTGGAGTGATTTGTCGTAAAAATCAACATCATTTTGGCGCCGTCTGTGGGAACAACAAAAGCGCAAGAAGACACAAACCCGACCTCAAGCGGATGGAGCCGGATCCCAAGCTGCAGGCCTTGGGGGCAGAGACCAGCAAGAGGAAAAGCCACCAAAAAAGCGGGAGGCCAGCTACCTCTCCATTGGAAGGGTGTCGCCTCCCTCGTAAGAAAGGCCCTTTGCTCATTGAAGAAATTTACCGCCACGTGGAAGAGGGGCTCCGTCTCCTAAAGAAGTTCACCTGACCTGGGAAGCCCTCCAAGCTCTGTTGGATGAAGCTACCTGGAATGCTTTGAAGCACAAGCTGCGGCCAGAGTCGCGGGGAGACCGCCCCAGGCTTCGCCCGCCATTGAAGACCTGACCTGGAAGGTTGAGAAGAAGAGATGAAGGACGCGGCGAGAATCGTAAAGAGCCGTCACTAGCTGAAGAATCCCATGATGCTGGCTGTGGATCCGGGAATCAGCAATAAGAACTATCACACTGAGGATGAGAGGCCACCCCCCTCTTCCGGGAGGGACGCCGCTTCCGCCAAAACCAAGAAGGACGCCTCCTCCTCCTGGTGGGGCTCCACATGTTGAAGAAGTTCGCTTAACACGAAGAGCCCTCTAAGCCCTGCTCAAAGAAGCTGCCCGAGCTGCTTCAAGGAATCACGCTGCGGTGTAAGCTGCGAGAAGACCTCCCTCAAGCTCCGCCAAATATTGAAGACCCCAACCTTGGGGAAGAAGATAAAAGAAATAAAGGACTTGAAAAAAATAATCAAGAAGACCAGCTCACTCCTACTGGAAGAGAAGCTGGAAATGGAGCCTAACACTCTCGAGTCCACACTCACAAGCCTGCAGAAGAGTCACAAGTGGTATAACATCAGCCAAGCCAACTTGCGGGCCATCTCTATAGGGAGGAAGTTAATTGGACCCGCCATCTTAGCCAAGCCATTGCCCTCGGGCATCAAGATCTCCAGCCTCCCGGAGTATGATGAGACTGGAGGTCCACCAAGAATACTTAGACAAACTCCATGCGAAGGCGGATCTCTACAGCATGATGGACACTTCCTATTGTAAAGAGTCCGGACAACATTGACCAAGCACCACTAACTTGGTTGATTAGCTCCCAGTCAGATCAATCACTGGGATGGACAAGCCCACTACTACCTTCGCACGACGATTCTCCATTAAAAGGAAGTATTTAAAGAACATGGCTCATCTCTTTCAAGTAAAACAACCGGAAGGAGAGTTACTGCAAGACTTCATGAAGGGATTCGTGGAAGCCGCAGGCTCAAAAGCCGGGAACACCAAGCAAGAAGGTAGACCGTTGAGAAGACATGAGGATAGACCCCTCCTTCTAGAGGGGCGACATTCAACAACTCAGAGAGCTGAAGGAGGCACCCTGGCCCGGCTAAAGGGGGCACCCTTGCCCACTCAAGGGACGCCCTTGCTTGGCCAAAAGGTCGCCATTCCGCAATCTTCTCCTCCTGGAGGGCTCTACTCACCAGATAAGTCTGCTAGACCCGGAAAGCTCTCCAGCTCAATGAGGCTATTTGGAATGTTCTAAGACATCAATGCTCCTGGAGCCGCACAAGGATATCCTTGAGCTCCGCCAGTTGCATAAAGACCACTCGTAAGGGCACACTGCCGTTGCAAACCGCAACAACAACTGCATGAAAAATGACCCTCACTCGACTAGAACGGAACAATGAACTGGAAAGCAACCAGACACTGGAGGCCATCACATTGAAGTCCAGAAATGATAGACACAAACTCCCTTCAGCGCTCAGGCTAATGATTCAAGAACCATCCAGACTAGTCAAACTATATTTGAAACAAGCAACCCTTATAAAAAAAATGAACTCCCAGATGACCTGTCAATGAACCATCCCCACATGGAGGGGACTCCGTAAAATCTCAATGCATTGAAGAGGTACGCTTCAGCACAAAAGAAAAAAGAAATGCTCAACTCTTTGGAGAAGACGAAGACTGCAAAGATGAACAAAGCTAAATCATGAAGGAATCGGCCCAAGAACCCATCAGCACACGAAGCGAAGCAAGCAACCAAGCGTCCGATTACCCTCGCTTTCGCCGAAGAACGCGGTTGCCAGCACTCATCTATGTGATTGGGTGTTTTTGCCAACATCCTCACTGGACAAGGGATTCCCTTGATGTTCCCGGGGAAAAATAAGTCATCTAGAGAAGCTTTCCGCTCCGTGAGGCAAATGGAATCCTCTAGAGAAGCTTTCCACTCCGTGAGGTAAATGAAATCCTCTAGAGAAGCTTTCCGCTCCGTGAGGTAAATAAAGTTCTCTAGAGAAGCTTTCCGCTCTGTGAGGCAAATAAGATCATCTGGAGAAGCTTTCAGCTCCGTGAGGCAGACAAAGTCCTTTAGAGAAGCTTTCCGCTCCGTGAGGTAAATAAGATCCTCTAGAGAAGCTTTCCGCTCCATGAGGCAAGCAAAGTCCTCTAGAGAAACTTTCCGCTCCGTGAGGAAAATAAGGTCCCCTAGAGAAGCTTTCCACTTCATGAGGCAAACAAAGTCCTCTAGAGAAGCTTTCGACTGGTGAGGAGAATAAGATCTTCTAGAGAAGCTTTCAGCTCCGTGAGGTAGACAAAGTCCTCTCGAGAAGCTTTCCATTCCGTGAGGCAAATAATATCCTCTAGAGAAGCTTTATGCTCCATGAGGTGAATAAAGTCCCTTAGAGAAGCTTTACGTTCTGAAGGGCACAGGAGAGTCCTCGTAAATTTTCCTTCTCCTGCCAAGACCCTGGAGGAAGGGGCCTCTCACAAGATCCCCATAAATTCTTCTCGCACGATGAAATGTGCAAAAAAAAAAAAAGAAAAATGCTAACACATGTGGGGAAGAAATAAAAATGATAAAGTAAAATATTATGGAGGAAACTCTAAAAGCGCCTCTAGTCTCCCAAGAGCGCCATATGAGCTCGAGGAAGGCGCCTTCCGCTCTCGAAGGGTCCCCGAAATTCTTCTTCATGATGAAAATGTGCAAGAAATAGAAGGCAAAAGTGCTAACACATGTGGGGAAAAGATCAAAATGATAAAACAAGAACTTGGAGAAAGATCCAGAAGGGTGCTCCCTCCAAGATCGAGAAGGGTGCTCCTTCCGAGCTCCTTAATGATAACGGGGGTGCACCAGCCGGATTCCACATCTGACTACGAAAACACTTTCGGGTAGTGGGCTCCTTAAGGGTCCCTTTCTTGGTCAAGAATTCGGTGCTTTTCAATGAGGCCATATTTATACGCCCCATCAATATCTCCCTATTGGAATCCATGGATTTCCTCTAAAATTTTATGAAATCCCACTAATTAATTCTTTTTCAAATTCCATGTTTGGGACACCTTCTTTAGTAATGGCGACAAGCTAAGTTCAAATTCTTTTTCAAATTCTATGTTTGGGACACCTTCTTTAGTAATGGCGACCATCTAAGTTTAATGACAAAAAGAAAGTTAAGAACTATAGAAAAAGTCGAAAAAAGAAAGTAAGAAAGAAAAATGAATGGGAAGATTGTTGTGTGGTGTCATTTCTGGTGGTGGTTCAAACCAAAACTTGTATCTATCATTACTTTTATGTCAAAAAATTGTTTTTAATGGTAATTCTTTAGCTGAAATGTCAGTTGTCCACTTAATTAAGCTTTGATATTTTGTATTTGCATTAGGATGTATTCACTTAATTCTCAAACCTGATTATATAACTGCTAATATCATTATTCTTCACAATTTTTTCATCTCCCTTTGAATTCCTCCTCTTGCCAAGCCATTAAACCTAGTTAGTGCGACAAATTAATTTCAAGGACAAAAAGAAGTTAAAAAACTATTGAAATAAATAAACAAAGAAAAGAATAATGTTGTTTCAGTGGCATCCCTCCTAATGGTGGTTTGGACCAAAAACTTGTATTTGTCAATTACTTTAAATATCACAAAATTCGCGTTTAACTGTAGTTCTTTATCTTAAATGTCGGTTATCCACTTAATTCAACTTTAAGTTTTATATTTATTAGGAAGATATTTACTTAGTTCACAAACCTGATTATATAACTGCTAATATTATTATTCTTCATAATATTTTTTTTCGTTTTCCCTTAAATCCATCTTCTTGTCAAGCCTTGAAACATGAGTCAAGGCTACAAACTAGTTTCTAACTTCCTTTTTATCCTTGAACTTTGTGTGTAGTCTTGACTCGAGTTTCAGGGCTTCACAAGAGGTTGGATTTTAGGGGAGACGAAAAAGTTTATGAGTTATAATGATATTAGCAGTTATATAATCATGTTGGAGAATTAAGTGAATATCTTTCTAATATAAATATAAAATCCAAAGCTTAATTAATTGGACAACCGGCATTTCAGATAAAAAATTATGGATTAACGCAAGTTTTGTGACATTAAAGTAATAATAGATGCAAGTTTTGGCCCAAACCACTAACAACAGTGACACCACCAAAATGACAATCTTCCTATTCATTTTTTTTATTTCCTTTTTCATTAATATTTTCTCTAGTTTTTAGCTTTTTTTTTTTGAAAATCCTTAAATCAGTTTGTAGTGCTGACTAAAGTTGTAGAGCTTGACAAGAAGAGGAGTTCAATGGGAGACAAAACAAATTGTGAAAAATAATGATATTAACAGTTATATAACCAGGTTTGGAAATTAAGTGAACAACTTTCTAATATAGATATAAAATCCAAAATCTCAATTAAGTGAAAAACCAACATTTCAGATAAAGATTTAAAGTTAGATTTAGTTGTGACATAAAAATAAGGGATAATGAAAACACCCCTGGTTTGGGCTAATTACAAAAAATCCCAAAGATGTTTCAATCTTGCAAAAAAAAACCGCATTTGAATCTTCCTTAAATTTATGGGGATAATTTATAATATTTTATCAATATCAGGAAATTTTTTGAAATATATTTTGCCCATGAAGGGAAAAATATAGGGGAAATTCCACCACGTACCCTCTTTTTTGAAAAAAATATAAAAATACGCTCTTATCACTTTTATACCTATTTTTTCCTTTTTTACGCTCCAGCTTATTTTTTGATTATTTTTACGTTTTTTTTTTCATTTTTTTTTATTCATGTATTTTTTTATATGTTATATATGTTATTTCGATGTTGTTTAAATTTGTTTCATTGTTGTTTCATTTTTGTTTCTTAGTTGTTTCTTTTGTTGTTTCGATGTTTCAAAACAACTTTTACCTATTTTTATGCTACTTTTTGTTCATGTATTGTTTTGTACCTTGTTTCTATTGTTTCTGTGTGGTTCTATAATATTTTTAATGTTGTTCGAATAATTCTTTTGTTGTTTTCATGTAGTTTTCAATGTGTAGATACAATTTTTACCTACTTTTAAGCTCTTTTTATTAATGTGGTATTTTTAATATTTTTTACGTTGTTTCGAGGTTGTTTCCATACCCTTTTTTGTGTTATTCTTATGTTTATTTGTCGTTTCTACGTAGTTTTTGATGTTTAAATATAATCTGTACCTTTTTAAGCTTATTTTGCTCATATGGTGTTTTCTATATTATTTCTAGTTTGTTTCTATATTGTTTGTTGGTAGTTCTATGTGTTTTATGTTTTCATGCATTGGATAAAAAATTGAATTTTATTTTTTTACTCATGTTGTTTCTATATTATTTTTCAAATTTGTTTGGTTTTAATATGTGTTGTTTTATGTGTATATTTCTTGTTTTTTTTATAAGGTTTCAAGTAAAAATTGATTATTTAATGGGGGCAAAATTTATTTTTTCACTGAAATTTAATTAGAAGAACATGTTTGAAACAACAAAGAAATAAAAAAGAAACAACAAACATGTTTGAAACAACAAAGAAACCAACATAAAAAAGTCCGGGAATTTTGGCAGGAGCGTATTTTTGTCCAAAAAAAGGAGAAAAGCGTATTTTTGTCAAAAAATCACCGGAAAGCATATTTTGCTGTCTTTTGTCCAGAAAAGTTGGGTAGTTGTGTCCTTATCCCAAAAATATAAGACTAAATCAAACCTTAAGGGTTTTTTGCAATTTTAAAAAATCTTGGAATTTTTTTGTAATTAGCACAAACCTCAGGGAGGTTTTTGTAATTATCCCTAAAAATAATGATGAGTACAAGTTTTGGCCCAAACCTGCAGCAGGAGTGACACAACTGAAATGACAATCTTCCATTTATTTTTTTAATTTTTCACTGTTTTCTAAACTTTCTTTTTCTCCTTGAACTCAATTTGCAGCTCTTAGGTTTTAGGGCTTGACAAGAGGAGTTCAAAACGAGACGAAAAATATTGTGAAAAATAATGATATTAACATTTATATAATCAGGTTTGGTGATTAAGTGAATACATTTCTAATATAAATATAAAATTCTAAAGCTCAGGTACGTGGACAATAGTCATTTCAAATAAAGATTATGGTTAAACACAAGTTTGTGACATTAAAGTATATAATATTTTCGGTCCAAAACACCAGTAGAAGTGGCGCCACCAAAACAACAATCGTCCCATTTATTTTTCTTTCTTTTTTTTTTTTAAAATTTTCCTCTAGTTTTTAACTTCCTTTTTATCTTTGAACTCAGTTTGTAGCTTTAAACTCCAGTTTCAAGACTTGACAAGACGAGTAATTCAAGGGGAGATGGAAATAAATGCGAAGACTAATGATCTTAGCAATTATATAATCAAGTTGGGGAATGGTGTGAATACCTTTCTTATAGCACCTTCTAGCTTATTGAATTTTTAATGCGAAAATAAGTAAATATAATAGAAATACTTTAAAGATTTCTTAAAAATACGGAATAATAAAAACTTTACTTAGTTTCAAAGTTTGCAGTTACTTAGTTTCAAAGTTTGCAGCGGAAATAAAGACTAATAATTGATACAATTATAAATCTAGAAACATCCATAATGAAATGAAAATGACAGTTAACATCCCAATAGAAATTAAAATTCAAACTCTTTTTTTTAGAAACTTAAAAAAAACATAAAATTCATGAAAGACGTGGGTTCGCGAGTCACTGTGCTGCGCCATCTCCTTCCTCATCAAGGTTCTCATCTGAAAATATTAAACATTCGTGAGATGAACTTAAAGAAGCTCAACAAGTAATCTCATGCATGAATGCATGCCTAATGCAATATTATAACATTTACTACAAGACTTTTCATTTTCTTTAATTAAAACTTTCTTTAAAACGCGAGCTCACTTGGTGATACATTGTTCTATTCAGGGTCGCAGTAGGCCTTGTTATTTGGAACCCGATTAACATTTTGCCCGAAGGCCATTTCCTTGAACATTAACATTAGCCGCAAGCGGCACATTATCGGAACGCCGGTCCCCCCTGTCCATTTCCCACTAACTCCAGCATCATAAAACAATGTGCACCCATTTCTTTAAAAAAAAAAAAATTATTATTTCTAAACTTTAAGACTTGACTTGACTTAATCATTGAGTATACTCGTGAAATGCTATGAACGTACATTTAATATGATGCATGAACTTAAGTGATGCGATTTTTCATTGAATGCGAGAATAAACATAACCGCATAGCATAAAAATTAAATTGCATTAACTTGAACAATTTGAGAATTAAACACTATATTCAACTGATTAAGAAAAACCCTATGTTCAATTAATAAAATAACTAACCATATTATTTAAAATATTTTTAAACTAATTAAACTAAAAAGAGAATTGCTTCTTTCAAAAAAAATATTGAAACAAGATCAATTATTATATTACGTAAATGGTTTATGCACAATTTATTAACTGCTTAAACAAGATTAAGTGATTAGCCATTTAATCTAACTGAACTTATAAAGTATTATATATGTTGTAGTAGCAAAGACTTATAAAGCATTCTATATGTTCACTAAATTTAGGAATCTAACAAATTCAAATAAATTGTTATAATGATTGTGATCACCTTAATGAACAATTTGATAGAGTAATTAGAAGTATTTATTCACCATCAATACAATCTATTTCTTATACGTAACTGTTTGATTTTAAAGCATTTAAACGTAATATTTACAATCAACATATATTTATTATTCTAGCTTAACATATAATCAAGCAAACAGATCAGAAACAATTAAGTCGTCTAACATACATGCCCAAAAAATTAGTAGTAGTACAATTAAAAGTTCTAATCTACATGATAACTAAGGAGATTACTTGTCTGGTTCGTCGGATGACTCGGATCAACTACGATAAATTCACTCCGGTTTATACCCAGTAGAATCTATACATAAATTATTATATAATAGAATTAGTTAAACTTAACCAAATTCAATTATGAAACTAAAATAAAGAAACAATTACGAAACCTTCAAACTTCTTTCGGATGTTTTGAACCGCGAATTGAATTTATTTCTTCCTTCCCTCACCTTCTTCTTTCTCTATTTTCTCTTCTTTCTTTCTTCTTGTTTTCTGTTCTTTCTACACTTCTCCCAATCTCCTCTCAAACTAACACTCTTCATTCATCTTTTAATTCTTTCTTTTTATTAATCTATTTCCCACTTTATCTCCCATTATTTCCCACTAATTCCCCCACTTTTATTTTATTTTTCTTCTTTTATCCACCTTTCTCCACATTTCTCTCCCATTGTCCCCCAATATCATCCACTATCTCTATTTTATTTCTTTTAAATTTGTTTTCCTTTTAAAAGTGGTTGTGGCATTCTCCCTTTCTTATAAAAAGTTTCGTCCTCGAAACTTGCAACCATATATAAATAATATCCTAATGCATGAAATAAATCATATTTTGAGAGCTAATTGCTTACCAAATAGTTGGGGATATAGAACACGCATCTCATCTTCGTGTTCCCACGTTGCTTCTTCTATAGTGTGATTCCTCTATTGGACCTTGACTAATACAACTTTCTTTCTTCTAAGCTCCTTCTCAATCTTATCCACAATTCTAAATGGTGTTTCTTCATATGTCAGATTGTCACGAATATCGAGTGACTCATAACTTAAAATGTGTGATTGATCTGGAATGTACTTCTTAAGCATCGATACATGAAAGACATTGTGAACTCCGGATAGTGCGAGGGTAAGGCAATTCGATATGCCAAACTACCTATCCGCTCTAAAATTTCAAATGGTCCAATATAGCGAGGACTTAACTTCCCTTTCTTTCCAAACCTCATAACACCTTTCATTGGTGCCACTTTAAGAAAAATCATATCTCCAATAGAAAATGCTAATGGATTTCTTCTCTTATCGGCATAGCTCTTTTGACGACTCTGAGCAGTTTTCATTCTTTGTCGGATTTTTTCAACTACTTCAGCTGTCTGTTGGACCAACTCAGGTCCTATTAGTTTTCTCCCACCGATTTCATCCCAATGCACTGGTGATCGACACTTTCTTCCGTACAAAGCCTCATAAGGAGCCATCCCAATAGAACTCTGATAGCTATTGTTGTACGAAAATTCCACTAGCGGTAAAAATTTATCCCAAGTACCACTAAAATCTATCACACATGCTCGGAGCATATCTTCAAGTGTCTGAATTGTTCTCTCTGGTTGTCCATCAGTTTGCGGATGAAAAGCTGTACTGAAACTCAACTGAGTACCCATAGCTCGGTGTAGGCTTTTCCAGAATATGGAGGTAAACTTAGGGTCCCTATCCGACACAATGTACAATTGTACTCCATGCAACCGAACTATCTCAATTATATATATTTGTGCATATTTCTCCATGTTGTATGTCCTTTTTACTGGTAGAAAGTGCAGACTTGGTGAGACGATCAACTATAACCCAAATAGAGTCGAATCCCATTTTTATTTTTGGTATTCCCATAACAAAATCCATACCAACACGCTCCCACTTCCACTCAGGAATCATCAGTGGTTGCAAAAGACCAGAAGCTCTTTGATGTTCAACCTTGACTTGTTGATAGGTAAGACACCTCTGAACATATGATGCCACATCATTTTTCATGCCAACCCATGAAAAATATTTGCTGAGGTCATGTTTCATCTTCGTACTTCCCGGGTGAATGGAGTAAGGAAAGTTGTGAGCTTCCTTCATAATCTCTAGCTTCAAGTCCTCATTGTTGGGGACTACGAGTGTATTACCCAAACGTAATGTTCCATCTGTTGAGATCACATAATCATGTCGCTTTCCTTCAATGACCTCTGAACGAATCTTGTTTAACTTTGTGTCATCTAGTTGTGCAATTTTTATCCTTTCCAGGATTGACGGTTGTAAAGTCAAGGTAGCCAAATAACTCATTTTTTCTCGGGAAATAATTTCCAACTCAAGGTTTTGTATGTCTTTTAACAACGGCTATTGAACCACATGCAAAGCAGAAATAGATCCTTGACCTTTACGACTCAAAGCATATGCTACCACATTGGCTTACCCGGATGGTAATTGATAACGCAATCGTAGTCCTTCACTAGTTCGAGCCATCTGCGTTGTCTCATGTTAAGTTCTTTTTGAGTGAAGAAATGTTTTAGACTTTTATGATCAGTGTAAATTTCACACCTAGCCCCGTATAAGTAGTGTCGCCATATTTTTAATGCAAAAACCCCAGCTGGTAATTCCATATCGTGAGTTGGATAATTTTTCTCATAATCCTTTAGTTGTCTAGAAGCGTAAGCAATTACTTTCCCATGTTGCATAAGAACACAACCTAAACCTTTCAACGATGCATCAATGTAGATAATGAAACCATCAATCCCATTTGGCAGTGTAAGAACTGGAGCCGTCGTCAATCTTTCTTTCAACTCGTTGAAGCTCTCTTTACACTTATCATCCCATTGAAACTTAATGTTCTTTCTCGTTAGTTGAGTTAGTGGAGCGGAGATCTTAGAGAAACCCTCGACGAATCTTCTGTAGTAGCCAGCTAACCCAAGAAAACTGCGGATCTCTCCTACGTTCTTTGGTGTAGGCCAATTTTTCACCACCTCAACCTTGCTAGGATCTACAAAAATCCCCTCTCGAGAAACAATATGTCCCAAAAATGGAACACTGTCTAACCAGAACTCACACTTACTGAATTTTGCAAATAACTTTTTTCTCTCGAAGCCTCTGTAATACTAGTCTTAAGTGTTGTTCGTGCTCTTCCTTCGACCGAGAAGAAATAAGGATATCGCCAATAAAGACTATGACGAATTGATCAAGATAATCAGACAAAACTCGATTCGTTAAGTCCATGAATGCAGCTGGGGCATTAGTCAAACCAAAAGGCATGACAAGGAATTCATAATGACCGTAACGAGAACGAAATGCAGTTTTTGGAATGTCTTCTTCTCGAATGCGTAATTGATGGTAGCCTGATCTCAAATCGATCTTAGAAAAATATCCAGCACCCTGAAGTTGGTCAAATAATTCCTCAATTCTTGGAAGAGGGTATTTGTTCTTGATGGTCACATTATTTAGTTCACGGTAATCAATACACAATCTCATCATTCCATCATTCTTTTTGACAAATAAGACTGGTGCACCGCAAGGTGAGAAACTCGGTCTAATGAATCATTTATCAAGCAAATCTTGTAGTTGTTCCTTGAGTTCTTTAAGTTCTGCAGGAGCCATTCAATATGTTGCCTTGGATATGAGAGTCGTTCCAGGCACTAACTCTATGACAAATTCCATCTCTTTTTCTGGTGGAACGCCATGAAGATCCTCAGGAAATACATCAGGATATTCACAGACAATAGAAATTTGATCAATAGAGGGACAATCCTTTGAAACATTAGTTATTGAGGCTAGATAGGCTTCACAACCTTTGTTCAGGAGTTTACGAGCCTTCATAGCTGAGATGATACGGTTAACATGTTTTGATGAGACTCCCTGAAAGAATAATTGGGAGTTCTGAAGAGAATAAAGGACTACCCTTCGAGCTCGACAATCAATTGTTGCGTGATGTTTGGACAACCAATCCAGACCTAGAATGACATAGAAGTCATGAATATTCAACCCAATAAGATCAACAAATAATTCTCTTCCATCAATGGAAACTGGACAGTTAGTGTAAACTATGGCTGAGACATCCCCTGAGGGAGTGATATGCTGAAAAGAGTGTCCAACGAAGTAGCATAATCGGACAGGTTCATAGCAAATTTGGAGTTCACGAAGGAGTGCGAAGCACCAGAATCAATTAATACATAAGTAGGTATACCACAAACATTTATAGATCCTACAAAATAATTACATACTCAAAACGTGCATGAACATAATGATATGAAATTCGAAAGAAAAAATGCAAGAATTAATTTATTACCGGCCACCACGTCTGTTGCTTCCTCGGCTTCTGCTTGTGTCATTGTGAACACTCTAGCCTGAGTGGGCTTCTTCCTCTCTGGGCAGTTTAAAGCTATGTGTCCAGGCTTCTTACAATTAAAACAAACTCCTGTACCAAACAAGCATTCTCCCCGATGTGCCTTGTCGTATTTAGTACAAACAGTCGTTACTTGTTTATTATATGAAACACCATGTGGAACTTGTACTTGCTTTCTTTTCTGACCATTATTATTCCAAATATTTGGGTTTTTTCTCTTGAACTTTTGCCCTCCTTGTTGGATCTGCATCTCTTCTCGATTCACAGATTGAGCCCTTTCCACTAACATAGCATTGTTGATAACTTCGCGATAAGTAGTAAGCTCAAAAGGAGTCATTGCAAGCTTGATTTGGGATCGGAGGCCTTCTTCAAATCGTCTAGCTCTTCGTTCCTCAGTAGCAACCAAGTCAGGAGAAAATTTGGACAGTTTGGCAAATTCCGCTTCATATTCAGCCATTGTACGATTCTTCTGTTCCAACTATATAAATTCTCTTTCCTTCTGTTGGCGAACACTCCTCGGAAAGTACTTATCATAGAAGACTTCTGTGAACCTTTTCCAAGTAAAGGGGTTAGCGTCGCCCTCAATTTGACGTTGCACCATCTGCCACCAATCATATGCATCGCCTCGCAACACAAACGTTGCATAGTTAACACGTTCCTCGTCAGTACAATCAATTACGGAAAAAAAATTTCGTATCTCAGTAAGCCATCCCTCAGCTTCGATAGGATCAGTGGTACCCGCAAAAGATGGCGGGGATAACCTAAGAAAGTCCGATAACCGGTTTCTTTCAGGGACGTCAGCACGTCTAGTCTGATTAGTATCACCAAAAGTAGTCAAAGCTTGCAAAAGAGCCTCGACAGTCAGAGGATTCCCTTGAGCATTGTTGGTGTTGGAACCATTGCCGTCTTGGTGAGTCGAGCGAGTGTTGCGATTCATTTTATATTAACTGAAATAAGTTTATTACGTTCATTAAATTCCCGCAATCATATGTTTCATTCTAATATTATTTTCTAACTTAGTGTAAGTAATCACTAGCATTCTTCTGATACGGACATACAATAAAACTTAATGCGAAATAATACTTTTATAACAATCACGTTGGAAATTGAAGTAAAATAATGTGACTAATTTTATTTGCATATAAAATGATTTTTTTTCCAGATAAAATATCAAGTTCATCTATATTGTATTCAATTCAAACAACAATCAATTTCATACAGGCATATATTTCATAGAAACAAAAATATATCAATTAATTTTTTATAAAGAAAAACTTTTGAAGTCTACAGAATTGGTTTTAAAAATCTCGGCTCTGATACCACAAAATGTAGCACCTTCTAGCTTATTGAATTTTTAATGCGAAAATAAGTAAATATAATAGAAATACTTTAAAGATTTCTTTAAAATACAGAATAATATAAACTTTACTTAGTTTCAAAGTTTGCAGCGGAAATAAAGACTAATAATTGATACAATTATAAATCTAGAAACATCCATGATGAAATGAAAATGACAGTTAACATCCCAATAGAAATTAAAATTCAAACTCTCTTTTTTTTTAGAAACTTAAAAAAAAAAATTCATGAAAGACGTGGGTTCGCGAGTCACTGCGCTGCGCCATCTCCTTCCTCATCAAGGTTCTCATCTGAAAATATTAAATATTCGTGGGATGAGCTTAAAGAAGCTCAACAAGTAATCTCATGCATGAATGCATGCCTAATGCAATATTATAACATTTACTACAAGACTTTTCATTTCCTTTACTTAAACCTTTCTTTAAAATGCGAGCTCACATGGTGGCACATTGTTTTATTCAGGGTCACAGTGAGCCTTGTTATTTGGTACCCGATTAATATTTTACCCGAAGGCCATTTCCTTGAACATTAACATTAGCCGTAAGCGGCACATTACTGGAACGCCGGTCCCCCGCGCCCATTTCCCACTCACTCCAGCATCATAAAACAATGTGCACCCATTTCTTTAAAAAAACATTATTACTTCTAAACTTTAAGGCTTGACTTTACTTAATCATTGAGTATACTCGTGAAATGATATGAACGTACATTTAATATGATGCATGAACTTAAGTGATGCAATTTTTCATTGAATGCGAGAATAAACATAACCGCATAGCATAATAATTAAATTGCATTAACTTGAACAATTTGAGAATTAAACACTATATTCAACTGATTAAGAAAAAAACCTATGTTCAATTAATAAAATAACTAACCATATTATTTAAAATATTTTTAAACTAATTAAACCAAAATGAGAATTGCCGCTTCCAAAAAACTCTTGAAACAAGGTCAATTATTATATTACGTAAATGGTTTATGCGCAATTTATTAACTGCTTAAACAAGATTAAGTAATTAGACATTTAATCTAACTGAACTTATAAAGTATTATATATGTTGTAGTAGCAAAGACTTATAAAGCATTCTATATGTTCACTAAATTTAGGAATCTAACAAATTCAAATAAATTGTTATAATGATTGTGATCACCTTAATGAACAATTTGATAGAATAATTAGAAGTATCTATTCACCATCAATACAATCTATTTCTTATACATATCTCTTTGATTTAAAGCATTTAAACGTAATATTTACAATCAACAAATATTTATTATTCTAGCTTAACATATAATCAAGCAAACAGATCAGAAACAATTAAGCCGTCTAACATACATGCCCGAAAAATTAGTAGTAGTACAATTAAAAGTTCTAATCTACATGATAACTAAGGAGATTACTTGCCTGGTTCGTCGGATGACTCGGATCAACTACGATAAAATTCACTCCGTTTATACCCAATAGAATCTATACATAAATTATTATATAATAGAATTAGTAAAGTTTAACCAAATTCAATTATGAAACTAAAATAAAGAAATAATTACGAAACCTTCAAACTTCTTTCGGATGTTTTGAACCGTGGATTGAATTTATTTCTTCCTTCCCTCACCTTCTTCTTTCTCTATTTTCTCTTCTTTCTTTCTTCTTGTTTTCTGTTCTTTCTACACTTCTCCCGATCTCCTCTCAAACTAACACTCTTCATTCATCTTTTATTCTTTCTTTTTATTAATCTATTTCCCACTTTATCTCCCATTATTTTCCCACTAATTCCCCCACTTTTATTTTATTTTTCTTCTTTTATCCACCTTTCTCTCCCATTGTCCCCCAATATCATCCACTATCTCTATTTTATTTCTTTTAAATTTGTTTTCCATTTAAAAGTGTCTGTGACATTTCTAATATAATTTTTAATGAGCGCTAATACTTTTCAAAGAGACTGCTAATTACCAGTCCTTGAATATCACAAGAACATCACTGTAATATTATAGAAACTAATATTTTCGAGTGTACTACACACTAATACTTTTCGTAGAGACCGCTAATACTTTTCAAATGGACAATTAATATCAGTCCCTAAATATTACAAAAACATCACTGCTATTACACAAACACCACTGAGTCAGTTTTGGGATCCATCTAACGGATTTTTATTTTTGACCCGTTAGACCGTCTGATAGGAATTTTTACCAAAGGACAAAGAGTTGTGAAAAAAGTTGGGGTTTTTTTAAGGACCATTGGTAACAGATAATGTGGATATAATGTTAAGAATATGAGAAAATATACATTTACATATATATATATATATATATATATTAAATCTCATGGAAAGTTTCTATAATTATCCTTTTTCTTGAGTTTGAAGTGATATAATGTTTAAAATTAGGGGTGGTAATGCTTGACATGATACGATAACCTGACACGAACCTAACCCAAAGTTATTGAGAGAAACTCGAATACGAACACGAGAAATCCAAACATGACTAACACGAACTCGACATGATGTTACCAATTTGTCTAAAATGTAGAAATTTTAAATTTTCATCAACTTTTGATGTATTTTAAGCATAAACCAAAATCAACCCGAAATCAAACCCGAACCGATGACCCGAATTACCACCCCTATTTAATATAGATGCGCTTATGTTCTATTTCAATGATAAATTCGTTCAATTTCACTGGATATGACATTTCCTAATATTTGAGTAAATTTCTATTATTCCAAAAAAAAAATCATTAAGACTTAATAATATCACATTATTACTTAAATAAATTTGAGTATATAATTTAGATGGATGGAGTATGCCAACACAAATTATTTTTGTCACTGAATTGGAACCCAAAAAGAAACAAAGATAGAAAGAGATTTGGGTTGCGATTACTTATGAAAAAATTCATTTTCATTTCTGTTTTAGAACTTTTTTTTTTCCAAAAATGCGAACTCTTATGAAAATTTTCAGAAAATATACAATTCACTCACTTTCACTTTTTTTCTCTCTCATCAATCACTTCTACTTATTTTTCAAAAAAAAACCATCTAATCACCAATCATTATCACCCATTTTCCCATAAATTCTACAATTCATCCATCCACTCACAGAACTATCAATCATTATTTTACAATTTCTATATTAAATCAAATTTTATCATTATTTTTCATCTCCTCCAAGATAGAACGCCACCAATCAAGGGGCACAAATAAACAGAAAAAAAAAAGATCAGGGACTAGAATTTAATTACAAGTAAAAGCCCCACCCAAAAACAGATAGATCAGTCTGCAAAGCAATAGCATCCAATCTGCTCACAAAAGCATGCCAAAAAAAAGGAGAACAACCTATCTCACTGAGTACATACTCCTAAGATAAATTCCTCTCCCTCCCCAATGATGATTCAAATTCCATCCACTCCCCTTGAGCAAGTGCCACCATGTCAACTTCTGAAATTTTTTGAATTCTGAAACAGCCACGCATTCTTTGTCTTCAAAAGCCACCATAACAGGTAAGTAGACAAGTTAATTCTGTCTTTAAAAATCGGATCCTAGGGCAGACAACACACTGACTGCCACCATTCCTTCAAAGTGATATTTTTATGATAAACCCCATCCCAACTAACAAGGGCAATCTTCCATACCCTCTTAGCTCTATCACAATGAAAAAACAAATGGTCCACCGTCTCCTCACCATCTCCACACCACCCACATGTAGTGTCCATTTTCAGGCCTCTTTTTTGTAAATTACTCATCACAGGTAGAACTAGAGCTGACAATTCCAAGCCCGGCCCGCGGGCCGGCCCGATCGGCCCGCACTTTGGGCTGGACTGGGCTATGATATTCTAGGCCCGGAAAAAATCGGGCCGATTGGCCCATGGGCTGGGTTTGGCCCGACTTTTTGGCTCGGCCCGATAATTTCATGTACAAAATATATTTTTGAGTTGGGTTGGGCCATGCATTTTCATGGCCCGACCAAAATCAGGCCGACCCGAAGTTTTCAAAAAGCCCGATGGGCTAGGACCGGGCTAGCCCGGCCCGACCCATTGCCACCTCTAGGTAGAACATTATGGATTCCTTTCCATAGGAAATGTTTAATATTGGCTTTGATTTTCAAACTCCACACTCTTTTCCATAATGTTCTGCGGTTCTCCCTAGCCATACTTCCTTCTTCAGCATCCAAGCAATGTAGTTTGTTGGAGCACAGGGCAATGTATGCAGTCTTAACAGAGTAAATCTTATTGGGAGTGAGCTGCCAAATCAGACGGTCTCTTTCTTGCTTCCAACAGATAGGAGTCTCAATAATAGCCTTGATCTCCTGATCTTCAAATAACTGATTCAGTGACTCCACATTCCACTCTCTTCCATTATTCTGGAGTAATTCCCTCACCAATGTAAACCCCACATGAATCTGTCTACCACCACAAGAAGTAGGGGAATGGTGATTCAAGATCCAAGGATGGTTCTAAATTTGAATAGAGAGACCATCAGCAATCTGGTATCTCAGCCCAAAATCAAGCACATACTTGAATTTCATGAGACTTTTTCACATCCATGAGTCAGTGGGTTTAATAATAGTTTTAAGCAGCCCCCCTTGAGGAAAATACCTTGCCCTCAAAAACTTTCCAATCAAAGAATTTGGCTTAATAAGGATCCTCCAAAGCTGTTTTGCAGGTAAAACATCCTTAAATAATCCAATATATTGAAAGCCCATTTCCCCCTCCTCCTTAGGCCAAATCATTTTTTCCAGCCAACCCAATGCATTTTAGCACCACCATCTGTCCTATTTCCCCACCAAATTTAGAGATAACATTATAGAGATCACTATAAATCCCACAGGGTAGTTTATAGCAAGATCACTTGACAAAATTAGCGAGGGCACAAATAGCAGACTTAATCAGCACCTCTTTCCCAGCAAGACTGAGAAAATTAGCTTTCCAGTTCTGAACTCTCTTCTTGGCCACGTCCACAGCATACTTAAACACCTCTTTCTTAGCTCTCCCAATAGTCAAAGGCAGCCCCATATGTTTGATCTTCCTATGTTCTTCCATTCCATTCAGAATGTGACAGATATCCTTTATTAACTCCATTGCAGTATTAACACTGAAAAAAACTGATGATTTCTCAAAATTTATCTTTTGGCCTGATGCAACACAGTATCTATCTAGCAGTGATGAGAAATTCTGGGCCTAGACACAGTTAGCCTCACAAAAGAGGAGTGTGTCATCGGAAAAAAATAGGTGATTAATAACAGGAGCAAGTTTGGAGATTTTTAGACCATAAATTAGATTTCTTTTCTTAGCTTGCACAATGAGGTTAGAAAAGGCTTCTGAGATAATGAGAAACACATAGGGAGATATTGGATCTCCTTGTCCGATGCCTCTAGTTGGACAGACATATCCCCCACCTCACCATTCACCAAAAAAAAAAAAAAAAAGGAAGAAGAGCTAATACAAGCAAGAATCCAATTCACAAACAGGGAAGGAAATCCCATTTTCTTCATCACATTCACCAAAAACTGCCACTCAACCCGATCATAGGCCTTAGCCATATCTAGTTTAATTGCCATAATTTTTTTGCACTACTCCTATTACTATTCAAATAGTGGAAACATTCATGAGCAATAATGATGTTATCTAAAATCTGCCTTCTCGGAACAAAAGCAGTTTGGAATTCACTGATACAATTTATGAGATAGGGTTTAAGTCTATTAGCCAATATCTTTGATATGATTTTATAAACCGTATTACAAAGACTAATTGGCCTGAACTGACATATAGAGGAAGGGTTTTTGACTTTAGGGATTAAACAAATAAGAGTAAAGTTCATGCTCTTAAGAAGTTTAGGAGACACAATTTTTTTTTACAGCTTTACACACATCCATTTGAACCACATGCCAATAGAACTGAAAGAAAAAGGGATTCATACCATCAGGCCCGGGGGCCTTCTGATGACTAAGGGAAAAAGAGCATCTTTGATCTCCAGGTCCTCTACAGGTCTAGAAAGCTTTTGACTCTGTGCATTTGAGATAGAGCATGGGATTTCATGTAGCAATGAATAATTTGTAGCCTCTCCATCTGAAGAAAACAGGTCCTTATAGAAGCATTCAATTTCCTTCACAATCTCCTCTTTAGACTCACTCACCTCACCCCTTCTAGAAATAAGTCTTTCAATGCAATTCACTTTTTGTCTTTGAACCACACAAGCATGAAAGAATTTTGTGTTTCTTGTAAGTCCAAGCGGCTACGATAATCTAGAGGGGGGGTGAATAGATTATCTCCATCTTTTCGATTTCGCCCTCTTTTTCAAACCGAATGCTCAAACAAAATAATGAAGGTGCGGAATGTAAACAACACACGCCGATTTAAAGAGGTTCAACCCACCTAGGGCCTAATCCTCTACCACCCCAAAGATATCCGGGATGGATTTCGAAAAGAAAAGAATTTTATTAATTACCAAAATTAATACAAATTCAACTTACAACACCTTGAAGAGCACCACACTCTTCTTCAACACCACCTTTGAGATTACCACAATCTCACTTGAAGATTACCACAATCTCCAACGGCACCTTGTGAAGATTACCACAATCTTCACCCAAGAGCACCACACTCTTCAACACCTCAACAAGAAGATTACCACAATCTTCTTACACCTAACACCTAGTTCACCCAAGTGTGTTCTTACCACAAGAACACTCACAAGGATATCTTGTGTTTGAATGATGACCACAAATTCAAGATTACAACTCGATAATTGATAATACAATAGAGTGCAAGTGTAATCAAGAATAGCCTAGACCTCAAGAATGTGAAAGTGAATAGCTAGGCAAATTACAACAAGAAATAAGACAATGTAAGAACAAGTGTATTCTTGAGTGTATCTTGTTGTGTTGTAGTTTTCTCTCTTGTTGTGTTGCTTCAATTCTTCCTCTATTTATAGAAGATGTCTTGTACATGATAGGCTCCTCTTGGGGACATGAATTCTGTAAAAAATTGCAAGACAATTGAAGAAAAGAGTCATTAGAAATCAATCCCACAATTTAGGGAAAAGTCATCACGCTGCACAACGGTTAGAATTTTCTTTTGTCAAACTAAAGGCGACCGGCCGCACGTAAATAGAGTTTGAAACATATAGCACCAAATTAACACAGGCGACGGTTGTCGAAGGGCACCTCGACCGGTCGAGCCTATGTGCGACCGGTTGCACTGATCAATTTTGAGAGTTCTCAAGTTTCTGTTTCACGAAACTTGTTCCCAATACGGTCCACGCTCGCCGACGGCCGACCTCCTCAATAACAAGTTGTCCGATTTTTATCAAAAATAAACCTCAAGAAATACTCCGAAAAATTCGTAAAAACATTTTAGATCGATCGGAGGTATTGGGACAACATTTAGAAATATAGTTTTGAAGAAATAAAACATTTACACACAAAGTGTTGTCCGATATAAATTCCAATAAATACTCCGAAAAATAGTAGAAACATTTTAGATCAATTAGGAGTATTAGGACAACATAGTTTCAATGTAAAAACCCATTGACTTAAAAACAATAAATGAATTGTCCAATTTTGTATCGAAAATAAACTTGAGGAAATACTCCAAAAATATTAAAATCATTTTAAATCATTTAGGAGTATTTGGACAACCTTTAAAAAACATTGTTTTGGTGTAAAATCAAAATCATCAAAATCATGATAAAACCATTTATCAAACAATCTCCCCCTTTTTGATGATTACAAACCAAAACAATTTTAACGAGGTCGATTTTGAAAACAAAACAATTTTACCTAAGTAAAGAGAACTATCCGTTGAGCGACAACATTTCATGCAATAAAAACACAAGGATGGGAGTAGAGATATTCAAACACATATAGCAAATGCTCCCCTATCAACATGCACAACAAGAGTTATATAGAAGAACTTAAACATAAGCTAAAATATTAGCTTTTCGATATTGAGCTTAAGTATCAATAACTTAAAAGCTCCCCCCGTCAAAAGATACATCATTAGAACCGTATATAAGTCCATACTACAACCAATGGACCATGATTCATACATAACCATAATACACCAAGTGGACTAAATATGATCCACAACTTACGGCTTTATGAAGCCATAGCTTATAGCTTCTTTTCGTTAAGCTTATCTTAGCTTCTTTGAGCTAAAGAGCTTATAACCTGTTTCTCCACCGTTTCTCCCCTTTTGGAATCATCAAAAGAATGTTAGCACGATAAATACATCATATATTCATATCAAAGTGTGCAACAAAACCGATGTATCGAGCTATTTGAATAGTGAAGCTTATAAACCAAATAGAGGGAAAAGTCGAATCATACGACTTGTAGAAGCTTATGAAAAATCATTTCATTTGCAAGAACATGATCTCTATAAATATATGAGACTTTTGAAATCGAGAGAATCATGTAGGTGATGAATTTTTTTTTCATTGAAACGTTTTTATCGAACACTTGGCGGGCGTAAAATTGAAAGAGATATATATAGCCCTTGTAAATGAAATCAAGCCAAGTTTTCATCACCAAATGCAATATAACATATATCATTCATCAACAATCAATAAGCTCATCACAAATATATATGAATTGCATCAAGAAAAATACATATAAGCCACAAACTCATGGTTCAACCCAATTGAGCTAACGATAGTGAAATTCTTACCATTCAATTGGTAAAGTCGAGCAATGATGATGATAACCGAGCTAGATAATCCCCAAAATATAAAATGTATGCAATAAAACAAATTTTGAGTGAAATTTGTGTGCAATTCATGAAGGGGACGAAAAATGGACAAAATAAGCCAAAATGGCGAAGTCTGGAAACGAACTATTTTTAGCCAAAAATCATCCAGGGCGACCGGTCCCGGGCATGGGCGACCGGCGTCGACGGCAAGCGGCCGGTCGGCCTTGCCCCTCGACCAGTGGTTCTTTTTCTTCGTTTTGAAAATCCGAAATTTGATCCAAAAATCCGATTTTTCGCCCTAAGTTTTAAAACGTGCAAAATGCAAACGTAGACCTCATTCAATATACATTATGTCATAATCAAGCTCGAAATGAGGTAAAATACTCGGCGTTAACGATCAAAAAGTCCGCGAGTTATCCTTGAGACTAATTAAACACATCTCAAGTTTTTGTTAAAAATCACAATCCCTTAAAAATATATCGAATCTCAATATGTTTAGTTCGATTATGACGAACAAATTTTTAATACGAATAACCGTATATTAGATACCGAACTTGTTATCCCGAAAAAAATAAGAACGTTTTAAAGCTTTGGATACAACAAGTCATAAGAAGAAGTGCCTTTCAAATATTTGAAAATTTCTTTTAATGGCACTTTAATGAGATTCGTTGGGATAGTTTTTGAAATCGAGCATATAGACATAAGGCATATGGAATGTCGAGTCTATAGGAATAATACAAGAAGACATACCTCGAATTTGTTTGTCAACCGACATGCCTTTCTCAACCTTTGTCAATCTTTAGCCATAGAGGTTGAGATAGTTTTTCTTTCTTCAATGCCTAACTCCTTCAAGAGTTCTTTTGAAATATAACCATCTTCTTGGCATTGAATAATTTGAAGTCCAAGCGATAAATTGAGCTCCCCCATCATGCTCATTTCAAGTACACCTTGCATCAACTTGGAAAAATATCTTGCACAAATATTCATTAGTAGTACCAAAAATATTCTCATAAATATGCACAAGTAAACAATCTTGCCCTTTTTCAAAAACAAAGAGAGTAGTATCAACTTTACCTCTTGTAGAATCATTTAGCAAAAATAGCTAAGTCTATCAACCGTACAAGGCCTTTTTTTAAAAAAAAAAAAAAATTGGCCTAGAATTTTAAACTCCGATAGACTTCTATATGAATAAAACCATTTAGAAAATTAACATCCATTTAGTAAAGCTTGAAATTTTCTTAAAACAAGAATGGGCAAGTAAAATGCAAATAACTTCTAAAAGAGCTATGAGTGCAAATATTACATCAAAATCATTACCTTCTTCTTGAAAATACCTTCGAGCTACTAACCTCGCCTTAGTTCGACCAATGTTGCCTTGGTCATCGAGTTTGTTCCGGAATACCCTTTTTATCTTCTTCATCACTATCATCATAGGGTATCCAATTGATCTAAGGTGTTCATAATAGAACATTTACATCCAAATATTTGGAGTACTTCATTTCTCATCTACACAACTTAACAAACTCATTAATGGCATCGCTTATATAAGCAAGAAAAAATAGCCCAAGTGTAAAAACATGCCTCAATCACAAAATATCTTGCATAGTAGAAATAGACACTATATATAGAGACCATGAAGCAAGAAACACATACTATGCTTTTAGAATATCATCAAGAGTCTAATAAATCATGCAAGTTCAAATAAGCTTAAGAAAGCTATAAAAGGTCTCTTTTGAAATTTGCAAATCCGATATCATATAGTTGAGACCTTATTTAAAAGAAGTATTTGAACAAGAGTTGACAAAGAAAATATGTGCAATCAAATATCGAATAGTGCCTTTCAAAAAATCTAAAAATCCTCTTAATGGCACTTGTATGAAACACTATGAGAAACAAGCACATAGGCATATGGCAATACACAAGTAAACGTACCTCGATAATTTATGCCTTTTCTTGACAAATGATGAAAATGGCCATTTGTGAAAATATGTAGATCCTACACAATTCTTAAAACAAATCTAGCACAAATCATAATGATAGAAGTGTAGGCTAAGAGATATCACAAGTAAGCTCATGCCATAAAAATCCATAAGAGATGATCATACACTTTAGTCTACAAAAATGCACAAGAGTTTTAAAAACATCATATAAGGTCTTCTTTTTCAAAAATTTTAAAAATACAAATAAGTTTTGAAGACCTTAATTTAAAATTTAAATACATGAAAACTCATTTGCAATATAGGCACAAATAAAAACATGCATACTAACTAGATAAAATGCATATTTTAAATGGGGAGATACGGTTTACCAATTACGCCGTTTCCATGGGTTGTGCCATTCCCATTGTTGATGATATCTTCCCTTTGAGAAGTCACTTTGTTGATGATGACTTCTTTGATTACTCCATTTCCAAGGTTTGTTGCCTTCCCATTGTTGAAAGTCTCTTCTTCTTTGAAAATCATCTTGTTGATGATGTCTTTGCCATTTCAAGGATTGTGTTCTTCCCATTTTTGATTGTACCCTCTTCTTGGAAATTGGCTTTGTTGAGAATAGTTTCTCCTTCTTTGATCAAATGAAACGATCATTTGATGCCTTCTTGGCGGTATGAATTTTCTTCGATCATTATTTCGCCGGGTACCTAATATGACATTGTTTTGTGGTACCCTCATGTGTTTGGGTCCTTTGGGATTAGTCTTGAGACTTTTAGGTCTCCAACAATAATTAGAGCTATTTCTAGCCCGACAAGTATTTACCGTATGACCCTTTTACCGCAATAAAAGCATGTAATAATTCTAGGAGCATAATGACCAACGTCTTAGAGACTTGATTCTTTTTCATGTGATTGACACCCTTAGGCTTATGATCAAGTTCTAGTTTCAATTATCACAACAATCAACAATATTGGTCATTCTATCGGACTTTCAGTTGGATTTAGATAAATCATTTTTCAAGCAATTTATATCCTCAACAAGAGTACTATTCTCTTTCTCAAGGTTTCTAACCTTGTCAAGAGTGGTGGTGTGAGCACATGAAAGTGATTCATAGGAAGTAAACAAACTATCTTATCATTTTTCAAAACAATGAATTCCTTTTCAAATTTTTGTATTTAACAAGTAAGTTTTGGAATTCATCTTGTAGCTCATCATAATCATTTTGCAAATCACTATATTCATTTTGCAATTCATTGTCATAAAAAGTAGAGGTTTTAGAACTTACCTCATTTTCTTCTTCGATGCCCATAAGACATTTTTCGGCTTCATCATCGGAATTTGTAAGAGGCTCATCCCATATTGTTGGATTTGATGTTGTATCCATTTGAGAAGTAGATGCTTTTGAGTTGCTCCTTTTATTTGCATTTACTTCATAGATGGCTTCTAGTTTTTGCCATACTTCATGTGCCGATCGAATACCTACAACATGATCAAATTCCAAAGTGGTAAGTGAACAATGTAAAATATTAAGAGCTTTACCATTTAAGGAGATGATTCTCTTCTCTTCATCATTGAGCTCTTTGAAGCCTTTAGAGGTGTGTGGTGTATTCTTCGTCGGAATGGATTCTCCATTGATGACGGTGTTCCAAATATCGAACCCGCAACTTTGTAAATAGCATTCCATTCTTTCTTTCCAAAATATAAAATTTTTGGAATTAAACCGAGGTGGCTTGGTGGTGGAGGTGCTTAGGAAAGTTGAGCTTCGTTCGTCAGAGTCGACGATCGTTTCTCTTCACTCGCGATGTGAAACGAGCTTGCCAAAGAGTTTGGCTCGATACCACTTGTAAGTCCAAGCGGCTACGATAATCTAGAGGGGGTGAATAGATTATCTCCATCTTTCGATTTCGCCCTCTTTTTCAAACCGAATGCTCAAACAAAATAATGAAGGTGCGGAATGTAAACAACACACGTCGATTTAAAGAGGTTCAACCCACCTAGGGCCTAATCCTCTACCACCCCAAAGATATCCGGGATGGATTTCGAAAAGAAAAAGAATTTTATTAATTACCAAAATTAATACAAATTCAACTTACAACACCTTGAAGAGCACCACACTCTTCTTCAACACCACCTTTGAGATTACCACAATCTCACTTGAAGATTACCACAATCTCCAAACGGCACCTTGTGAAGATTACCACAATCTTCACCCTCAAGAGCACCACACTCTTCAACACCTCAACAAGAAGATTACCACAATCTTCTTACACCTAACACCTAGTTCACCCAAGTGTGTTCTTACCACAAGAACACTCTCACAAGGATATCTTGTGTTTGAATGATGACCACAAATTCAAGATTACAACTCGATAATTGATAATACAATAGAGTGCAAGTGTAATCAAGAATAGCCTAGACCTCAAGAATGTGAAAGTGAATAGCTAGGCAAATTACAACAAGAAATAAGACAATGTAAGAACAAGTGTATTCTTGAGTGTATCTTGTTGTGTTGTAGTTTTCTCTCTTGTTGTGTTGCTTCAATTCTTCCTCTATTTATAGAAGATGTCTTGTACATGATAGGCTCCTCTTGGGGACATGAATTCTGTAAAAATTGCAAGACAATTGAAGAAAAGAGTCAGAAATCAATCCCACAATTTAGGGAAAAGTCTGTCACGCACAACGGTTAGAATTTTCTTTGTCAAACTAAAGAGCGACGACGGCCGCACGAAATAGAGTTTGAAACATATAGCACCAAATTAACACAGGCGACCGGTCGAAGGGCACCTCGGCCCGGTCGAGCCTATGTGCGACGGCAGACCGATCAATTTTGAGAGTTCTCAAGTTTTCGTTTCCGCGAAACTTGTTCCCAGTGTACTTCGCTCGGCCGACCGGTCGACCTCCTCAATAACAAGTTGTCCGATTTTTATCAAAAATAAACCTCAAGAAATACTCCGAAAAAAATTAAAAAAACATTTTAGATCGATCGGAGGTATTGGGACAACATTTAGAAATATAGTTTTGAAGAAATAAAACATTTACACACAAAGTGTTGTCCGATATAAATTCCAATAAATACTCCGAAAAATATTAAAATCATTTTAAATCATTTAGGAGTATTTGGACAACCTTTAAAAAACATTGTTTTGGTGTAAAATCAAAATCATCAAAATCATGATAAAACCATTTATCAAACATTTCTATCCCCCTCCTTCAACCATTCATTCCTAGATTTTTGTTTCTAAAACATCTCCTCACTAGCATAGGCCTGATTAAGAACACCTTTTAAACAATCCCAGGTCCTCCAATCTTTCTGGTTCCCCTTACAGCTCATATCTTCCAACTTTTCAGTAGTTTCTTCAATGATTTTGGCAGCATTGAATTTTCCGTCTCTGTTCCAAGCCAAAAGTTTGAGTCTCCAGTTTATAATTTTCCCATGGATTTGAAACATTGGGTTACCCTCAACTCTGGTTTCCCAAGCCTCAGTGACAGCCTTCTCAGCCCCTTCCTTCACCACCCATCTTCTATCAAGCACAACTCTCTTCTTATATCTTTTTTTCCCAGGTTCAGATTCCAGTATGAGCATAAGATGGTTAGATGAATGTCTGAAAATATATTTAACAACAGTCTGAGGGTGCTGGAGCATCCAACAAGAGGATCCAAAAGCTCTATCCAGTCTTTCTTCCACAAATCCATCACCCTCCCTCAAATTAGACCAGGTAAACTCGTGTCCACTGAACGGTATTTCCCCCATTCACATGCTCCCCACAAACTCCCTAAACATAGTATAGCTAGCTAGCTTCAGGCCTCACTCTCCCCCCTCTCTTTTCATGGCCACCCAAAATATTATTAAAATCCCCAATTATGACCCATAAATCCCCCCACAAATCCTTCTTATTTCACAGATATGCCAGTTGATCCCTTCTAGAAGAATAGTCCACACTTGCATACAAAAATATGGCCCATCCTTTTTCAGTAGATCCCTCCAGCTCATACTCAGCTTCAATGCAAAAAGAGTTGCTAATAATCTGTGTTATGATTACTCCCTCATTCCAGCACAACAAAAGGCCTTCACTTAATCCAACAGGATCCACCCCCACCCATCTATCATTGGTTCTAATATTCTTACACACAATATTTAATTTTTTTTTGTTTCACTTAAAAGCATAAAATCTGGGAGATGGTGTCTAACACTCTCCTTGATTTGGGAAACTGTAGAGGGTCCTCCCAAACCTCTACAATTCCATACCATGGCTCTCATTGAGGGGGTTGGAGCCAATCTGGACTGGCTTCCTCCACCATTAAATCATCAGTTCTTTCTTCTTCCTCTCTTTTCTGTCTCTTGCTCTCCAAACTACTCTCATCCATTCACATCTCCTCATAGAATTCATCAAGCAAAGTTCATCTCTCTTGTTCTCTACCTTTTGATTTTCCTTCCCTTCCGAGAATTAATACCTCTATTGGCCTATTGGGTTTCAATAGAACTCTCCCCTTTCATTTAACCCCTACTCCCCTCACCCCCTGCAGACACCCCTTATTAGTCATCCCCCCTGTAAGGTTTGTAATCTCTCCCAGAGGTGGTCTCTTGTTGGTCCTTGCAATATCCAAGGAATTTTTCTTCCTCAGTTCTTCATCCATTATGCCCTGTTGACCATCAATCCTCTTACTATTATCATCTATTGATGCATTCCTACTTTCCATAACATCTCCCTTCTCTCCCACCTCCTAAGTTGCCTCTGTAGAATTCAGCAATGAATCTTTGCCCCCCAAGATAGATCTAGAAGCACTACCAATCAGGCCTGCTTCATTTTCCACCAAGCTAGTGCTTGTTTCCCCCACCTGTTTCTGAGGGAGTAATGCATCTTTCCTTTCAGCATTAATAGTAGCCCTCCTCGGTCCAAATAATCCATCTTCTGCCTTAAGCCAATCCCCAAATTGGCCCTCATTAAGCCTATTGTTATTTAAGACCTCCTTTCTCATCTGGCATCTTCTCTCCATATGGCCCACATAGCCACAGTAGTAGCAAACACCAATCAAGTTTTCGTACTTAAAATCGACCCACAATTAATTATTTCCCAGCTGTATATTTGAACCCCTTAAAAGTGGTTTATTTAAGTTGCAGGGACCAGGATCTTTATGAACCTGCCTTTAATGCTACCAAATTCCGGAATCATCAAGTCTCTCACTTCATCAAACATCTTCCCTATTTTAAGCCTGATCTCAGTAGAAATCCAATGATTTGGAGGATTCCATATTTGTACCCAAAGGTTGAAAGAGGCGAACTCGAAATCTTTCATCTCTTTAGATTTTTCCCACTCTTTAAGCAGTAGGTACTGATTATCGAATGTCTAAACTCTACTATTCATCACCTTGAGTTTATCTTCCTTAGATTGGAAGACAAACTGGAACATATTAAAACCCACCTTCCGAACCAAAAAGATTTTTTTCGTAGTCCAAATCCCCATGAGTGTGTTCTTAAGGCCTGCAAAGTTAGCACATTTAGGCCCATGGATCTTGCTGAACAAACTCAGTTTGCTCTCATTCACCCCTTTAACCACATCATTTTCCTCTAACACCACCCCCAGACGTTCTTCATTTCTCAACGATAACTTCTTCGGACTTTCCACTACCTCATTATCCATTGCAACACACCCCACACTCTATCTCAGTACACAGTCCCAGTTCTAAACCTGCAAAAAACCAAAGAGAAAGACAAGAGAGCAGGGGGGAGGAACAGAGAAAAGGTTAACACCCAGACACACCCACACGAAAGAAACGGAAAAAGCACACGTAGCCGCAATGGCCGAACCCTAGCACTTCAATGGAACAGGAAACTTGAAAACGGAAAAACTGGGTGGGAACGCACTCTCTCCAAGAGAGAGAAAAAACACTCTCTCCAGAGATAAACTCTTGTTTTATCCATACGTCGTTCTCTTGGGCATTTTCTATTGCTTTCCCATCAATTTTCATATTCAAAAGCCCAAATTTAAACTTTGCCTGATTTAGTTGTCCATCTGGTTTCCAGCCCGATGTTGGGCAAAGCCCAAGAAAATTGGCCCTGCCTAATTCAATTGCTATCGTCCCCAAATCCCCATCGAAAGCTAAAATCGTTAATCGTTGTCCTCCCAAGAAAGAACCCTAATTCCTCTTTTCCTCTGCGATTAGGTTTCTTTTGTTCCTATTCTCTGTTTGTATGGATTCTTTGCTGGCAAATTACGCCTCCTCAGATGAAGAAGAGCAACCTTCGCTTCCACCGCAGCGAATACCACCGGCAAAACCAGTGAAATTGGAATCCAGAGCTGGAGAAGAGAGAGAAGAAAATTTTCTCTCAAAATCTACCTCACAGCGTGGTGGGATCTTCAATTCTCTCCCTCCGCCTAAAACTTCTCTTTTCAATTCACTTCCCCCTCCCAAATCCAAGTCCTTCCCTAACACTAAGCCCCAACCAGAATTGGAGCATCAAAGAGATGAACGTGATGAGCAAGTTGTGGAAAACTCGAAGCCAAAGTCCCCTTCTTCTTCGTTATTCTCTTCGCTTCCTACACCCAAATCATCTTTATCGTCATCTTCTTCTGCATCAAAAAAGGTTGTTCAATTTAGGCCTCCGACAATTGTAAACCCAACTGCAGGTAGTTTTGATGATGGAGATGAGGATTCTGATGAGGGTGAACAAGAACGAAAAAGGAAGAGATCAAAAGAATTAGTATCCACCGCTTCTGCAACTTCATTCTTGTCCAGTATTCCGGCACCCAGGCACTCGGCTACTTTGGGCAGTTTGCCTTCTGCATCGGGCAGGAGATCTATGCTGGAAACTGATACTCCAACCTTCAATGTAAGTATAGTTAGTGCAGCAGGAAGTGATCCGGTTGTGAATCCCAATTTGGGATACTTGAGGGATCAGTCCGATGAGATGAATTATGATTATTCTAGTTTGAGTTCAGCCCCTTTAAGCAGCATTAGCACGGGAAATGATGCTGGCGTGAATTCAAATGAAATATATTTGGGGAATCAGTTTCATGAGACTTGTGATCATTCTAGTAGTTTAGGTGGTGAAAGTTCTGTATATTATGGTGCCTATGGCGTTGGTTCGACAGATGTAAGTGGTGTTAGTACAGCTGGAACTGATGCTGTCGTGAACGCTAATGCAGGATCCTATGAAGCTGTTGATTACTCATATGGGAATGGGGAACACGTGGACTACACAACTTATGGTGGCAGTCATGGGGATTATTCAAATAATACACAGTATGAAAATAATTGGGCCAATGCGACTGCATTGCCTGAGGTATCAGGAGTTGTTGAGAATGCACTCCAAGTGCCTGGAAAGAGGGGCAGGAGAGATGCTCCACAAGAGATAGTTGAGGTGAAGCAGGATGAGTTGATGAAAAATCGGCCAAGGGAGGATCAGGTTAAATTGACTGGGATTGCATTTGGCCCTGCATACCAGGTATGTTTTCCTATGTGCTCATCTAAAATGATTCTTCTTATGTGTGTTTTGTTGTCATCGGTACTGTCTTTTTCTTTTTTTTTTTTTGAGGACATTAGACACACCATCCATAGACCTGTTTAAGATTTATAGGAGGAAAGGCTATGCTTAAGATGCAATTTTTTCATTTCTAAAATGACCAAATGTAATAGTTCCTATTGCATAAGTGTATGATAAACTGTATTAGTTGTGTTTTATGAAGAATTATTGGTGTTGTATGACGTAAGGTGGAAGAGGGCTGCTTTTTAAAGAAGTACTTTCAGTAAACTGTGCTGACTGGTTTAGTGGAAAATGATAACATAAGAATCATTGTGATGAATGCCTATTGGACCAAAAGCTACTGCTGTATGTACTATCATGCAGTTTTTGCGTATGTAAAATATAGTGCTAAAGTAACCTAATGTTATGCTTTCTATTGCAAAGAGTAAACAGTATAAGTTCTGTTTTAGGAATAATTTGTGTTTAGTCCATGGTGATCACCATTGAAGGTAGAAAACTACATGCTTTTTAATCATCAAGAATTGATTCAAGAAAACTATACCAACTAATGTACTTGGAATTTGTGAGTACAATGCCAATTAGAAAAGCTGAAATTAACATTTAATAATCATTTTTTTGTCGTCAACTGCGCGACCACCTCGCTTGCATGTCTTTCTCCATCACGTAACTCAAGCTCTTTAAACAACTCTTTTAGCTCTTTAAAAGGCCTTGGTAAGGCTTTTAAACTTCCGAAATAAAATGTTGTTTCTTGGACGTGTCCGACGTGGCAAAAGATTCAGGTGGAAGCTTGGAAGATATTTTATGTTTCTTGGCTACAAGAATCTGCGTCCCAACAAGCTGTTAATATATATACAACTAGCTCTTCAACTTGCTAACTTATTTCTATTATAGTAATATTAACCCATATCTTAACTTACATAGATACATTCTTTTTGATGCAGTCAAAAATCTGAAAATAGGAGTCTAAGTCAAAGAAGTTAATTATGCATTGGAAAATGAATAGCCTGCTCAATATTCTTTGGATAGTTGAAAGCCTGGTCATTCTTGAAATTAGTTTTGACTACATGAAAGTTATAATATGCATTTAATCAGTAGGTAGTATAAAATCAGTCCAGACTCATCATTTGTAATCAGTTTTCTGCAATTTAATTTCTAAGTATTCTCCAGAAACTCTCTTAAGGTTTTCCAGATTTCCCTTTAAGAAATCTCGGCTCAACGGTGTTTGGAGTACTTTAATAACTCTTTTCCTTGTGTTGGGGAATTAGTTTGCTTCACTTTTCCTAACCAAAAAGTCTGATCTACATTTCACTTTTTTTTTTTTTCCTATCAAAAACTGCACAAAAATTCACGGACCAAGACAAAGAAAGCTATTGATTGGTGCATTACTGGAGATATAGTGCATGTTTGGTAGGATTACTGTAAAAGTCAAATTCTAGCTTTTCTAGAATGGACTTTTTGGAGAAGTGACTTACCCAAATATCCATTCTAAATTAACCACCATACAACTCTTATTATGGAATATGGACTTTTAGATCAAAAGTTCATTTTGAAAAGTGCTCCTAAACAAGCTCATAATTCCTCAACTTCATAGGCATTATTGTCAAGCATGGCAAGTGTCGTTCTTTTTCCCATTTGTCTTCTTTTTTGTTTGAGTCAAACCCTCATTTTCGTCACATGTAAGAAAAGGAAAAAAATGTAGGGATAATTACAAAACTATCCATGAGGTTTGTATTTACCTAACAAATACCCCATCTTGGGGTGTAATTTGCAAAAGGAAACACATGTCAATTGGGGTATTTGTAATTTTCAAATATAACTATTTCTTTTTGTAATTAGACTAACCCGCGGGGTGGTTTTTGTAATATTCAAGAGAGGTTTATTTGTTGTGGGCCTGTGGCTCACATGGTCAACTTGCGAAATCATTCATCAATTGTATGAATTGCCAATTGCGTTTTGTGAAGTCTACTTAATAACCAATCCTGTAGAACTGACCTTTGACTGGGATGCAGAAAAGTATAGAAACAAAGTAATAAAGGTAAATTAGCTCTGCAATTGAATCCTCTCCGCATTTTGTGCTGGTGACCTCTCTGTGCTCTCTTTTTTTTCTTTCAAATGATGCCACAAACCTTTATCCATACATCCCATTTTCTTATTTGGATAGTTTTCATCTACATAGTCTAATTGTTTGTAATGGTTATTCACAATGTTCTAACATTCTTACTCAACAAGAGAAGTCCAGTGGGTCTTTAACTTGGTCACGCAACCATAAAGTCTCATCCCTTCCCCAAGTTGCCTATATGCCGTTGGCTTTTCTTCTTGACTGAGTGGTATTCCACTCATGCACTGGGTTAATTGGTTAATGTGCTAGCTGAATCATTCCAGGCAACCTTCTTGAGTGATTATACATGACAATGTCATCATTTCATTCTATGGCGTTTTCTTGTACACTGCCAATGGCTTGCTGAGTATTGACTCTCAGGAACTACTCAAGTAGGTGGCTTGGAATTTCTTATGCTAATCCATTGTATAGTAATCTATGATATATTCAATTTCTTCTCTAGTAGGTTTATATACAGCATCAGGCGTTGCTCTCGTAGGCATGTTCTAGGAATAATGTGTTGTTCGACAAATATTTCTCCAAATGGGCCACATTTTTGTCCAGGACGATCTAGAGAGAAACGCCCACATATTATCATCATTCTGAGAAAACATACTAGAGATCTCCTCTTATGAGTTTGACGAGTTTTCTGAATTTCCATCTTCACCGTGGAGAATCTTATGAAGTCCCAACCAAGCAATTGAACAAATAAAATTGATTGATATTGTTAATTTATGGTTGATGGACTCTTACCATTTGGGGTTGAACACTTTCTGCTGCACCCCCCCCCCCTCTCTCTCCCCCACCCACAGACACCAAAAAAAAAAAAAAAGTTACTGTAGTGGGTTAATTACGGCCTTGTTTCTAATAAATAACTTTTGCATATATGTGCTTTTAGTGTAGGCTATGTACTTAAATTGTAATTTGTATGGTGCAGTTTCCAAAGAAATGATGTGTGGAAAATATGAAAAATTTCTCTTTCCTTTTCCACTTTGATGAGTGTGTTAATAACTCATGATAAATAAAAAAAACACCAGTTTTAAGAGGGGATTAAATACTAAATACTAAATATAGTCCTGGGACTCAAAACGTACTAAAATAAAATTCACTTTACGTTATTGTACTATTGGTTTTGTATCAAACACCCCTTCTATTATTAAAACCTTCAAATATACCCCCCTATACTAGTAAAACATATATTTGGTGGACGAAAGTTCGCTTGAAATATATAAAATGTTTGATTTCATATTTTATCTCCTCGATAATTAAATTTCAATTATCTCCCAACTCAAGAATGCATCATTCTCTCTCAGTGCTGCAAATTGTTTGTATTTGCTGGCATCTTACATGCATATTTTTGCAGCCCACCTCTACCAAGGGTAAGCCCACCAAGTTGCATAAAAGGAAGCATCAAATTGGCTCTTTGTATTTCGACATGAGACAGAAAGAGATGGAGCTTGCTGAGAGACGTGCTAAAGGTCACCTTACCAAAGCTCAAACACAAGCGAAATACGGATGGTGAGATTTTCTTTTAGTTTGACCATACTGTAATAATGCCAATTTGTTGTTGGAAAAGTGTTGTCTTTCCTTTCGTCGTTCTCTCACATTTATTAGCTTCAAATGTATCGAAATGTATTGCAATGATCATGCAAATTCTGAAGCTGCGATTGTTTACGGGCTATACGTGTTTGTTTTCCCCATGACCAAACCATAAGACAACAAAGTATGGCATAGTTGGTTTGGCTGAATCTCAATTTCTCTGTTGTTGGAAAGGTTGTATTGATTCTGACATGATTATGGAGCTGTAGTGTTTATATGCTGTCGTGCTTTTTGCTGTCGAGCTTTTGAATATTAAGATGGGTTAATTACAAAATATATCCTTGAACTTCAGTCTAATTACAATAAAACCCAGCTATCTTTAAAAATTACAAATACCCCTTGACATTTGTTTCTAGTTTGCAAATTGTACTCTCGCCACTCGTGAGGGGTATTTGTTAAGTAAATACAAACTTCAAGGGGTGTTTATATTACCCTTAGGAGGTATTTGTAATCTTGAAAGATAACTGGAGTTTTAGTTTTTTTAATTTACCCTGTTAAGAAACTGTTCAGAGGCTATTTTCTAATATTATTATTGTACGATGCATGGACGTAAGTCGATGGCATGAATTTTTCCGTATTTAATGTGTTGGCACTCTCCGAAAGGAAAGTCTCAAATGTTTGTTAGTGCATTCTTATTGCTATTGCTTGTTAGAGATAAATTTTTATGAAAGGTTGTTTGAGATAATTTTGGTGCTACCCAAACCAAAATGCCACTTACTGGGATTTTTGCCTCAAGTGACGAGATACACTGTCACTCTTTTTTCTATAAAAGTACAATTTAACTTTACTACGTCTTTTATTTACATTAAGCAATAGAATCTGAAAATTTGGAGCGTAAATGGATCAATCTCGTGTTTTCGTGTTAGGAGTTTGTGATTCAATACAATTGGCACGTGTTTGATCCCATTTGAGTGTGTGTATTTCTTTCCCTACTGTACCCCTAAAAAAAGGAAAAAATAATTTGAAGTGAAGAAAAAAATTTGAACGTGCCCTGTATGTGGCAGTGAAACTTCAAAATATTATTTAGGATAAAAAGGCAAAATCGGTGCACAAAGTTCCTAGTATGGGCGGGGGGATCAGACCACTATTGCCTTATAATTTGTATGCAACATTTCCCTGCATTCTGCTAGAGGCTATTTTCACAAAATATTATGTAGGGTGAATTGGAAAAATCCTTTCCTCTTCTAAAGCTTTTAATTTTTTTTTTGACCATTTTAATTTATTTAAATCAAATAGAAAACCAAAACAATTATGGTGTAGAAGTTGGGGTAAATGTGTTTGTTGGGCTAGATTTATAGAAAATAGGATTGAACTGTTTACACTAGTGCACACTAATTAAACACTTAACTAATCCTACGTTTTAGGCCTTTAATTAAAGAAGCTAATCATCTCCTATTTTCTAGAAACTTAATTAATTTATATCTACTATTTCTAAGTTGTAATATACTTTGTATCCTTCAAATTTCATTAATTGTCCACATAATCTTTATATTTCTGGAAACAAAATAACTTCTCTTTCAAATATATAAATGGATAAACTTAGTGTTTTTCAAAAAAGTTGAGGGCATGAGACAATTGTCTCAATTGCCTCAACTGCTCACACGGCCCTGGGGCAACATGGCCCGGCTCCCACTATTTTATTTTTTTCCACTTACTTTTATTTAAAAAAGTAAAGAAATGAAATATTTAAATTATTATTTATGTAAATCTTTTTAAATTTAGTGTGTCGGTCCACCCTACTTTCGTGCACCGGCCCACCCCACTTTCCTGGGTTGGCCTAGCTACGTCATTTGGGTTATATCTATTATCTATGTCACATAATGAATCATATAGGACGGTTCAAAGAGCACTTTTTTCCTTGAGAATTCTTCGTTCCCTTTCGTGTGAATTCCCCAACGGCGAATACAAAACTTGTGGGGCCCTATCTATTCCATCTCTCGAGCCCCGAAGAAAACCCCCTCCCCTTCGGACTCAATATCTCTTTTGACTCTATATATGTGGGCACCGATATCTATGAGGGTTCACCCATCCCTGTTATAACATTCCTTTCTATTGCGCCTTAAATCTCTATTTCTCGCTAATATTTCACGTGTTTCTATTTATGGTTCTTATGGAGCTGCATTGCAACAAATCTTCTTTTTCTGCATATTTCTCAACTTCTATTAAGTAACATGCTTTATAGTAACTCAAATTTACAACTCGTAAACGTATTTAAATTATTAGAAGCCTTTTCTCATCACACCTAATTAATTGTATCTAT
Source organism: Rehmannia glutinosa (assembly GCA_016081115.2). NCBI lineage: Eukaryota > Viridiplantae > Streptophyta > Magnoliopsida > Lamiales > Orobanchaceae > Rehmannia > Rehmannia glutinosa. Next base: position 48,586,740 of record CM071936.1, on the reverse strand, counting down.
TTTATATTTAATTTGTAATTAGTTTATCTGTAATTATGTCCATTATTATATTATACAATTTGTCTATTATAAATTATAACCCTACAAATGTTTCGCCCAACTTCTAATGTATTTACGTAAATGGTTAAATAATATCATTGCTACACTTAATAATAACTCTATTGTATCTGGTTAGGACTTAGCTTTGAGATACAGCATGGAGCTCAAGAGTGAGGCCTCACTTTTCAATTTGTCTAATTGCAAGTCTACATGTCTAGAAAATAAAGCATAATCAGTTTGGTAAACTTTTATTGGTAGACGGATATTCTATTTCAAATGATATTTCGGGAGTGTTCTGCAAAAATGTATGCTTTTAGAGGAAGTGATTTGTAGCGGAAGCGAAAAGTAGTTGAAACTCAAATGTTGGTAGTGTTGCGAATAAAACCTAAAAGTTGAATAAGTTAAAATAAAATTTTTAGTGAATAAGTTGCAAAAGTATTTTATTTGTGTATAAAAATCAAATTAAACATAAGTAGAATCAGAAATCAACAGTACCCATACCTCACCTTTTAGATTCTCATTAAATTATATAGAATTGGAAGCACAAGTTGGCATTTGGAAAAGCTAAAAAACTAACAATCACTTTTTTTAAGTGTTAGCAAATACTCCCTTCATCACATATTCCAATCATGATTACATGTCAAGTGTATAAAATAACTTCATCAATTTATACATAATTTGCTTTGATATTGTTGAAATAGAAGATGAAATAGAACAAGAAAACACTATATGAAATAAAAGACTTGCAAGAGGTATTTCTAATGAGTACAACTTCTCCTGAAATGCCCCTAATCTCAATTTATGTGAGTTATACCTTTTAAGATTAGAACAAGCCACACTAGCTTTTAACTTACAATATTTCTTAACAACAAATGTATAGGGAAAAAGGTGGATGCCAAAATCTATAAAATAGATAGAAAGGATGGGGGCTTGCCAAATTTCTATAGTGTAGGGGGATGTGGATGCAATATTTTTCTCCTGTTACTTTCACTCTTATAAGGAGAGACTAATTTTCAAGTAATTAGGATTGTAATGAAATAAGAAAAACTTGTCCCAATCTTATTGTCTCTCCCATCACCACAATGTCTAAAACACCGTTCGATTCGACCCCTATTTCCAATCCGGTAACCCACTCTCATTGTGTTCCATGTGATATCGAGTTCTACCCAGTTCAAATCACTACCATTCGTTTCAACGGAGATAATTTCCTACGGTGGTCTCAATCAGTTCGTTTGTACATTAGAGGACGAGGTAAAATCGGTTACCTGACCGGAGACACTCGGGAGCCAGACAAGACGGATCCATCCCACGCAACTTGGGATGCCGAGAATTCGACGGTCATGATGTGGCTCATCAATTCCATGGAAGAGGATATTGGTTCTGTTAATTATATTTCTATTTTAGTAGATTGTATTACTTACATATATTTTGTTTTGTGTCTCTAATATAATCATGTTTCTATTGAATCTAACAGGTTCTAACTACATGTGTTATTCTACTGCAAAAGAGATTTGGGATAACGTTACCCAAATGTACTCCGATTCGGGTAACAACTCTCGATTCTACGAACTCACATTAAAACTCAACGACATTCGTCAAGGTAACGACACGGTCGCAGAATATTTCAACTCTCTCAAACGTGCGTGGCGAGACTTGGATATCTTCAACGATTATGAGTGGAAATGTCTCGATGATCGCAATCGCTATCGGAAAATTGTTGAGGCTGATAGGGTTTTCAAATTTCTAATGGGACTTAATATAGAGTTTGATGAGGTTCGACGAAGAATTATCGAAAGGAATCCTTTACCTTCCGTTGATGAAGTTTTTTGTGAAGTACGTCGAGAGGAAACCCCAAGGTTTACCGTGCTAATTGGTAAAAAGAACGAGGAGGATTATCGTGTATGGTGTGATCACTGCAATAAACCACGCCATACACGAGAAACATGTTGGAAAATTAATGGAAAACCAGATTATAATTATTGGAAACATAAGCATAAACGAAGACATCATAGTAGTACTACTACTACTTATGAAGCTGATGAATCAGGACCTTTTAGCAAAGAGCAAATTGAACAACTCGTGAAGCTTCTAAAGCCGAATACAACTGCTGATACTCCAGATTGGTCAGTGACACACACAGGTAGAGATTATATATTTTATTATACCTATTGTTACTGGATTATTGATTTGGGAGCTTTTAATTAATCAAATGACTAGTTTCTTGAATTTGTTCCGGGAAATGTTTTATAAACTCGGATTGGATCTGTGGATTCAATCGCCAAATCAATCCGATTAGCCAATATAAGTTATTTATGCAGTTTTCAACCGGTCAAATCCAGTTAGCTGGTCAAATCTGATTTTTTATTTTTATTCCTTATTTTTGGGCTATAATATATACTTTTCGTTGATTATTTGCTTGTTTTTTGTCTTTTAAAATATTGAATCATTTATCAATGACATTAGCATTTCATAACATTTATAAATATAGTTATTTTACATTTCATCAATTGGATTGGCAGTTGGACCTATCCAAGCGATTGCACCACTGCCTCATAACAACACCGGTCTACTCACCTATTCGATTTTCAAAACATTGGTTCCGATCATAAAAGCATTCAAATATTGATCATAGTTTTTTCTCCTATGGTTGCAAAGGTCTCGTTAAATATTCTAAGGTTGCATTTGGATGGAGGGATTTGGATTTGAGGAAATGATTTCAAATGGTTCCAAGTAATTTGGATTTGAAATTAATTGAAATATAAGATTACACAAACAAGCTCAATGGATTTGTCATTGTCGATTTGAAATCCTTAGCCTCAAATCCTTCCATCCAAATAAAGCCAAAAAGAACATTTTTAATATGTACCCTATGTTCCTAATCTTGTGTCTAATCTCCTATATGTTAGCAAACTTTCAATATTCTCATTGTTGTGTCACTTTCTTTGAATCTCATTGTTTTTTACAGAACTAGACCTGGGGGATGACGATTGGCAGTGCTAGAGTGTAAAAGATGGCTAAAAATGCTGAAGTATTACTACTGCAAACACAGGATTAGAACAAACATTGCAATGACATCTTCAATTAGGATATCCCGGTGTATCTTATCTTAATTTATAAAAAAAAAATACTTATTTCCTCATCTTTAAAGGATTAGATTGTTTGATACTTCAGCATCTGACTTTCATGGATGCTCATGCTAGACTGTGTTTGTTTGGTCTTATGAAAAAACTTTCTAAGTAGCTAAAATATGATTGAAACACGATTCGAAACCAAAGTATGTAATCTTAATTCTTAGTTCATATATTGGAAGAGAGTATTTGAATGTTTAGGGAGTTTTAAAGGATAAAGGCATTTTTCATCAATAGACCTAAATTTTTCGGATAAATTAAACACAAAACTAGTCTCTATATAAAAAATTCTCTAACCTAGAACAATTTATGAAGCACTTCGTAACCCGGATTAAAAGTTAGCAGTCAAGGACGAGATGAAATGTTGAAATTTTTTGGAACTTGGGATATTGTTGACTTACTGATAGATGAGAGAATAGTGGGTTGCTAGTGCATCATTACTTAAATGGGGTAAATTGCAAATTTTAGTTATGTAACTATAGGAGTGTGGTAAAATTGGCCATTTTTGATATTGTTTGGTAAAATTACCTTATATCTTTGAACAACTATCGGATTTAGTCATCAATTCGTGGAAATTCTCAAAATTGTTGAAAATCTCATATGAGTTGCACATGAGCGCGAAAAAATAGGCACTTTCAAATCTCTGTCCAAAAATTATAATTTTTTTGCCAATTTTTGGCCAAATATTGGTGTTTTCTCCAACACCTTACCCATCAATCACATCATCAAAAACTCAAATTTTGGCCGAAATTTTGAAAATTCTCTGAATTCACATGCAACTCACGTGAGATTTTTTGAATAATTTTCAAATTCCTGGCAAATTAAGCACTAAATCGAACAATTTTGCAATTTCTGGCAAATTAAGCACTAAAGCCGCTCCGAGTTTTTTTAAAGACTAGTTGGTGCACGTGTGTTGCACGTGACGGTAATATACTTAAGTATATATCTTTATTTCTGCATTTGGAGAAGACATAAAAAAATAATTGATTCATAGTATGTCTAAAACAATTAATATAATATGGCATCCCATTAATTGTATAAATTATAAAAAAATCATTAATACGATAGAAATAATTCGAAGATACATCCAGAATAAAAAAATATTGATTTACTAAGTATTGAATTATATGAATAATGGAAAAAAATATATTCAAACAACCAAATTTAAAACTAATAAAGAAAAATATATGTAAACTCCTAATGTGAAATAAAGATCGAATCAATTCTTTTCTTGTTTGATCTTGATGGTGGGATAAGTCTTTTTGTTAGTTGATTTTAAAGATTTCTTCATATACTTCTTTTTAAGATTATTGAGAGTTTCTTCATAATCGCTTGAAATCAGGATGTTGATATCATCTTCCTTCATCTTAATCTTGAGTCGCTTCACTTTGTTTTCATCATCACTTGAAATGAGATCGTGGATGTCATCTTTCTTCATCTTCTTTAGTCATTTTTTTTGTTCCCATCATATTTTAAGGGTACAACATACTTCTTACTAAGACCATTTGATTTGATTGATTCATTTGATGTCTCTATTTTCATCTCCTCCTTTCGAATGCATCAGCTATCATGCTCAATTTTCTATTGATTAGTTCTGTCTTTTTGTTGAGAGCAATCATAAATCGAAATTCAGTAGATATTTGCAAGCTCAATCTTTTTTAGTATTTTGACTTATGTTCTTCCTGAATACAAATTCATAATAAATTCCAACAAGCAATATATAGAAAGCTAATTAATTATATATTTTATCTATCGATAACAAAAAATGTAAGTATACTATGTTAATATGTAATCAAAAACAAAGAAAAAGGAAATATATCTAGAAAGAGACAAATTAAAAAATAATATTTAGTTTAGTAAATCACCTCCTTGATTGATGAAAGATATTCATTAATCGAACATCCGACGTACAATGGTACTGTTATTTCCTTGCATTACATTTAATGGCACTATTAATGATTGATTGGCCATCTTCGAATACTGTTATAATGGCACTATTATTTCTTTGCATCACATTTAAACTAACCGAAATTTGTAGTTATATAAATAAATTTTAGTATCTTAATATATACACAAATTAATTTAAGCATTTATAATATTATTTATATTTATTACCTTGGTGTTGTTTTCACCTCCTCCTCATGGCACTTTTTACAAGATGTGTTGTCATCATTTTTGAAAACTGATGCAGCACAATTTTTGCATGAATCATAAGATAATGATGATTTATTGAGAATATTTTCAATAATTCCCCTAAAATAATAATATGTATCCTGCAAGAAAAAATAGCGACAATTAATTAAGTATTGCAATATTATAAAGGTTATTACATTTATTTTTATACATGGTTTAAATGGATCCATATTGCACTATAAAATTGCTATTCATACTACAGTCGCCTGCCGATGATGCTTATTATGACAGTTGTACACTTAGAATTTTAATGTTTGTCATTATATATCAATAGACATATGGCCAACTTCAGGGGATATTATTGTATTTTATCTTTAATTATAATCAATCTCCAAAAATAGGGAGTTGCATGGGAAAATACTCGTGTGTGTGTGTGTGTTTGATTAAAAATATACAAAAAAAATAGTAGTTTGTTTGTTTGTTTGTTCCAATTCGTGTTTGTGATTGTTTCCATAGATATATAAATCATAGTGTCTTCAAATTAATTACTATATATAATTTTTTTCATGAGCTAGCAAATACCTTAGACTGATCATTTTCAATATTAGATTAGATATACGTGTGCAGGGGCGGAGGGAGGGGGGGCCAACCTGGGCCCCGACCCCCCGATTTTTTAATTTTTTTTTACACTATAAAATTTTTAAAAAAAAATTATTTTAAGTATATTTTATATGATTTTCTTATTCGGCCCACCTCACTTTCGCGTATCGGCCAACCCCGAAATATTTCCTGGCTCCGCCTTTGTTAATGTGTGTGTGTGTATGTGCGCGTGCGCACACTCTGAAAAATACCTCACATAGCTCATGTCTTTTGTGTATAATTTCTTAAGGGTCACTTCTTTTTTGTCTTTCATTCTTTGTGTAAATGATAATTCAATCACTTTGAGTGGATCTTGAATTGTGTGTGATCTGCGTAAAACAAAATATTAACAAACCAAAATATTACTTTTTAGAAAACCATTTAATTTAATGTATTAATAATTTACTAGTAAAAAACACGTGCATCGCACGTGATCCACATAACTTTACAAAAATAATTATATTATTTAATAATTTCATTGATTAATATTAAAATATTAAAAAGCGATTTATAGAAAAAAATAAATATTAATTAAATTTAAATATTACACGGTATTTAATATATATTTTGCTTTACTTTAATTATATATTGATAAGAATTGTTAAATAATCATTTTAAAGAACTCAATCCCACAAAATTGTTATAATTAGTATAACAATGAAATAAGATATATATTAGCTTACAATCACATTCATCAATCTTTTATTTCATTTTTATGGCTAGAAAAGTCTTTTCTTCTTACTTGATTTTCAAATTGTTTTAGCATTGGATGCATTTCACAAAATGAGACAAGTAATTTAGCTTATAATTCTTAAGCTAATGATTAATATATCACATCCAAGTTATCACATTAATAAAAATTAATTAATTAAATTTTATATTAAAATCCATCATAATATCATCATTTTATTTGTTATTATTATTCTATTAAATAAAATAAAATAAATTTTAATTAAATTCTTATATTTCGTGTGGTTACTTCTTTTATTCCACCTCGCTTCTTCGATTAAAGAATTGTAAAAATTATAATATAATATATATGTAAAAAAATTCATACATGTGTTATTTTAATTCTAGTAACAAAGTTAATATTTTATCATTAACACTTAAACTTAAAATTTGCAATCTCCTATTTCCAGTGTCTTAAAAATAAATATACCTTAACCAAATATATAAGAAAAGTAATTCATTATATTCGTCGAGAGTAAGATATTCAATAAATTAACTATAAAAAAGTGATATGTCAAAATATGAGTTTTGAAACTCTATTCAATTGCACACAAAATATCTCCACTTAATAAATAATAAAACCAAAGACAAACTTGTGAAATACAAAATAAATTAATAATTTTCACATGTCAATCATCAATAGTTAAATATAATGCTAATTAACTTTTATGTTTGAAAATTATTTGTAAACACTTAATTAGTTTTAAAAGTTATAAATAAACTAAAAACTAATATAGTTTTTTAAATTGCATAAAGTTTTAGAAAGATATGTTATACTATTAGAATTTGCACCAGTAATTGAATTTGGTTATTTTAGTTATATTAAAATTTACATAGTTGTAAATTTTGTGAACCGTATTGTTATGAAAATTGGAATTATTCTTAATATACTGAAACCAATCTATATTTGTTTAAAGAGACTATAAATTTAAATTTGATCCCATTTAATCTCGTTTAAAAATCATGTTATTTGTTGTAAATATAATTATCAATCCATTTTTAGTGCCATAATTGAAAAACATGGTATATAGTACTTCAATCTTTATTTAAGAAAATATAGTTGCCAAAAATTTAGATTTCAAGTTGTAACCCCCCCCCCCCCCTTAACTATTACATCTCCTTAAGCCTAAAAGAATTCATATTACTTGGCACTAAACATGATTATTTAACTCCAATTTATTATATATATAGTACAACGCAATAAATTTGATACATAAATAGTATTTTGAATATTATGTTGGTACCTAAATTAACATGTAATTTAAGAAATATTAATTTTTCACATAAATTCAAACTATTTCATATTAAATAAGTTTAGTTTATTTATTTATTTTTTTCAATTTTATATACACACAGTAACTTTCCATTTATGATCTTATTTCAATTTTCTCATAATATTTCCTTTTGTTAGAATAATTTGTAGCGAATTTTATAATAATTATTTTTGTGCTTGAATTATAAGTCCTAAAAGTGTACTTTTAAAATGAACTGAGATTTTTATCAAAAAATGTCAAATTATACATATTATATGAAAGTCATTTAATTTTTCTTTAGATTTTCCAGCTATGACACACATTTTTTTAACTATTTACTTTTATTATTATTATAATATATTTCATTGGTTTAACCCTCAACTATCTATATTTGTGAGATTAACCCCCAAAATTATTTAGTTCAGCCTCAACTCATTAGTGTCAAGTATAACCATTTATTTTTTAATATTTTTTATTCTTAGTTTTTACTCTAATTTGTTGTAATTATTTAATTTACTTAGTTTTTTATGAATGTTAATCACAAATATCAATTTAATACATATGAGTTTTTTATTTTATTTAGTTTTGCCTTCTAATTTTATTTTATAAATTTATACATACAATTTTTAACACTTTTTTGTACTTGTTCTTTTTATTTTTTGCCGCGAATAACTTGTTTTGGTTCTTATTCAAATTTTTTTTCTTGTTAATCTTTGTCATTTTGTTTTGTAATTTTTATTTTACTGATATGACTAATTAAAATAAAATATGTATGAAATTGCAACATAAATAAAATAAGAAACTCTCTTGTTTTCAATAGTATTTCTTTAACCATCATCAATAAAATTAATTTTCAAATTGCATATTACTAATTGAGGGGGAATTTTTCGACCATAAAGGAATTATGTATTTTCACTACTTTTTATTTAGCATCAAAACCACCAAAAATATTTTTATTTTATTTTTTTATCATGTCAATTATAATTTGATCTTTTTTCTTATAAATTATAATAGACATATTTGTTGTTGAGAAAATATAAAAAGAATATAACAAATATACAATGTTGCATCATACTAAACTTTAAATAATTAAATTTTACTTCTAAAACGACTTGTGTATATGTTTAAAACATAAGGTTGAAGATTTTGAAACCTAGTTTAAATATGAAATCAATTTTAATAAGAAATTTAAAATATTCTTAGTGTTATGATTAAAAATATATATTTTTAGATTCTAAAAAATAAATTCGCTAAAATGAACATCTGTCAAATAATTAAACAGAAAAGATTAAATAAATAACAAAATAAAGAAAAAAATAAATTATTTTCTACATAGTGTTGAACTTTATAAGGTTAAAACTTCCTCATGTGAAGTCCTTATATATGCACATGACATATGGTTAAAAAGCTCTTGAAATCTAGTTTAATATGAAGCTAATATTATTTGAAAATTCAAAACATTTTAAGAGTTATAGAAGAAAGAATAAATACTTTTTAAGTGTAGAATATAAAAAAGCATGTGTCTTATAATTGAACAAATAGAAGCTAAATAAATCAAATTACTTAGTTCCCTTTAAATTTTACTATATTCAAAGGATAGTTTTGTCCAATCAAAAATTTCAAGAAAATATTAATTTATATACATCATAATTTCGCCAAACAAAATTTTAAAAGGATCTACTTTTTGCGCCACCTCTATAATTAATTATAACTAAAATTGCTATTACACCAATTAGATGTAGAAAATGCTGGAGATTTGTAAGACGAAGAAAATCTTACATTTGGCTTGGGAAAAGACTTGGGATTGAACAAAGTATGTAGACTGAAAAAAGTTATCTATATGGTCCAAAAAAACTCCCATGAGCTTACTAAGATACCATGAGCTTGTAGCTCAAGTGGTATCGTCCACCCATTATTAGGTATTAACTAGGGTTCGAACCTAATATCTTTCAATTTTTTTGAAATTTAATATCTCCCTCCAACCAGTACTTCCAACTTATTAAAAAAAACTTGCTTATTGAGACAATAATAATTGGTTGAAAGTTGTTGACACCCTTGAAATGAAAAATGTGGTGGGGAACAATACGGATTGAGATTTCCTGTTCCATATTTATATTTCAATATATTGGATGAATAAAAAGTGTACAAGATGATGTCATAATTTTACACATTGCGCACGTGTCATTCATCCAACACAAAAATAATTCGATTAATTAAAAAACCAAACCGAAAAAACCCAAAAACGATCGGTTATGACTGAACCAAACTTATTAAATTCATTTAGGTTTTCAATTTATGATTTTAGTCTTCCGAGATTTCAGTTCGGTTAGGTTAATGTGTCCTTAGGTAGGTGTAGGCCAATCTATTTGTAGTGTAGGCGACCTTCAATAGCCTTTGATGTAAGTTTGGTAAGTTAGTTTATGCATTGGTGTCTATCGGATTCTTAAATACCTAAGGCGTTAAAAATCACACCTACCTATAGATAGATAGAGGCTTATACTAATCCAGATTAGACATAAATTATTGTCGATAGAAGATCAAAATCAGTATATTGCACTTTGTAGGTGGAAATCTTGTACTTTGAAGAAGTAAGAAACAAAATATGGTCGCTAGAAGCTCAGTTTATCAGTCAGTTGCTCATGGAATCTATGAAGTTTTGTCGACAAGAAAGTGGCCAATGAAAGTTTCGACTTCCTCACCAATCAATGTCTACTTTGGCATTAAATTTGTGATTGCAATTGCTCACAACCCAGTTCCCTATTATAGGACAAGACAGAGAGTGTTTGCAATCACTAAAAAAAGTGCTTCTCAGCTTTTGGCTGCAAAAAAAAAATAATATATCATTTTTTAGTGTTAGCAAAATATCAACTTCTGCTTCTGATTTTGCTTGACTTAATTAGAATCTAAATCAAGGAGGTGAGTGCTTTAGATTTTCTTATTCTACCTCTAATTTGACTTTTACAAACAAATAGCCATTTTCTTAACTTTTTCATCAAACACTCTTAATTTCTTATTCTCAACTTTTGATTCTATTTGCAAAAACTACCAACTTCTGATCTTCAACTATTTTCACTTCTGCTACGATAAATCACTTCTTCTAAAAGCATAAATTTTTGCAATTTGCAAACACTCCCAAAGCATGTAGAGGTTGACAATCACTTCATAAAGAAAAATTAACATTGATAATGAATGACTTTTATGTCATATATTGCAACAATCAAGACAATAATTGATGTTCTAACAAAGGGGCTGCACAAAAAACGAATCAACAACTCAGCAAGTTGGCCATGGAGGTATCTTCAAGCAGCTTTAACAACAATAAGAAAAAGAATAAAATCTTGATCTGGTTACATCATCTCAATATTTTATTTTTTATTTTTGCAGATTTTGTTTCCTTTTTGATAGAAAATTTTGAATGACAGAGAAAGAAAGGGAAAGAGATTCTGCAAAGAATATGAAAATTTTCAGGCGATTATATTAAAATTGTCATTTTTCAGTTGCCAATTCAGAGTCAATAAATCCATTTATGATAAATAAAAAAAAGGTTGGCATCAGTACTGTAAGCAAAAATCCATTCAAAACTCAACGGGCTTTGGTCTTTTTCTGTTCTTGGACCTGGAATGCTGCGCATATCTTCCTCCAGCAATGGACAACAATGGTGGTCGGAATTATAATCCACCATATATTAGCCATGATGTAGTACGCGTAATAATAGAATGCACTTGTCGCAAAGTTATCTCCTTCCAATATAGCCGTAACGAAATACACAGCAGTTCCGTAAAGCTGCCCCAGAGAGATGGCTATTTGAAGTATGTAGCTATATGACTTTTTCGTTGCAATAGCATACCTGCAGACGCCAAAGAGTAATCAAGACGGTCGTTAATAAATAGAGATTATTACAAATAAAATAAAAAAAACACTACCCCTCAGGGCTGCGGGGTTAGCTTAGTTATAAAAAACTCCAATTATCTTTCAAAATTACAAATACCCCTTAAAGTGTTGCAAACACCCCTTGAAGTTTATATTTACCTAACAAATACTACCACCCTCTTGAGGTGCAATTTGTGAAAGAGAAACATATGTCAAGGGAATATTTGTAATTTTGAAAGATATAGGGATGGCAATGGGGCGGTACTTGAAGACTCATACCCACGGGCAGGACGCGGCAAGCCAGGTCGACCCGTGTAAAATAAAAAAATTATTATATCATAAAGTACACAATAATGCAAATAAAAATGAAATAAAAAGAAACAAGACACACGAAAAATAAAGTACTATAAACTTGTAATACATTTATAAGCCTATTAATAAGTTTTTTATCTTATATTTGGTTTTATTAATGCAAATTATCAACAAATATTATCACTATCAATATATATATATATGTTAGATATGATATTAAGTACCTAAGAACTACATTATCAAATATGTTATATATGTAAAATATATTATAAATATACTTTCAAAGTAAAATGTTTAGAGAGGGCGAGGGGGGATGTGTATCCGCGGGGTGGAAGTGATACTCCCGCCCCGCTGCAGGTCAAGGGGTGGGGCGACCCAAACACAGAGGACCATGGCGGGTCGGCTCAACTTTGTCATCCCTAGAAAGATAAGTGGGTTTTCTTGTGTACTATTAGCCTAAACATCAGGGACAATTTTTATAATTAACCCTAACAAATAAGAAGGAAATCATATTGAAGTAACATTGCAAAATAAATAGAATCGTAAGTTACGTACACTGCAAGGAGACAAGCGGGACCCTCTAGAACAGCTGTAATTCCTTCAACAGCCACCACACCAGAATCCCGTCCGGCATACCTTGAGTCTCCTTTGCTATATTCTTTCCCTGAAAAATTTCATAAGTAGTTATGTATAACAACGTTACGTAAGAAACCAAGTACGAGAAAACATTGATGAATAAATGTAAGTCAAGAACTTACAAACTTCTGCAAGGTAATGTGGAGTCTTCTCTTTGTAAAATTCGGGAGAAAAAGCAAAGTAGCCCTCGAGAATAATGTGGGTTAGACCCGTGAATATCCACCAGCACATAAGTATTCTATCAACTTTTGATATCTTACGAAAAACGACCTAGTATGAAAATAAACAAACATATATGAAAAATTGCAATAAAAGTTTCCGTCCTAAACAACACCATCTAGAAATCAGATAATTACAACCTCATACATCTTGATCCTAAGAAGAAACAAAGCTCAGACTTTGTTGTTGCAAATACAAAATACAGTCAAAGAGAGGGAGACGGATTGAAAAATGATTAGCAGGCACAACAATTGTTCATACTTTCATAGCTTAACTTAAAATGTCTTTAATTTATGCAACAGTAGTTGAAGGATACCAGATAAAATCCACATAAAGGAGACCACCAGCACAGAAGAGATGCCATAAACAGCAAGAATAGTTGATTGAGAGAGGAATCCAGGCACATAGCCTGGCAACTTCAAATCTCTTGGAACGTATGGGTGAACAACGCTCCTAGCACTCGATTTACCATTTTCCCTGATCTGCAGTTTCCAGAGAGAATAGATAGACTTAGAATTCTTATTGTTCATTCAAATAATTTGGCACACTTAGCATTTTCTAACAGATTTTAGTTTCGTTTTCACGGGATAGATGGAGCACCATGTAATTTTTAAAGCAACAGTAGATCATACTAGTATAGTCTTGAAAGGATTGTAACTTGTGCAGGTTAATTTATAAGATAATCGTGTTTCCGAGATGATAACACATCACAGTAGCTAAATGCATAATGAACAGTGAAGTGCTACAGGCGTTGGACCATAGTGGCACACTCTTCTCTGAAGAAGCAAGTATTATAATTGGAATCAAAATATTACTGTCTTCCAGAAATTTTCTAGAAGTACAACCAAAAATAAAAAAGAATAAACAAAAACAAAAAAATCAAATGAAAAGTTTTGGATCAGTTGAATTAGGCACTATTAGATTAGCATATTGTTCGAAATCAAGATATCTCTACAAGACTCGGCGCGTTTCAGCAATGAAATAGTAAAATCTGTGTGGATTTGGGTGATATTTGAATGACATGGACGCTAGGGAAAGAACTGACAAGTTTTGGCACTAGAAAATATAACTGATCGATCAAAACTTCAACACCATTCACTGGCAGTGTCAAATTAACTTAAAACATATCAAGAAAACAAGGAAAAGAAAAAGAAAGGGAATAACTGAATAAGGCAGAAATTTTTGGTTTTGTATCTCTCGGAAAAATCCCAAGGACCCCAGAAAAGTGTTTTCTTTTGGTGAAACCAAGTACTATGGATCAACCATGAAGTGCCACCTGAGTGAATTTCACCTGCAACAACTAGCAATCAGTTGTGCAATGTCGAAAGGAGGTGGTTTTGTATTATGTGCAGTTCAATCATAGCTTGAGCCTGTTAAACATATTTTGAAGCAACCAATATACAAGTCTATGACTAGAAAAACACCACTTAAAATTCAAAAGCACGATATTAGCCCTGTTAGAAACCAGTGACTCACCCTCTACATTGAAACTACTTTTATGTTTCATTTGGATTGATGGATTTGAAGCTATAGATTTCAAATTCATAACTAACAAATCCATTGAGCTTGTTCGGATAAGAACATTCTACAATGGATTTCAATTCTTTAGATTCTATTTTGTGCTATTTTTGGAGTCATTTTGTGGTGGATTTCAATTCCATACTGTTTGGAGTCATTTGAAATCTTTCCCCCAAATCCAACCTTACAATCTTACAGTTGAAAGAGAGTACATAAGATCTAGGAGGTACGAAAGTCCTTTTGGGGAGTAAACATGGCATAAGGATTCTCTAAACTATCAGGTTGCATTTGAGTGGATGGATTTTGATTTGAGTGGAGGATTTGTAGAAAGGATTTCAAATTACTCTATATAAAGATGGATTTGAATTCCACCACAGTGACTCAAGAAATAACTCGAACTAGGAGCTAAAGATTTTGAAATCCACTGAATTATGAGATCTCCCAAACAAGTTCAATGGATTTGTTATTATGGATTTAAAACCCTTAGCTTCAAATCATTCCGTCCAAATGCAAATCTCTAATAAAACAACATAACTCATAGATAAATGATTATGAGCCAAACTAATTTATACATGCAAACACATAATTCAAAATTTCACAAGAAATAAAATGCTGCCAAAAAGAAAAAAAAAGGAAATTTGAATCCGTTAGACACCAAAATCATAGATGGTTAATAGAACAACCCATCACCAGTTTGTTGAATTCAAACAAAATAGGTCTCTTTCCATATATAAATATACACACTCAAACACAAACTCACAGAATAGCGTTCCAATTCCAATCAGAAATACGAATAAAGAAGTAGAACAGATCAAACTATAATCTGCACGTGGGCTTGCTATTTCAACTGAATCAAAAGCTGAAAATCCAGAATTTAACCAATGCTACACCAAATCAACGAAAAATAAAGTTTCCAAGTGTCCAAAAATCTCATTACACCAGAGTCTGAACCTTCGGTATGCAAAAATCAAGATATGCATTTAACCATCTTCCAAATGAGACAACTCTGTACGACAGTAAAATACTGCTCCGAGAGTACTTACAATTTTTTTGGATGAAACAGTACAGTAATCTTCAACGGGTTTAGGAGAAAAAGCGAGATGAATGGAAGATATACCTGTATTTATTTGTATATAAATGCTCTCCCCTCCTAGTGGGTTTTTGACTGGTTAGTGAAGCATAGATGATAGAGAAAGCAGATCCGGTTTTCTTTTTTAATTCTACCCCTTTTCTCACGAATCCTAAAATTTTGGGACAATGACAGAAATACCCACCTATGTTAGACCGGTTCCTGCAAAATACTAGAATTATAACAAAATTACCTAACAATACGTTGCCGCATTCTAATTACCAACAAATACGCTCAAACCCAGCAGATTACCAAACTATACGCTGACAACCATCAAAAACAGACTTGCAGATCCACAACGTAGCAGCCGCAACCTAGTGCGCAGACACTTTCCGAAGAAGAAGAACAAACAATACGACTGAACAAGCAAAGGAAGAAGAATCAAAATCCAAATTAGTAAAATAAAGAAGAAAGCAGAATAAAAAACAAGGTACAAAACACCAATCTCGAAAAAACATTAATTGATTACTCTAAAAACCTATTGTTCACATCACTGCGCATCTATTTCCACATGCAAAATTATAATTGAATATATATATATATACATCATATCAAATTGAGATTGTACATCGAATTTGCAAATACAAAATTTGATCAAAATGAGTGATTCAATATTATAAAATGCTTATTTTGTTCGAAATTGATACAAAATCCTAAAAAGTTTGATTGTCATGAAAATCTACACCATCAAAATGTCTGGATCTCAAAAATCTACATGCAATTATTTAGATAATTGTTTCAAAATTGTTTCAAAAGAGTATATATTCTGCATGGGAAGAACATTGCTTCCCCTGTGCATGGGGATTGTTTCATCTTTATTTCAACTATGTTTCATTCATGTTTCAAATAGTATAAAATTATACAAAGACCATGGATAAAGTGCCAAAGAGAGTATACCACAAGGAGAATGGACAGAGAACGCCGATTATATCAACTTCGAGATAACGGGGATTCTGATTCCAATGGATTGCACTTTCAGCACCCTGCATGAAATTTTAGAACAACAATTACAGGTCAGCAGAGATGAGGAAATAATACAGATTAAGTACAAATTGAGAGAATCTCTGCCACCATTAAAGATTGAAAATGACTTCAACCTGAAGTTCTATTTGAAAGTAAAAAGCAAAGAAGAAGATTGGATGAAGTTTCCTCTATGCATAGACCTACTAGTTAATTCAGAAAACCAACTACTATTGAAATCAATTATAATTTTCTTTTTTAATTCTACCCCTCTTCTCACGAATCTTAAAATTTTCACCATTTCTTGTTGCAACAGGCATGTCAAATGGGTTGGGCCAGGCTTACCGGTAAGAAAAAAATCAGGGTCGGGACAAGATTCTATCGGGCCAATATTTTTGGAGCCAAATTTGACGCATGCTTTGCATTACACATAAGATAGGGGAAATTACACAAAATACCCTTCTTTTTGACCGAATCCCCAAATTACCAACACATCTCATTTCTACATTTTTCATTACTTTTTTTACGCTCTTTTTTTAATTTTTTCCCTAAAATACGCTCTCATGTCTTTTCGTGTCTAATTTGTCATTTTTTTTTCTCTCTCTCTCTTTCTTCACATCGACTCCTCGAGTTTCCGCCTTGCATGTCCGCCATTTTTGGCCAGCTTTGTGTGTGATTTCTGCAACTGCTTCGATAACTTCTCCGTGATCCTCTCGCAAAACCGTCCCTGTAAACTGCTCTGTTTTTTTTTTTTCATGTGGTTTTGGGTATCGAATTTATATAATGTCTTCGAAGAAACCCCTTCTTGTTCGTCTGAAAGTGGATAAAAAGGCTCAGAGTGGTTCAAGAGTTTTGAGGAGCGGGTCAAAATCTGAAGCCCTAGTTCCTGTATCTTCTAAAAAAAGGAAAATGAAACACGGCGATGATGTTGGAAAACAAGTTGTCAAGGGTAAATCTCCCAAAAAGAAGGTTGTTGGGGTTAGAGGACTGGACGTTGCTGAGGTATGTTGTTTTCATCTTTATTTTACTCGTTATATTTTTTTTTATTTTACTGTTGTACAATTTTTGTTTCTTTTTTGTTTTTGTGTTGTTTCTTATATGTTTCTATGCTATTGATCTGTTGTTTTTTTTTCACTTTTTAAATTTTATGTACAAGATGTGTTGTTTATTTCTTGTTTCTTTGTTGTTTCTTTCTTGTTTCTAGGGTTATGAGTATTTGATTGATCCGGAGGACTGGTACACTGCTAGGATAAACACTGGGTTTTCTTTTGAAGTTATTAAAAATTTGAAGGAGAAGTTATCCCAACCGCAATTGGATGCGTTTAGGCGCACCTGTTTTGGATATTTTCTAGACATGCATGAAGTTGATTTCCAAAATCAACTAGTGTATTCGTTGTTGAAGAGGCATGTTGTCCATTCGCGGAAGGATGAGATTCTGGTGTCGGTTTGTGGTAAAATTCTCAGGTTTGGTATTGGGGAGTTTGCCCTGGTGACGGGGCTAAAGTGTGCTGGGAAAAGGCCCGCTGTTCGTGGGGATGGTATTACTTCGAGTTCTATCGTATATTTTTCTGCTCAATGAAATTCTCTAGCAAACTATTGAGGAGTGTTTTAGATTACAAGTTTGGGGGGAAAATGATGATGATGCCTTGAAGATGGCTTTGTTGTATTTTTTGCATTTTTTTCTGTTTTCTTCTAGTGGAACTTCTGTTAACATGGAATTTTTTGATTTAGTTGATAGTGAAGATTTTAACTCTTATCCCTGGGGAAGGGATTTGTTTGAACTTACAATCAGAGAACTGAGGGAACAAGTCCTCCAGAGGAAGCAGCCTCAGGATGAGGACTTGAAGCCGGCTGTTAAACGCACCAAATTTTACAGAATTAAAGGCTTTCCTCTCGCTTTCCAGATATGGTTCTACGAATATTGTTCAGAAGTGAACAATAAAATTTGCAACCGTATTGGGCGCAGTATCCCTCGCATTCTGAATTGGGGTTGTCCGTTGTCTGATAGAGATAAGAATTTGAGATCAGATGATCTCGATATGATGATTTTTAACTGTTCTGCAGAACAAGTAATACATTTTAGTTTTTTTTTTGTTTCTCTTTTGTTTCATAACTATTTCATATATATTTATGTGTTGTTTCTGACCTTTTTTTTGTTTGTTTTCCCTTTTGTTTTAGTTGAAATTGATGAATATTTGGCCATCAGATGAAGAGAGGTTGCAGCTGGATATTGGAACCTTTTTTGATGTGTCCAAGTACTCATTTGATTCCGTTGATGGGGATTATGTGATTGGTAATCGGAAGAGGAAGGAGCCGGATGTCGAGTTGGGATCGAAGTACACGATGGAGGATGTTGTTTGGAGGCAGGATAAGTTGGCCAAGGAGTTGAAGGTTTTCAAGAACTCCATTAATAAAATCTTGGAAGTGCAGTTTAAAACTGTTCTGTCTGAGTTGTCTGCCATCAAGGGGAAACTTCAGGTAACCTTACTTGTATTTGTCTACCTTGTGTTTCATTGTTTTTCTTTGTGTTTGTTGCTTATTTATTTCGATTTATAATGCTTTTCAATTTTGCTTTTTAGGCTGGTGATGGGTTGGATCAAGCTGACAAGGTTGTTGGGGCGGAAGATGATAAAATGTCGTCAGTGTTGGCTTCAGAGTCCGAGAAGGAGTCTATGGAAGTGGAGGAGCAACGTGTTAAAACTCACGTTGTACCATTTTCCAAGGATGTTGTTGACCCTGTTTTGGAAAGGACTGAGGTAACCAGTAGTCCCCTGTCCCGGACGAAAGTTGAAAAAAAAATCGAAAGGCTTTTGAAGGTGGCAACATTGGTGGTGTTGTCGGGGTTGAGTCTGTTGTTGAAGGAAAGGTAAATGAGGGTGAGGGAATTGGTGTTGGCGGGGAAGTTGATTTGTTGATGGATAAAGGTGATGGTAACGACGATGAGGGGCTTGCTGTGAGCGGTTTGATGGAGTTTGCAGAAAATACCAAGAATATTCCATTTGATACAAGTAAGGTTCCAGAAAAGGTTGGGGTTGAATATCAGGGCCTGAATGTTCATGCTGAACATGGATTTACTGGCTCTCAAGAATTTGATGATCTCACCCAATCTCAGTTTGATTCCATTGTGAATGCAGCAACTCAAGCTGTTGCTAGAATGGTTGGTTCCTAATGTTTTTGCCTCTAGTTTGTTTCTTGACATTGAATTTGTCATTTATATTTTATTTATTATAGTTTTGTATCTTTTTTTATTTCAGGCTGGTGTCAAGGGGTCGGATGCATCACCCGCCCCTGAATCCCCTATTTCTAAAAGGGTTTCAAAACCCTTTGTTGCTGTCAGAAGTCCTTTCACCACTGTCTTTGAATCGTCTGGTGATTTGAGTGGGAAACTAGTTGTGGGTTTTCAGTTGGGGGACATTGATTTAGAATCAACCCCTCAGGAGAAAGATGCGACCCTGGATGATGGCAAGAAGCAGCCGGTAGTGTTGGTTAAGGGAAGGTGTCCATTGGATGATAGCCTTGGTGAAGGCTATGATGGTTTGGAAGATTTTAATGGTGGTCTGAGTGATTGGCTTTCAGAAGATTTTGTTTCTCAAGGGTAAAATTTTTCTATTATGTTTTTGCAATGATTACGAAATATTATTGTAATTTTTTAAATTATTTTTGTTTTAGGCCGAAACGTTACCCAGAAGAGGATGACAAGATTGATCCCTCGTTAAAGCTTGGTGTATGCGAGGTCAAGCAAAAATCATGGTTTCATAGCCTGTACTATGTGGATGAGTACCTGTCTTCTTCAGTAAATTATTATTTTTTAAGTTTTTGTTTCTGTTTTTGTATTTTTGTTTCTGTGTTCTTACTCTTTGTTTTGGTCGCTTTTCAGCATATGGACATGTTGTTCTATTACATACGGAAGAAGTATTTGTATGGGCATTGTGCTGTGAGATTTACTACCACGGACCTGATCTTTGATAGATGCATCCAGAGTATCCACAGTCGGTTCACCCATGTCAACA
This sequence comes from Rehmannia glutinosa, assembly GCA_016081115.2. Lineage (NCBI taxonomy): Eukaryota > Viridiplantae > Streptophyta > Magnoliopsida > Lamiales > Orobanchaceae > Rehmannia > Rehmannia glutinosa. Next base: position 48,566,165 of record CM071936.1, on the reverse strand, counting down.
AGAGGAAGAAGAGAAATTTCGACACTTCCATGATTCACTTGAATACTTCTGTGGTTGACTATATTATGGGTGTTGATATAGGCTGTGGAAAACCGTTCTGAGGTTGATCATGTCTTATTTTCGATTCACTGCGTCGACATGGAACACTGGATCCTGGGGAGGCTGAGCTTTCAAGAGAGGGTTATTTATCTGTACAATTCCATGTGGACTCCGGACTCTGTTAAAATAGCTAGGAAAGCTATTGAAGCCTACAACGTGCTTTTGTCCCGTTTTCTTTCAATGGTTGCATTCTACGAAGAGCGCCAGGACATTGTTCTTGGTTCTGGCCCTTACTCTGGTGACATTAACGGTCCATTCAAGGTTTTGGTTGTTAGGGATATTCCTGTTCAACTGAAAAAACAATATTCTTGTCTATGTCCTATTTTATTTTTGTTTTATTTTTTTATTTGTTTGTATATTATATTTTTAACCTGTCCCCCCCTTTTTGTTAGTGATTGCGGAGTATTCGTAGCTTTCTATGCATAGTATTTCATATCTGGGAAGGAAATGCCAGTGGAAGACTTCGACATTGAAAGAGAACGATGAGGTATAGTCATTTGCTATACAATCACGCAAGGCTTAAGCAGCAGAACGTAGATGAAGATGACAGTGACATTGAAATCATCCCCCCACTCCCTAATGAAGCGAGGACATTGTTGTTGAAGAAGAATTCTTAATGATATTTGTGTTATGGCCACATCGAACAATATGCTTTTTATTTTTATTTTAATGCTTTGATAGTACAGTTATTTTGTTGCCTGTCTATATTTCTAGTTAGTTTCTTTAGTATTTTTGAAGTATCTATGTGACAGAATCGGAATGACTATGATGTTTTGTGGAACATTTTGTATGATTTTGTTTTTGGCATTCATGGGTGTTTGCAAGGTTTTAGTTTTCTAGTTTTTGTATGCTTGTTTTTTGTGTTTTACAGATGATGTGCGGAATGCAAAGATATCTAAAACAAATAAGAAACATATAAGAAACAAAAAAACAACATGAATGAGTTTTTATTGAAACAATTGTGTTGTGTTCCATTGTATTAATCTGTCTAGCTTGACATGTATGTAAACAAATGGAATATGGTCTTATTAAATGCATCTTGTTTTTGGTTGATTCTTGCATGTCTGTCTATTGTGTCCATGCTGCCCACACCTTCCGCATTTATTTTTGAAGATTTTCTCCTAAGCTGCCTTGTGTCTTCTTTTCTTTGGCCTTCCAGATTTGGCCTTGCCTTCTGGTGGAAGGGTCCACATTGTTTCAATTTCAGGTGTCAGTATCCAGTTATCTTCATGCGGGATCAGATACACTGTTTCCGAATAAGTGGCTTCCATTGTTTCCTTCATGTAGTATGCCGAGCAGTACTGGTACGGATCTTCATTCAATTCTTTTAATAATGTTATAGCATGTGGACAAGGAATTTCATCCATTTGGAACCTGTTGCATGTGCAAGTCCTTTTCTCAAGGTCCACAACAAATATTTTCTCGATTCTGTGACTTTAAAGAGAAAATCATTTGATCTTTTACCCGAAAACAAAAATGAAACACGTGTGAAACAATTTTGAAACAATGTTCTGTTTCAGATTTGTAGTAAATTACCCTTAAATTTAGACAAATGGTGTAATTTTTCCTCATGTACTATTCAGCTGTTTTTGTCATTCTTGTAAATGTTGATCTTGCTTCATTTCGATGCCTGCATGTCCAATCTTGAACTAACGATTTAATGTACTCGAGCAATGTTGTTACAGGTAGGTGTCTCCCTGCTACAATTGTTGCATTCAACGACTCTGCAATGTTGGATGTCATGAGAAAGTACCTTTTGTTGCGACAGTGCAATCGCGTCCATTTCTCGTATCCGATGGCGGACAAGTAAGGTATGATTTTGCTATTCACTCTGTCCAGTGCAGACATTTGTTTTTCAAATTCGTCATTCGTGTAGGCTTTTGCTACTGCTATGAATGATTCACTTATTTCGGTGCTTTTCTTTTTGAAGTTTGCCTTCAAATTATTTAGGAGATGATATATGCACAAATCCGTGGATATTTCAGATACACCTAATCATTAAAATAATATTTTTTTCTTTATCGAATGTTTGTGACTGAAAATATTTTTGAAATTTCTATGTGAAACATTAAAGAAACTTATATGAAACATATATGAAACATAACTTTAGGAAATATTTTATAATTTGTACCTCATTTATTGTTGTTTCTATGCTGATATGCCTGTCTGATACTACGCACATGCTTTCCCTGAGACCACAAGTTTTTCTGAACTTTGTTAAAAACCATACCCAAGATCTATCATTTTCAGAATCCACTATTGCAAAAGTCAATGGGAAAATGCTCCCATTCCCATCCTGCGCGCATGTAGACAACAAAGTCCCCCCGTAACTTGCTTTCAAAAATGTACCATCCACAACAACCACTGGCCTACAGTGTTTCCATCCATTTATTGATGCATTTATAACCATGAACAAGAATAGGAATGTGTTATCGTCCTTTCTTACTAATTCATTAATCAATCCCGGATTTGTTTTCTCCAACATGTAAAGATAAGCTGGTAGTTTCTGATAAGATTCATCCGGCCTCCCCCTTATTATTTCGAGTGCTTTCTCTTTTGATCTCCAAGCTTTTCTATAGTCGAGACTTATTCCATGCTCATCCTTCATGTCTCTTATTATATCTGTTGTTGTGTACACTGTTTTGATGTTGTTTAGGTACTTTGATTTGATAATGTGTCCAACCATTTTTGCTGTAGCTTGTCTACTGTCATTCATTCTCTTATCGAGTGGACAAGTATGGTTGATGTCGTATTTTCTTACTATGAACTTGGTTGTCCTTGTTCTTGATGATGTTTTCAAGTGCCAATTGCAATTTTGATCCAGGCACTTTATATGGTATTGCTTGTTGCAGGATTTATTGACTTTATACTGGAAGTGATTTTTCAATGCAAAAGAGCTGATGTGTTTGATCAGTTCGTCCTTGTTGTTGTAAACATTCCCTATTTGGATTTGTTCTTCACAGTTAATATATTCTTGGACTTGCATTGTTTCTTAAACCACATTCTTGCTGATTAGGTTTGCATAGTCGATGTAGTCGATGAGGTTTTATCCCATATTTTCCATTGTTGAGCTCTCTTTCTCGATATGTCATTGCCCCTCCATCGCATTTTGATGCGCTGTTGTCTCTTTTGATTTCAAGAGTAGTTGGTTTTCTGAATTAACTAGTAGGTCTATGCACAGAGGAAACTTCATCCAATCTTCTTCTTTGCTTTTTACTTCCAAATAGAACTTCAGGTTGAAGTCATTTTCAATCTTTAATGGTGACAGAGATTCTCTCAATTTGTACTTAATCTGTATTCTTTCCTCATCTCTGCTGACCTGTAATTGTTGTTCTAAAATTTCATGCAGGGTGCTGAAAGTGCAATCCATTGGAATCAGAATCCCCGTTATCTCGAAGTTGATATAATCGGCGTTCTCATCCATTCTCCTTGTGGTATACTACTGCCGCACTTTATCCATGGTACTGTATAATTCTATACTATTTGAAACATGAATGAAACATAGTTGAAACAAAGATGAATCAATCCCCATGCACAGGGGAAGCAATGTTCTTCCCATGCAGAATATATACTCTTTTGAAACAATAATGAAACAATAACGAAACAACTTTGAAAAAATTATCTAAATAATTGCATGTAGTTATTTGAGATTCAGACATTTTGATGGTGTGGATTTTCGTGACAATCAAACTTTTTAGGATTTTGTATCAATTTCGAACAAAATACGCATTTTATAATATTGAATCACTCATTTTGATCAAATTTTGTATTCGAAAATTCGATGTACAATCTCAATTTGATATGATGTATATATATTTGTTCAATTATAATTTTGCATGTGGAAATAGATGCGCAGTGATGTGAACAATAGTTTTTTAGAGTAATTAATTAATGTTTTTTCGAGATTGGTGTTTTGTACCTTGTTTTTTGTTCTGCTTTCTTCTTTATTTTACTAATTTGGACTTTGATTATTCTTCCTTTGCTTGTTCAACGTATTGTTTGTTCTTCTTCTTCTGGAAAGTGTCTACGCACTTGGTTGCAAAAATGCTACGTTGTGGATCTACAAGTCCTGTTTTGGTGGTTGTCACGTATAGTTTGGTAATCTGCTGGGTTTGAGCGTATTTGTTGGTAATTAGAATGTGGCATCGTATTGTTAGGTAATTTTGTTATAATTCTAGTATTTTGCAGGAACCGGTCTAAAATAGGTGGGTATTTCTGTCATTGTCCCCATAAGATATACTTAGCATGTGGCCTTTTTGGAGATGAGCCGGACGGACCATATAGGCCCAATTTTTTTCGGGACTATAAAAATACAACATAATCAAGTCTTTTCATTGGTAGTCAAAGTCGCCCATCGAGTCAGACTGACTTTGACAGTTCTATTGTTGATATTCACCTTCTAAAAACTAGGGAAATTGACACAAATGCCCTATTTTTTGGAGACAATGTCAGCCTTTTACGTTTTCCGACACTCTTTTATCCAAATTTACGCTCCCGCCCTTTTTTTTACACAACTTTACGCTCCAACAAAAATTTTCGGACTTTTTTTCGCTTTGTTTCAACATTGTTTCTAACATGTTTCAAACATGTTTCTTTTAATAAATTTTGAGTGAAAAAATAAATTTTTTCATAGTTAAATAATCCATTTTATATTCGAAGTCTTATTAAAAATCAAGAAATATACACATAAAATAACACATGTTAAAACCAAACACATTAAAAATATTATAGAAACAACATGAATAAACAAACACAATTCAATTTTTGGTCCAATGCATGAAAACATAAGAAACATGAAAACAATCAGGAGGCAATATAGAAACAAACCAGAAACAATATAGAAAACACCATATGAGCAAAAAGAGTTAAAAATTGTATTTAAACACCGAAAACTTCATGGAAATAACAAGGAAACATCGGAACAACATTAAAAAGGGTATGAAAACAACCCAGAAACAACGTAAAATATTAAAAACACCACATGAATAAAAAGAGCTTAAAAATATGTAAAAACTGTATTTACACATTGAACACTACATGAAAACAACAAAAAAAAATTATTAAAATAATATTAAAAATATTATAGAACAACACCAAAACATTAGAAACAACGTACAAAATAATATATCAATAAAAACAGCATAAAAAATAGGTAAAAGTTGTTTTGAAACATCGAAACAACAAAGAAACAACATAGAAACAACAAAAAAATAAATTTTAACAACATCGAAACAACATATATAACATATCAAGCAATGCAAGAACAAAAAAAAACGAAAAAAAAATAAAAATAATCAAAAAATATGCAGGAGCGTAAAAAAAGGGTACGAAAGGAAAAAAATAGGTACAAAATATGGGCGTATTGTGTGGTATGTGTACAAAAAACATCGTATCCGTGAAATTTCCCCTAAAAATAGAAACTATAGTATAATATAGAGAACAATATTCAAAAATGAGTGTTGATATTGGCATTATAGAAAGTTATTTTTTATCCTATTTTGAATTTATTTTTAAATAATTAACACGATAGCCCATTAACTAATGAGATCAATTAAGATCATTAAAATATAGAAATCTTCATTGAGTTTTCCTTTTATTTCCCTTTTTTTTTCCTTAATATCTTTATAGATTGTCAAGAATATTTATTCAAATCTCATTTTTTTTTCTCATTTATATTTTTTGATGGCAAATTAAACATGGTTACAAATTTAAAGTTATAAGCGTTGAATAAGTTTTAGAATTTTTACCAAGTTGATAATATGATGTCAGGAGATGTTAATCATCTCATTACACACTTCAATTTTTATAAAAAAAAAAAAGAATTCCTTGCTTGTATATTCTCATTTGTTAATTAGATTAGAATAAATTAATATGTAAACTATTGTTCTATATTTATTTTCTTGAATTCGGTAGTATGAAGCCAAAAAAATTGCTTTATGACTTAGTTAACATGACATTTAATGGATTTCTTTGATATTATATTTTTTCTTATACTATTGAAATGTTGTTTTGAATACTTTTGTCTTTTTGACACATGACGTTCTAACTCCCAATTAGTACATTTGAAGTAATTTAGTTTGATCCTGTAAAATGATAGGCATGAAATTTTTATTTATACACTGCAACCAAACTTGATTAATGCTAATTGCTAAGTTGTAAAATTAGAATTTAATCAAATCACACAAAGTGCTAATTTAGTGTCAATTTCACATTTCATCGCATTTTTATCAAATCCTTCATCCAACTCCCAAGTATAGCAAATGGTTACTTACTTTGCACAAGTATAGCAAATTGTCAAACTCATACAACACTTCAATAGAGGGTAAAACCTGTCTTACTTTGTACAAGTATAGCAAATGGTTACTTAAACAGAAAACACGATTTACAAGCGAATCATCAAGGTGCCGTAGAAATTTTTACAAAGAAGCAAATATGGAAAATTGTTCAGCTATTCGGAAAGACTATTCTCATCGACTCAATTTCATTTACGCTTCAAATTACGTTAGTAATGTTTATTGATAGGTGTTTAGAATGATCCTCCATGTCTTTTAAGATACTATTGAGCTGTTCTTGGAGAGCTGCAGACCTTTTTTGCTCTCTTTGTCTTCACATCTTTCTCGTCCTGAAAATTTGCCAACAAAACGAGTAACTACGAAATGGTGCCTTTTCAAGCATAGTAGGACTCGACGGCCATCTTTATTGGTAGAGGATTTCACATTCACATAGAACAAAAGGCTTGGGAGCATAAATTTTAGGATAAATTACAAAAACTACTCATAAGGTTCAGCTTAGTTACAAAAAGATCCAGTAAATACAAATTGTGATTTTGAAAGATAACTGGATCTTTTGAAAGCAAGTGGGAATGTTTGGGTGACAAGTAGAAAAGCCTACATGAGGATCCAAACCTATTTCGTTCACGCATTAAAGAATAACACATTAAATAATTACCAAACATCCATAATGGTAGTCAAAAAAGGGATGAATTCTTATTATAGGATTTTGTACCGAGGCTGGTGATCATATGTAGGCTGTAGCTCAATGTATTTTCCCGTAGTAAAACCTTGTATTCATGTTATTATAAACTCTACAGCAACTGAATTGGCCCAATATCATTCTTTCACGACTTGATTTCTTCAAATGAACATAAAACTTGATCATATCTAAGAATGCAATTTATTTCTAATAGATAAGCTGAATCAAGACATCCAAAGAAGTGGATAATTAATTTCGTAAACCTGATCGTTATTTATTTAGGTGCAAAGTTGTTTTGTGAGAACTCCTTATCTCGTTTTTTTTCCCCAAAAATCAATAAGAACATCCAATCTCCAAATGGAACCTTCCAAATCTTTAATATAACGCAACTCAAAACCAAGTGATGCATGGGAGAAAAACTCTTAACTAAGAGAAGATTGAAAGTAATAATTATCACAACTCTTCCTCAACCATGCTAGCTGTTAATTAGGGGGACTTGGTAGTTGGTACGGTCCTGTTGTATATTTACATATAATATAGTGTCTTGCATTTATTGCATCTCATGTCATACTATTATTTAGTAGGCATTTATTTTATGCATATATTATATTACTAGAATAACACCCGTGTGTTACACGGGATTCGTCCAAAGATAAATTTTAGTATCACAAATTTAAAAGATAGTGTAGATAGAATTTTGATTTTTGAATTATTTTTTATTTCTTAAATTTGTTATCTTTTAATTCAAAAATATATATTCTGAACTAATAGAATATTTCTGAACAAAAATATTTTCGGATAGGTTTGTTCTTTTCCATACTAATTGTGAGCAAATCCTTTATTTTTGGGATTATATTTTATCTTTTAGAATCTTGATTAAATTTGTTATATTTTGATTTTGTACATAGAATGTCACATAGATAAATGTGAATCCGCCATGTGGAATTGGGAGGATAAAAAGTTGACAAATGTCTAAGATTAATGAGGAGATGACATGTGTCAACTTATTTTTCTCTTATTATATAGGGTGGATTTGATCGAGAATCCCGTAGTAGCAAAAAATTAGAAACTAAAAGGTGCATATAAACCAAATATATTTTTAAAATATAATATTTTTAAATGTATGTCAACCTCCAGTTTCATTAGTTGTTAGATTTCGTGATGTGTTTTTCGAATTTGTTGAGAAAATTAAAGATAATTTGATAGGATCCTGTAGTATAATCACTATTCAGCCTCATATCGATAATTGAATAAATTGGTTTATTTTAATTTTAATTGTTGGGATATGCTCATTTATATCTATGATGAGCTTATTTAATTTGATTATAATTTGGATTAAATTATTTATTTAATTATGAATATAATTGGTTAGTAGGTCAAACCTGGATTTAATAAGAGTAATTTGAAATTATACGTTGCAGTTGACATAAATCGGAAATTAAAAGGTGTATATAAACCAAATATATTTTTGAAGATAATAGTTTTAAATGATAGCGTAGATAAATCATTGATATCTAGATTACTTCTTATCTTTTAAAGTTGTTATTATCTTTTAAACTTGTAATCTTTTAAATTCAAAGTTTCAAAATATATTATTAATTCACCTTTAATTTGTAGATAGTAATACCACTTGGATAATTATAAAGTAGACTTATGGATTTGGGAGAATGAGGAATTGACACGTGCCAAAATTAATAAGGTGATGACATGTGTCAACTTTGTTTTCTCTTTTAGTATATATGACTATTCGGCCTCAGATCGATAATTGAATAAATTAGTTTATTTTAATCTTGATTGTTGGGATATGCTCATTTATATCTATGATGAACTTATTTAATTTAATTATAATTTGGATTGAATTATTTATTTAATTGTGAATATAATTGGTTAGTAGGTCAAACCTGGATTTAATAAGAATAATTTGAAATTATACATTGGAGTTGACATAAATCGAAAATTAAAAGGTCAATATAAACCAAATATATTTTTGAAGATATAGTTTTAAATGATAGCGTAGATAAATCATTGATATTTACTCTTATCTTTTAAATTTGTAATCTTTTAAATTCAAAGTTTCAAAAATATATTATTAATTCACCTTTAATTTGTAGATAGCAATCCACATAGATAATTATAAAGTAGACATGTGGATTTGGGAGAATGAGGAGTTGACACATGTCAAAATTAATGAGGTGATGATATGTGTCAACTTTATTTTCTCTTTTAGTATATAGGGTTGATATAATATGTTAGATAAATATTTTTATCAAGATTTTGATGATTATGTTTAAATGAGTTTTTATACCTAAACTATGTTTATGTATGTTGTCCAAAATATTCCTAAATGTAAAATGGTTTTACTAATTTTTGGAGAATTTCTTAGATTTTATCATTCAAGACAACATATTTAATGTTTTTATGTTAATTGATTTTTTTACACCAAAACAATGTTTATAAATGTTGTCCAAATACTCCCAAGTGATTTAAAATATTTTTATTAATTTTTTGGAGTATTTCTTGAAGTTTATTTTTGATAAAAATCGGACAACATTTCAAGATTGAGGTCGACCGGCCGCCCAAAACGCCGACTGTACACAAGAAAGAAAACTTGAAACAACGCATCAAGTCAAAAAAAAATGAAGAGGGGGACCGGTCGAGCGGGGCCGACCGATCGCACCCTAGAGCATGCGGCCGGCCGCACCCCCCGACCAGCACTGGATCGCACTATTTTTTTTTCAAACGTTCGAAATCTTAAACAGGCAACCGTCGCCTATGTTATTTTGTGACAAAGAAAATCATGCCGCTTTGAAATCCTTATCAAAGAAGATTTACTTTTGATTTTTGTACAATATTTCTACATCTTGTGATCCTCTTTTTGTAGACAAAAGTGAAGAAGGAGGAGCCTATGTTGAGATCCAATCTTGAAGACTCTCCTATAAATAGAGGATGAATTGAAGACACAAATACACAACAAATACAAGCAAACACACAACAAGAAATCTGCAAATTCTCAAAGCTTTCATTTTTACACTCTTGTTGTAATAGCCTAGTTTTTGCACTTGCACAATCTTGAGGTCTAGGCTTTTCATTCTTGATTACACTTGCACTCAAAGTTTGTATACTTCATTTATTGAGTTGTAATCTTGAATTTTTCTATCATCCAAAATAAGATATCCTTGTTAGTGTTCTTGTGGTAAGAACACACTTGGGTGATCTTAGGTGTTGAAGAGTGTGGTACTCTTCATAGGTGTTGAAGGAAGATTGTGGTAATCTCCTTGAAGGTGTTGTAAGAAGATTGTGGTAATCTTCAAAGGTGGTGTTGTAACAATTGTGGTAATTGTTAATAAAATCTTTTTTTCTTTTTGAAATCCACTTCGGATATACCGGGGTGGTAGAGCACGTAGTCCCTAGGTGGGGTGAAGCTCTATAAATCATCGAGTGTTGTTTAATTTCCACATTTACTTTCTTGCCAATTACTTGTTCATTCGCGATTTGCGAAAAATCGGCATAATCTATTCACCCCCTCTAGATTATCGTAGCCACTTGGAGACTAGCATAATATATTATATGAAAGGAGGAAAGAAATAAATAATATGGAAAATAAATATTATGAGATGAAAATGTGTGTCTTTTCATGTGAAGACATCAATTGGAAAGGATTGCAATGAAGAGATGCAACCTTTGGAATATTTATAACTTTCATGAGAAGGGATGCAACTTTTGATTGCAACCTTTGGAAATCTATAAATACTTCTAAATAGGAGAAGGAAAGATTGCAACCTTTGGAAATCTATAAATACTTCTAAATAGGAGAAGGAAAAACTATTCGATCCATAAATTCCTACGAGATTTATTTCTTTCCTACTTTCTACTATTGTTGTTTTAACTACAACTTGTGATTGATGCTCCTAAATATTCTAAGAAGTGTAATCTTGGAATTTTTGTGAAATAAGCGTTGTATCCTGGAGGTTAATTCCTTGAGAACCATTTACACCATAGTGGGAGGAATTAATATCTTAAAGAAAGCATCTTTAAGATGTGCCTAGCTTATACAAAATTTGATTTTCATTTTCATAAATATACTTCATTACCCACTATTCGAGAAATATATACAACAATTTTAAGGTATAAATTTTTTCCTACATTGGAGTTTGTTATCGTAAAAGCGGGAAAGCAAAATTTACTGGAGACACCACGAGAAGAATACACATGTATGCAAAAGGAAAAAGACGGAACTAATCGTTTGGGAGACTGGGAGACCATATATCAGATTGTTCATACTTATCCATGGATTCATGTACGGTACGCTCCCGCCTCCCGCATATTGATCTTTAGTTGAATTGTTGAGATCGAACTTGATTTGTATGGTTCAAATTCCAGACTCGATGTTTGCCATTTGATTGAATAATCTGGAATTCCAATTAAAATGCTCTTGTTTTTCATTTATGGGTTAATCTGTTTTTTGTGGATTCAGATTAAAAAGAAAGAAAAAAGGAGATCGGTTTTGATGTTGTTGTGTTTTGATTGAAATAAGAAATCTGAAACTTTAAGATTACGGACAGATTGTTTCTTTATAGAAGATCAAAACATGTTATGAGTTTTAAAGCTTGGGATTGATTATCATGTATCTGAGTTTCAAAGCATAATCCTCAATTGATATTTTGGATTAAGATTAAAGAAAATCAGAGAAATTGAAACCCAAATCGTTGCAACTCCACTCTTCCGCGATGGATTCATTCCGCCTAGGCCTAGCCGGAGATGTGTGGAGGTGGCGAACTTCAGTTACGTCGCTCGATTGTGAGGAGGCGGCGACCTGGTGATCAGGTAAGTGACAAATCGTCATGTTGGAGGAGAGTCGCCCCTTCGCTGCTGGGTTTGTGATGGCGGTGTTAGATAAATGTTTTTATCATGATTTTGATGATTTTGTTCAAATGAGTTTTTAAACAAAAAAAATATCCCTAAATGTTGTCTAAATACTTCTGATCGATTTAAAATATTTTTACTATTTTTCGGAGTATTTCTTAGAGTTTATTTTCGATAAAAAAATTGGACAACACTGTTGTTACAGTCTCGACCGGTCGCCCTATAGGGCAACCTGTACCTGAGTTGAGTTTTGAAACAGAAAAAGGGACGTAGGAGAAATCAGGGAGGGCGACCGGCCGACCCAGAGGTCGACCCTAGGGCGACCGGTACCTGGGAGCCCTCCTCCAAGTACAGTCTTCTCTGTTTCATTTTTTAAACACCCCCAACCGGTCAAGATCAAGGGCGACCAGTCGAACCCCCCTCCGACCGGTCCCCCTGTGTAAAAATTGCAGCAAACTCATTTCAAACTTATCTCTGCGCGACCGGTCGAACCCCTATTTTATCAGCAAACTATCCGTTGCATTTTCAGACAGCTTTTCCATAATTTGTGGGATTGATTTCTAACAGCTATAATCTTGATTTCAAATGGTTTCTTTTGCAGCAAATCACTCCCCAAGGAGGAGCCTATGTCTGGAAATCAAGCCAAAACCTCTCCTATAAATAGATGCTTCATTCAAGCAACAAGATGCAACACATTACACAAGCAAAAGAGCATACAAGCAAACACTTTCATAAATCTTGTTGTATTAGCCTAAGCACTTGCACTTGCACTTCTTTGAGGTCTAGGCTTTCAATCCTTGATTACACTTCTACTCATATTGTATTATTCATTATTGAGTTGTAATCTTGATTTTGGTCATCATTCAACAAAAGACATCCTTGTGAGTATTCTTGTGGTAAGAATACACTTGGGTGATCTAGGTGATAGGTGTTTGGAGAGTGTGGTACTCTTCAAAGGTGGTGAAGGAAGATTGTGGTAATCTCCTTGAAGGTGTTGTAAGAGGGTTGTGGTAATCCTCAAGGTGTTGTTGTATTAATTTTGGTAATTAATAAAATCTTTTTTCTTTTTGAAATCCATCCCGGATATACTGGGGTGGTAGAGGATTAGGCCCTAGGTGGGTTGAACCTCTATAAATCGACGAGTGTTGTTTAATTTCCGCATTTACATTCTCGTCTTTGCTTGATTATTCGAAAAAGAGGGCAAAATCAAAAACCGAGATAATCTATTCACCCCTCTAGATTATCGTAGCCACTGACTAACAAGTGGTATCGAGCCAAACTCTTTGGCTAGCTGCTTCCGAGTAAAGAGGAAAGATCCATGGCTACGAATGACGCTTATCTCACCACCGACGCCTCCACCAACAAGCCACCACTATTCGACGCCAACAACTACGTATTTTGGAAAGACCGTATGGAATGCTTTCTACAAGGTTGCGGGTTCGACATTTAGAATGTGGTCATTGAAGGAGTTGCTCAACCAACCAAGAAATTGGAGGATGGCACATCGACTCCTAAACCTTTCAAGGAGTTCGATGAAGACGACAAGAAGGCCTTCTCTCTAAACGGTAAGGCCTTAAATATTTTGCATTGTTCTCTTACCGCCACCGAGTAAAATCGCATAAGAGGCATAAGGTCGGCACATGAGGTTTGGGAAAAATTGGAGACTATATATGAAGGGACAAAGAAGGTCAAGCAAGCAAGAAAGACCATGCTTGTTAAAGACTTTGAAAACTTTAACATGCATGATGGTGAAAGCATCTCTAAGATGGTGGAAAGGCTTGACAACATTGTCAATCCTCTTGTGGCCCTCGGTAAAGTCATCTCCGAAGAAGACAACGTGACTAAGGTATTGAATGCTCTTCCCGGCTCATGGTCCGAAAAGGTGATGGCAATCACGGAGGCACAAAATCTTGAGACACTCAAGTTTGACGAGCTCATCGGGAACCTCCTCATCTATGAAGTCTATCTCAAGGAGAGGAAAAATTCTAAATCAACAATCAATCAATCGGGTATGCAAAATATTCCTAAAGGTCTTGCTTCTTCTTCTAATAATGCATACTATGATAATGATGATGATGATGAGGAGACGGCTGCACTTGTTCGAAAATTTGCAAAATTTGTGAATAAAAATAAGGCAAGAAAACTGAGAGATAATGCTTGCTTTAAATGCGGAAAACCCGGGCACTTCATTGCCGATTGCCCAAAACTCGATGAGGAGGAACAAAAGAAAAAAAAGCCTTTTTCGAAAAAGAAGGCTCTAAATGCGGAGGTAAAAACTTGGGATGAATTACTTGAAACAACCGACGAGGAAGGAGAAACCGAACATGGTCTTATGGCCATAGACGATGAAAATAATGAGGTACGCTCTAACTCTTCTACCTCCTCCTTAGTTGATGAATTGCAATGTGATTTTGATGAATTGCAAATTGAGTTTCAAAATTTGATTGTTAAATACAAGACTTTGAAAAATGAGCATAAAGAGCTTAAAATTGAAAAGGATAAATTATTTACTTCTTATGAATCTCTTGATAAAGCTCATGCTATTACTCTTACTCAAGTTCATACTCTTGAAACCGAAAAAGAATCGCTCACCAAAGATCTTGAATGTTTGAAAAAGGATGTGCATCGTTTTAACATAAGCACGATTAAAGTTACAAAAATTTTAGATGCACAAAGAGGTGATCATTCCAAATTAGGACTTGGTTATAAACCATTTCAAAATGTTTTTAAGAAAAATAACCAAGGTCCGACTTTCGTACATGCTAGTAGCTCTTATACTCCTACTTGTTTTTATTGTGGCAAAGTTGGACATTATGCTAACAATTGCAAATTGAGAAATAGCTCTAGTCATATTTGGAGACCCAAAGGTTTCAAGACTAACCCCCATGGACCCCAAAACTATAGGGTACCTAAAAATAATTCCTTTGTAGGTCATAGGAGCTATAACAACAATGGAGGATTCAAAATGGCTCGTGGACAGCGGATGTTCACGCCATATGACCGGAAAGAGGGAACTTTTTACCAACATCAAGCTCCAAGAAGAGGGTATGGTCATGTTCGGCAATGACAAAGGAAAAATCATTGGCAATGGAGACATTGGTAACTCTTCTTTCTCTCTTAGTAATGTTTTACTAGTAGATGGGCTTAAGTTTAATTTGATAAGTGTTAGCCAACTTTGTGATTCAAATTATAATGTTGTTTTCAATAAAGAAAAATGCCTTATTCTTAAAAATGATGAAATTATTTGCGAAGCAAGTAGAAAAGGCAATCTTTATAAAATTTGTACAAGTGATTTGGTTAGTCAAAATGTTTCTTGTCTTGTCGCCAATAATGATTTAACGAGTTTATGGCATAGGCGACTTGGACATGTTGGATACAAGAATTTGAAAAATATTTACAAAAACCAACATGTAAAAGGACTACCCAAATTGAATTTTGAAAATCTTGGCTTATGTGACACTTGTCAAAAAAATAAATTAGTTAAGAGTAGTTTCAAGCCCAAAAATGAAATTTCCACAACCAAACCCCTACAATTGCTTCACCTTGATTTGTATGGGGATATTGGTACGGCTAGTCTAAGTGGAAAACATTACACTTTCGTTATTGTCGATGATTTTTCTAGATATACTTGGGCTCTTTTTCTTACCAATAAAAGCGATGCCGTTAATGAGTTTGTTAAGTTGTGTAGACTTATTGAGAATGAAAAGGAAGATACTATTAAGTCTATTCGAAGTGATCGAGGTGGAGAATTTGATGGTGAATTTAGAATCTTTTGTGAAACCACGGGATATGCACATAATTTTTTGGCTCCAATGACACCTCAACAAAATGGAGTAGCCGAAAGGAAAAATCGGACATTACAAGAGATGAGTCAGTCCATGCTAAATGAATTTTCACTTCCAAAATATTTTTGGGCCGAAGCCGTAAGTACCGCTTGCTATGTCATTAATCGAGTTTATATTCGTCCTAAAATGAATAAAACTCCATATGAGCTTTGGAAAGGAAGAACTCCAAATATTAGTTATTTCAAAATATTTGGATGTAAGTGCTTTATTTTGAATACTAAGGATCAATTGGACAAACTTGATCCTAAGGCCGATGAAGGAATATTTATGGGGTATTCAACCAAGAGCAAAGCATATCGGGTTTACAATAAGACTAGCATGGTTGTTGAAGAATCTATTCATGTAAAATTCAATGAAGCCTCGGGTGTTGAAAGAATACCCAATGATGATAGTGATGAAGAAGATGTTATTGAACCCATTGTTCAAAATGATGCTCAAATGATCAACCATCCACTTCAAGTGTTCCTCAAGAAGACAAAGGTGATACTTCAGATCTTCCCGTGGCATTGAAATTTAAAGGAGATCACCCAAAAGATCTTATTATTGGTGATCCCCTTGATAAAGTGAGACCCGAAGAAAATTTGCCGAAAAAGCTCTTATATCTCAAAAAGAGCCTAAAAATGCCAAGAAGGCTATTGAGGATGAGGATTGGTTTTTGGAGATGCAAGAGGAGTTGAATCAATTTGAAAGAAATGATGTATGGGAATTGGTACCTTGTCCTCCTTCTCAAACTATTATTGGTACAAAATGGGTATTCCGGAACAAGCTTGATGATCAAGGCAACATTGTTCGAAACAAGGCAAAGTTAGTAGCTCAAGGGTATTGTCAAGAAGAAGGTATTGATTATGATGAAACTTTTGCACCCGTAGCACGTTTAGAAGTTATTCGTATTTTACTTGCCTATTTTTGTTATAAAAGTTTCAAACTTTACCAAATGGATGTTAAATCCGCTTTCTTAAATGGTTTTATTCAAGAAGAAGTCTATGTAAAACAACCTCCGGGGTTTGAAAATTTTTCTAGGCCTAATGATGTTTATAAACTTAAAAAGGCCTTGTATGGTTTAAAGCAAGCACCCCGTGCATGGTATGATAGACTTAGCTCGTTTCTTTTGCAAAATGGTTTTACAAGAGGTAAAGTTGATACTACTCTCTTTGTTTTTGAAAAAGGGCAAGATTGTTTACTTGTGCAAATTTATGTTGATGATATTATCTTTGGTGCTACTAATGAATCTTTGTGCAAGAAATTTTCTAAGTTAATGCAAGGAGAATTTGAGATGAGTATGATGGGGGAGCTCAACTTCTTCCTTGGGCTTCAAATTAAACAATGCCAAGAAGGTATATACATTTCACAATCAAAATATACAAAGGAACTTTTGAAAAAGTTCGGCATTTAAGAAGGAAGAACCGTGTCTATCCCTATGGCAACTAATGTCAAAATTGACAAAGATGAAAAAGGCAAGTCCGTGGATGAATCAAAGTATCAAGGTATGATTGGTAGTTTACTTTATTTAACCGCTAGTAGACCGGACATTCTTCATGCCGTATGCCTATGTGCTCGTTTTCAAAGCAATCCCAAAGAATCTCATATGAGTGTCGTTAAAAGGATTTTTCGACATTTGAAAGGCACTATTCAATATGGTTTATTCTATCCAAAGAATGAAATTTTTTCTCTTAAAGGTTATAGTGATTCGGATTATGCGGGAAATATTGATGATCGGAAAAGTACTTCCGGATCATGTCAATTTTTAGGTGATTGCCTAGTTTCTTGGTTTTCAAAGAAGCAAAATTGTGTTTCACTTTCAACGGCCGAAGCCGAATATATTTCCGCAACTTTTTTTTGTACTCAACTTCTTTGGAGAAACAAACCTTAGCGTATTACAAATGCTTTTTTGAAAATGTTCCTATCTTTTGTGATAACATCTCCGCTATAAATATTACTCAAAACCCGGTTCATCATAACCGTACTAAACATATTGAGATTCGACATCATTTTCTAAGGGATTGTGTTTCTAAACGAAAAATTGAGATATCTTTCGTACCATCTCAAGATCAATTGGCGGACATTTTTACAAAACCGCTATCTTCTGATACTTTTGTGTCAATACGAGCTCGGTTAGGCATAATTCATATTGAATGAGGTTTACATTTGCATTTTGCATGTTTTTAAAACTTAGGGGTGAAAAATCGGATTTTTGGTTGAAAATTCGGATTTTGGAAAATTGGACAAGACAGTGGGCTGACTGGGAAGAGGGAAACCGGTCGCCCTCGACGTCGACCGGTCGCCCAAAGCTTTTTTGTGGTTTAAAACCGTTCTGTCTTCGTACTTAGTCATTTTACCCCATTTCTGCCATTTTTCGTCCCCTTCGCCAAATACACACAAATTTCACTCAAAATTTATTTTCTTGTGTACATTTCATATCTTGGACTTAATGTAGCTCGATTATCATCATCATTGCTCATCTTTACCGATTGAATGGTAAGAATTTTACTTCCTTTGCTCAATTGGGTTGAACCCTTGAGTTTTTGGCTTTCTTGTAAATTTCTTGATGTAATTGTCATATGATCATGATGAGCTTATTTATTATGATGTATTGTATTGTGTTTGGTATGATTTGGTGATGAAATGTTTTGGCTTGATTCATTTACAAGGGCTCTATACAACTTCTTTTATTTTTTACGCCCACAAAGTGTTCGATGAAATGTCACAATGAAAATTTCAACTTCTACATGACTCTCTTGCTTTCAAATGTCCTAAATACTTATTGAGATCATGTCTTGACAAACAAAACGAGCTTATGGATTTTTCATGATACATTTCTCCCATTTCTTCGGATTCTAAGCCTAATTTTTTCAATGGATGATAAATCGTATCTTTGCCGCACTTTGATATTCTTGTATGATGTTTTTATCATCCTAACATTCTTTTTGATGATTCCAAAAGGGGAGAAACAGGAAATTGGCTCGTTAGCTCAAAGAAGCTAATAAAAGCTCGACATAAAAGCTATAAGCTATGGCTTCTTAAAGCCAAAGAAGCTAATAAAAACTCGATATAAAAGCTATAAGCTATGGCTTCTTAAAGCCAAGTATACCTAGTCCATGGCTTGTATTATGGACTTAATTGCTATGGATTATGAGTATTTTGACAGGGGGAGCTTCTTAGCTCATGATGTTTATGTGTATCTTGTAATAGCTTGTAATAGTTTGTGCTTCTAGCTTATGCAATACTTCTTATTGATGTGCTTATTGATAGGGGAGCTATTTATAAAATGTTTTTTTAAACGGATAGTTTTCTCATAAAAACCGGAAAATTGTTTTGTTTTCAAAATCGTCCTCGTGAAAATTGTTTTGGTTTGTAATCATCAAAAAGGGGGAGTTTGTTAGATAAATGTTTTTATCATAATTTTGATGATTTTGTTCAAATGAGTTTTTAAACCAAAACAATGTCCCTAAATGTTGTCTAAATACTTCTGATCGATTTAAAATGTTTTTACTATTTTTAGGAGTATTTCTTGGAGTTTATTTTCGATAAAAAATTGGACAACACTTTTGTTTCATGCTCGACCGGTCGCCCTATAGGGCAACCTGTACCTGAGTTGAGTTTTGAAAAAGAAAAAGGGACGTAGGAGAAATCAGGGAGGGTGACCGGTCGACCCAGAGGTCGACCGGTAGGGGCGACCGGTCGACCCTAGGGCGACGTGCACCAGGAGCCCTCCTCCAAGTGCAGTCTTCTCTGTTTCATTTTTTAAACACCCCCAACCGGTCAAGATCAAGGGCGACCGGTCGAACCCCCCTCCGACCGGCCCCCCCGTGCAAAAATTGCAGCAAACTCATTTCAAACTTATCTCTGCTGACTGGCCGAACCCCCCACTGTTTATCAAAGAAACTATCGATGCATTTTCGAATGCTTTTCCCCGATTTGTGGGATTGATTTCTAACACTATAATCTTGATTTTAAATGGTTTCTTTTGCAGAAATCACTCCCCAAGGAGGAGCCTATGTCCGAAATCAAGCCAAGACCTCTCCTATAAATAGAGGATTCATTCAAGCAACAAGATGCAACACATTACACAAGCAAAAGAGCATACAAGCAAACACTTTCATAAATCTTGTTGTATTAGCCTAAGCACTTGCACTTGCACTTCTTTGAGGTCTAGGCTTTCAATTCTTGATTACACTTGTACTCATATTGTATTATTCATTATTGAGTTGTAATCTTGATTTTGGTCATCATTCACCATAAGATATCCTTGTGAGTATTCTTGTGGTAAGAATACACTTGGGTGATCTAGGTGATAGGTATTTGGAGAGTGTGGTACTCTTCAAAGGTGGTGAAGGAAGATTGTGGTAATCTCCTTGAAGGTGTTGTAAGAGGGTTGTGGTAATCCTCAAGGTGTTGTTGTATTAATTTTGGTAATTAATAAAATCTTTTTTCTTTTTGAAATCCATCCCGGATATACTGGGGTGGTAGAGGATTAGGCCCTAGGTGGGTTGAACCTCTATAAATCGACGAGTGTTGTTTAATTTCCGCATTTACATTCTCGTCTTTGCTTGATTATTCGAAAAAGAGGGCAAAATCTGAAAAACTGAGATAATCTATTCACCCCCTCTAGATTATCGTAGCCACTTGGACTAACAGGCGGTGCGGTGGTTCTTTCCTTTTTGACGGTGGAGAGAAAATTGAGGTTGTCTGCCACGGTGGTTGGCCGACGGTTGTGGTCGTTGGTGGCTCAAAAGCTACTCTAGAAAACCATAGGCAAGTGCACCTATCATTTTATAGTACAGATTATTGAGTACCGAGTGTCATTCCCACGAGGATTGTAAGTACTAATAATTACCGTCTTTTAGTTATCTAATCTAACAATTTTCAGAGTTTTTTTTTAAATGGAAAATGAAAAATAACGAATTTAAAATAATTGCAACTTACAAAAGATCAAATAAAAATAGATTGTAGAATAAGAAGTCAAGAGCTAGAAATGTGTTTGAATGTAACTCCATCTAGAATGTTTTTGTGATTAAACAAGATAAAAATACAACCATAAGCCCTTACAAAAAACCAACCTCTTTTAATAAAATCTCATGTTATGTGGACCGTAGAAATTCCCGATTTAATTTAAACCCTCTATCGAGCGAATAACTTCTAACCTCAAGTTGATTAATCAAATCTCTTTCTAGTTAAAACCCCCAAGATTGCATTATAACGATTTGTGAATTCCCATATTAGGTTTGACCCTAATCCGGAAGATTTATGTCGTCCCCATATCTAGGATTGCATGCAACTCTCTTCACTTATATATGTTCTATTTTACCATGAATCTCTCGATTTTCCGGATGAAAAATAAACTTCAAATCAATATTGTGCATATACCAATTCGAATGAATAAAGCATAATATAAGTGAATCACACAAAACATGAAGATTTTGTTAGAAACATACAAGCCTAAATCACAAATTCATTCTAGAGTTCATTACATTCAAACACTAGAAATTTAGCAACACATGGCTTTGACGAAAGAGTATACTACACAAGAAGAATTGAATAAAATGAACATGGTGTACTTAGCTCTTATTCAAGACCAATACAAGACTTCCTCCTTGGTTGATTGCAATGATGTTGAGCTCCAAGCCTTCTCCTCTTATTGCTCTTCAACTTCCAACTCTACCTCTCTTTTATCCTATCAATGTATTTTGCTTTGAAACTTAGAGTGAATGAATTATGAATGGAATTGAATGCCTCTTCCAACCCAAACTCTTGGCTTTTATAGACATTGTTGTTGTGAAAGAACACATTAACAGTGTCATCTTTTGACAAATAATTGCTCCACTTCCATAGTTGGGTTGTTGAATCCTTGTTTTCATATGATAATTGAGGGAATAATGGGAGTTAATGCAGCAAAATGAGATGTAAAAGTTGTACAAAAGTTGTCCAAGAGCAAAAAGGAAAAGTCCCCATAATTTCCGCCAAAAGAAAGAATTGAGCTGGAGACAAAACACGGTCGTGCTTAAAAGCACGGCCAGGCCATGTTCGTAAAAAATGACGAACACGACCGTGTTTTCCACACAAATTGGCAGGGTGTGCTTTAAACACGGTTTGGGCGTGTTTTTCTTGTCGTCATGCTAAACACGGCCGTGCTTTCAAAGCACGGCCCGAGTGTGTTTTTCTGCTTTTCTTGTTTTTCTTCTCTTTGAAGCATGGCCATGTTTCCCAACACACAAGTGGTGTGTTTTGTACGAGATTGAGTCTTCTTGCTTTCTTTTTGATCAGTGTTAGACTTCATTTTGTTCGTATTTTCATACGAAATCCATATGAGTTTGCTTCAAGTCTTTACCTTCATCATTTAAAACAAGCCAATGTGATTTTTCTTGATTTTATTGATTAATAAACTAAAAGGTTAAAGAAATTATCGAAAAAGAGTTATAAAAACGTGAACAAAAATGCACTTATCAAACCGCCTCCAACTTGGAAATTTTTCTTGTCCTCAAGCAATTTTAAAACAAAGAGTTGGGTTGAAAACAAAAGGAGGTATCTATTTTCACAATTTCGACATGATTGAGGTAAATCGCTAACCTTTTTATTCCCAATTGAGCCAATCGATTCGTTCTTTCAAGTCAACCAATTTGTTAAAAAGAGGGTGACTTGAGTAATTGGAATCGTTTAATCATCACAGTTGTCATATCACTGAAATTGTTAATCATTCGTTTAGACCAAATACAAGAATGTAATGATAAAAGGAGATGTTCAAAAATTGGGTTTTTTTTTAATCATGCATATAATTATAAATTAGGACATTTTTGAGGCAAACTTCCACTAGGTTTAAATTTTGAATGACTTTCCAAATTCCCCTAGGGTGGTGTGCCATACTCATATTTGTGCCGCCGTTTTACGTAAAAGATAAACATGGGCTCATGAATGTTCCTATTTACTAAGCAGCAACAAACAAAGGAGTATAACCTCGATTTGTCCTTTTTTTATAAAAATATAAACACAATTGTTTTTTTTGATTTTTTTTAATATAAACCCGAATTATGATTTCTCTAGTGATCACGACACAAAGTATCTATATTTAAGCAAAATCCAAACTATTTTCATGACATTAAACTTTTTTGGCCAAGTTCATCCTTTTACTAGAGTCACACGATTTTAAAACATTTTGGCGAATTGAGTTCTCAAAAAGATGACTTTTTTTTTGGGAGAAAAATGGTTATAACAGATCCACAAACAACTTATCTAATTGTAAAAAAAATATCTCATGTTTGTTTGCAAGAGATTGATGTAGTGCATAAAAATAAAACATCCACACAAAAATAACTAAAAACATGCAAAGCTAAAGTAAGTCTAAAAAAAATCCAAGCGTGCTAACAAGTCTCACCACCTCCAACTTCAAGGGTCACATTGTCCCCAATGTGAAGAAGGAGATTGGATACAGTACGAAATAAAGAAGAAAAAAACAAAAAAAATCTTAAAATACAAGAAAAATACGACCTTTATTGTGGTGGAGGTGGTGGAGGAAAATATCCTTGCGAAATATGCCATTGGTGGATTTGATCCATCATGGCAAAATAGGACTGTTGGTGGTCATATTGTTGTTGTTGCTGCCGTTGAAGATTCATGAAATACTGTTGTTGTTGTTCTTCAACTCGAGCAAAGTGCTGCGTCATTCTCTCCTCCTGGCGATCTAATATTGTTGTATTTGCTCCAATCGAATGGCTTGGAGGAGAGATCTAGTGTCATCCACGGGATAGGGTGGTCTTCTTGGTGGTTGAGAAGTGGAGGGACCTTGATCCCCACTTTGATAAGCTTCCGTGTCCGAGGCCAGCGGGGCGGGTAATTGGAAAACGTCTGGGTTATCGCCATGAGGGTAAAACATCTTCCAATTTTACGGATCCCGAATCGTAGTGCGAGAAGGGTCCGACAACGGGTGCGTGTGGTTGGTATGTTTGAACTTTAAGACATAACTCATACCGCTCCATTGAATCATTCCCATAGCGATGCAAGACTCAAAGTCAATCCAGGTCGGTCCCCGGGCTTGCTCGAGTCCTGCGAGGTCATAACCGAAATGGGCGGCGATAGAAGTAATAAGGCCACCAATGACGATTTTACCTCGATCTTTCTTGCTCACTTTGAGAAAATGCTTTGCGAGATAAGAGCCCATGTCAACCAAAGAGGAATTCACCATAGACCATAGAAAATAGAGCTCATCAAGGCGGACGACCCCTTCGTTTTCACCCCGGCCAAATAGTGTGCTTGAGAGCACCCGATGGACATAACGGAAGCATGGATTGACGATACACGAGAATTTGGATGATGAAGGGTTATATTCTAGCTCATGCGTAATAGCTTGCCAAAATTGTCGATCACGGAACCCCAATGGCTTAATGCGTAGCCCATTTGTGGGCAAACCATAGATAGTGTTGAAATCGGCCAAGGTGAGTTGGTGATCATTGTTGAAGAGCCGAAAGGTGATTCGCCCTTCTTCAGCATGGCGGCCCAATGTGATCTCGGTGTTATAAGAACTGAGGAACTCCAATGTGAGACGGAGGTAGTGGGCATGCATAAATTCATGAAATAGCCCCACCTGCCGCCGAACATCCATTCCACGCCCGTCATTTAAGCCCTAGTCCATCCAATGTAAAGTTATCCGAGAATCGCGTGTTTAGAATTTGGCGTTGAGCTAGACGGTGATATTGGGCCTCATGATCGACATCCCGGAAAAAAATGCCATATGGGTTGGCAGGGACCGGTGGGTCGGTGCGAGTGGCTCGGCGACCGCCGTGTGCGGGGGCCGCGGAGGATGAAGCACCACCGGTACGACTGCGTTTCGACCTGGGATTCCTATGTCAACAAAACTTACAACAGCGTGAAAAATCATTCTAAGAGACATAGACAATATTCCAAGCAAACCCAAGCATGAAGAATCACCAATTTATCGAAAATTCCACCATATCAATACAAGTATTCAACAAGAATGATAGCCAAAGATGGAAAGCTTAGGTGAAAATTAACTTGTGTTCCCCAACAAAAACCCCCTTGCAACAACAATTCAAGAATGTCAATCTTCAACCACTATATACTTAGCATATGAACCCAAGACCAATTCCTCAAGAACAAATGACAAATTCCTTATTTTAGCAAAATGAACACAACAAGAACAATTTTCCACCATTACCACAATAATTAAGAAATTATCACTAACAAACCCAATTAAACTCACATAAAGCACAAGAAATATGTCATAAAAAATTCATGATTTTACCATTGAGCAACAAATATCCAAATTTTAATTTCCCTAAAATTCAATTTGTAGGGCATGAAAAATTGATAACAAAATTTCATGAAATTCCTAATTACAACATGGGATAACCTTCACTACAACACACAAAAGAATAAATATACCAATTTAAACAAGAAAAATTCGAAATTGAAAGCAAAAATTGAAAAAGAAAAGAAAAGAACAACAACACATACCTTGAAGACATTGTAGATGGGAAGAAGTGAGAGCCTTGTGATGTGAAGGTGTGTGGTGTGGTGAAGATTTTGAGAGAAGAGAGAAGAGAATTGGGGATTTGGGGGATTGGGGAAGAAGAAGAAGGGTTTTGGGGGAGAATTGGGAAAAAAACATGGGGGTCTGTTTTACAGACGGCCGAACACGGTCGTGCTATAAAAGCACGGTCTGGCAGTGTTCGGTATGTCTGCAGGCCCAATTTTTTTTCAATTAAAAACATGGGCGTGTTACTGAACACGCCCTACCCGTGTTTCGTACGCAATTCCCAGCCCTTTTTTTTTTTTTTTTTTTTTTTTTTTTAAATAAAAACACGGGCGTGTTAATTAACACGCCATCACCATATTTTGTACGCAAAATCCAGCCAGTCTTCGATTTTTTTTTTTGAATAAAAACACGGGCGTGTTACTTAACACGCCCTGGCCATGTTTCGTACGCAATTTCTTCCCCAATTTTTTTTTTTAAAAATCAAAACACGGGCGTGTTGTTAAACACGCCCATGCCGTGTTTCGTACGAAATTTTGAAACATGGTCCTGGATAGTTGAACACGACCAAGGTGTGTTCGCAAAATGGTTGATGAACACGGCCGTGTTCAACAAGCACGGCCTGACCGTGTTTTTTTTTTAACAAAACATCCCCAAGCAACCAAAAATAGGAAAAATTAAGCAAAAGAAAATACACACAAAATGCCGAGTTGCCTCCCGGATAGCGC
Source organism: Rehmannia glutinosa (assembly GCA_016081115.2). NCBI lineage: Eukaryota > Viridiplantae > Streptophyta > Magnoliopsida > Lamiales > Orobanchaceae > Rehmannia > Rehmannia glutinosa. The sequence continues at coordinate 48,540,177 of CM071936.1, read as the reverse complement.
TTCTTTAATGTCGTATAGCTGGGCCGTTTACCTCTACTCGTGTGGTGTATTTTGGGGGTCGTCAAGACGGAAGGAATCTCGATAACTATCATCGATGATGCCCCCAAAATAGAGCTTCAGACGATGTCCATTTACCTTGAATGTACCCATTTCCTTGTGCGTGATTTCAATAGTCCCGTAAGGGAACACTTGAGTGACAGTGAATGGGCCAGACCACCGGGATTTTAATTTACCCGGGAATAGTCGGAGTCGGGAATTGAAGAGTAACACTTGATCACCAGGTTGAAATTCCCTCATTTGCTTAATGCGTTTGTCATGCCATTGCTTTGTTCGTTCTTTGTAAATTTTTGAATTCTCGTATGCCGAATTTCGCCATTCTTTGAGTTCATTAATCTGCAATAAACGGTTATTTCCTGCACTTGACAAATCATAGTTAAGCATTTTAATAGCCCAAAAGACCTTGTGTTCAAGCTCAACCGGTAGATGACATGCCTTACCATAAACGAGTCGGTATGGAGTAGTCCCTATCAGCGTTTTGAAAGTCGTTCTATAAGCCCAAAGGGCATCGTCGAGTTTGGGGGACCAATCCTTGCAAGAGTGTCCAACCGTTTTTTCTAAAATTCGTTTTAATTCGTGGTTGGACACTTCGACTTGACCACTAGTTTGGGGGTGATAGGCGGTGGTGACTCGGTGTGTGACGCCATAACGTTTAGCACTTTGTCGAATTGACTATTGCAAAAGTGAGTGCCTCTATCACTAATGATGGCTCGTGGTGTACCGAATCGGGTGAAAAGTTTTTTGAGAAAATGTATCACCACTCGAGCATCATTTTTAGGCAAGGCTTGAGCCTCTACCCATTTAGACACATAGTCCACGGCTACTAAAATGTATTTATTGCCAAACAATGTAGGAAAAGGTCCCATAAAATCAATACCCCAAACATCAAAAATTTCGCAAACAAGAATACCGTTTTGGGGCATTTCATTTTTTCGAGAACTATTTCCTGTTCGTTGACAATTATCACAAGTTTCAACATATCGTTTTGCATCTTTAAAGAGTGTGGGCCAATAAAAACCCGACTCAAGGACCTTGCGTGCCGTGGTATTTGCTTGGTAGTGTCCACCGGTGGGCCCCTTGTGACAATGATTCAAAATGGAGATTGTTCCAGGAAGTGCTACACATCTTCTTATGATTTGATCTGCACAAACTCGGAAGAGGTGGGGATCGTCCCAAATATTGTAATTGAGGTCCGAAAAGAATTTCTTTTGTTGATGGGTCATCCCTTTTGGTAGAACTTGTCCTGCAAGATAATTAGCAAAATCTGCAAACCAAGGAATATCAATTGAAATGGAGTTAAGGGCAAAGAGTTGCTCATCCGGGAAACAATCGTTGATATGTCCGTTGTGTTGCTTGTCGGTACCAGAGTGCTCAAGCCGAGATAGGTGGTCGGCGGCAAGATTTTCGGCACCCCGTTTATCTTTGATATCCACATCGAATTCTTGGAGTAAGAGAACCCATCGAATTAATCGTGGCTTTGCATCATTTTTGTCAAGCAAATAGCGTAAGGCGGAATGATCCGTATAGACAATGACTTTTGATAGTGATGTGAACCGCAGCAACAACTGTGCATACGACCCAACAACAATATGTTGTTAACCCAAGATCTTCACTAGTTTGGTTAATTTGGTGGAAACCTCGACCCGTTGCTTAGCAAAGCAAGAACCTCGGTATGTGAAGACACCACAGGCAATTATGGATTATTACCTGATAAGTCGATAATTGCAACAAGAACACAAATCTTGAAGCACTTGGAGAAACACTCAAATTTGAGAGTAAAAGATTAATTGTAATGATTGATAATGAAAAACAATAAGTGTTCACCCTTATAAGGGATCCAAACCCTAATCCTACTAGGAAACATCTTAAACCGAAAAAGAAAACTCAAAAACTGAAAAAAAAATGCGAAAAAGTCAACTCAGCATCCCGCGACACGGCCGTGTCGGGGGACACGGCCAGGCTGTGTTCTTCGCTGGAAACCACACAAAAATCTTCTCTCGCCACACGACCGTGTTTCCTGACACGGCCAGGCCGTGTTGCGCTCTAGAATTCGAACTCGACCCAACCAATGTAGCATGACCGTGTTTCATCGACACGGCTAGGCCGTGCTGCCAAGCACGACCGTGTCAGTGAGCACGGCCAGACCGTGTTGCCCTGCGCACGCTCTATTTCGACCTCTTCTTCGTCCCGAACTCAAAATAACGACCTAAGACGCGGCCCTAAAGGTTTTCTTGGCCTCTAAACATCAAAACAACTCCAAAATAATTGAAAATTACAACTAACTAAGATAATCGAACACAAGACACTAATGAGACTTGATTACAATGTTTTCAAGACACAAAGTGACTCGTATTCTCGGCATCCTTAGCTCGCTCAGTCTGAGGTGGACTCCGTAATGTCGATGACGCCAATCAACTGGACCACCCGAACCTCTTCCTCTGTCGGCAATGCACTTTCGGCCTTCTTTTGTACGACTTGAATCAACCCATTGAGCGCATCCTTAAATTTCCTTGCTCGAGCCCGTGTTATCGGACCAACTGGTACTGTTATTGGATCCTTTGTCCATGGATTCTCATCATTCCCCTCCTCTTGAGAAGGATTTGTCCTCAAATCCGAATCTACATCAAAAAGACTAAGATCAGCAACATTGAAAGAAGCATTAACACCATAGTCACCCGGCAAGTCTATCTTGTATGCATTATCATTGATTCGCTCAAGAACTTGAAACGGTCCATCCCCTCGCGGCTGCAGCTTGGACTTCCGATGTGCCGGGAAACGTTCGGGCTGCATATGCACCCAAACCCAATCGCCTGGTTCGAATACCACCTTCTTTCGATTCTTGTCAGCCTACACCGTGTCTTTGCTTCCGCTCGCTCGATGTTGAGCCTTGCTTTCTCATGTAACTGTTTCACAAAATCAGCTTTCTTCTGGCCATCTAAGTTAACATGCTCAGAAACAGGTAAAGGTGATAAATCCAAGAGGGTTAGCGGATTAAAACCATAAACGAGCTCAAATGGTGAAAACTTTGATGCAGAATGCACAGCACGATTGTAAGCAAACTCAACATGCGGTAAACACTCTTCCCAAGTTTTAATGTTCTTTTTAATAATAGCCCTTAACAATGTAGACAAAGTTCTATTGACTACTTCCGTTTGACCATCCGTTTGGGGGTGACATGTAGTAGAAAATAACAATTTAGTTCCCAATTTCCCCCACAAGGTCTTCCAAAAGTAACTTAAGAACTTAGAATCCCTATCCGACACAATGGTTCGGGGCATACCATGCAACCTTACAACCTCTCTAAAGAACAAATCGGCAATCAAAGACGTATTATCAGTTTTATGACATGGAATAAAATGTGCCATCTTTGAAAAACAATCTACGACAACAAATATGGAATCGGACCCATGTTTAGTTCTCGGAAGCCCTAAAACAAAGTCCATAGAAATATCCACCCAAGGTGCTGTCGGAATAGGTAGGGGCGTGTACAGTCCTTGATTTTGGACCCGGGATTTAGCTTGTCTACAAATAACACATCTACTACAAATACGCTCAACATCTCGCTTCATATGTGGCCAATAGAAATGCTCTTGTAAGACTACTAAAGTTTTGACCACCCCAAAGTGTCCCATAAGACCCCCACCATGCGATTCTCTCACTAGTAAGTCTCCTAAAGAACACTCAGGAATGCACAATTTATCCTCCCGAAATAGAAAACCATCATGCTTATAAAATTTACCCTCTGCCCCCTTTTCACATGCAACAAACGACTCGAAAAAATCAAGATCGTGCAAGTACAACTCTTTAATATGTTCAAACCCAAGGATTTTTGTATCTAAAGTCGAGATAAGAGTGTACCTTCGAGATAGTGCGTCTGCTACAATGTTAATCTTACCTTGCTTGTATCGGATGATGTATGGAAATGTCTCGATGAATTCGAGCCAACGGGCATGTCGCTCGTTCAACTTTTGATGCCCCTTAAGATACTTTAGGGACTCATGATCGGTGTGGATTATGAACTCCTTCGGCCACAAATAGTGCTGCCACGTTTTCAAGGCCCAGACCAAAGCATACAACTCCTTGTCGTACGTCGGATAGTTCAAAGCCGCCCCACTCAGTTTTTCGCTGAAGAATGCGATCGGCTGCCCTTCTTGCATTAGTACGGCGCCGATTCCAACCCCCGATGCATCACACTCGATCTCAAAGACCTTGTTAAAATCCGGCAATGCTAGCAAAGGCGCATGTGTTAGCCTTTCCTTCAACAACTCAAATGCCTTGTCTTGGGCTTCGCCCCACTGAAATGCAACACTCTTCTTAATAGTTTCCGTCAATGGTGCTGCGATAGTACTGAAATCCCGCACAAACCTCCGATAAAAGCTTGCAAGTCCATGAAAACTACGCACTTGACTGGCCGATGTGGTTTAGGCCAGTCCTGGATAGCCTTAATCTTCTCCTCATCCACTGTAATTCCCTTCGAGCTCACTACAAACCCCAAGAATATCAACTGCTCCGAACAAAATGTGCACTTCTTGACGTTTGCATACAACTTCTCTTTTCTCAATACCTCTAAGACGGCCCTCAAATGATCCAAGTGCTCATACAATGATTTACTATAAATGAGAATATCATCAAAGTAAACCACGACGAACTTACCAATGAAAGCTCTCAAAACATGGTTCATGAGTCTCATGAACGTCTTGGGTGCGTTGGTTAGCCCAAAAGGCATGACTAACCACTCATATAACCCATGCTTCGTCTTAAAGGCCGTTTTCCATTCATCCCCTTCTCGCATCCGAATCTGATGGTACCCACTCCTCAAGTCTATCTTGGAGAAGATGCTAGAACCATGTAGCTCGTCTAACATATCATCCAAGCGAGGTATGGGATGCCTGAACTTGATAGTGATGTTATTAATAGCCCGGCAATCCACACACATCCTCCAAGACCTATCTTTCTTCGGAACTAGTAGTACTGGAACCGCACAAGGACTCATGCTTTCCCGGATGAGTTTCTTGCTTAGCAACTCATCAACCTGCCGCTGCAACTCTTTTGTCTCCTCCGGATTAGTTATGTAAGCTGGCCGGTTAGGTAGTGATGCACCCGGAATGAAATCAATCTGATGCTCAATCCCTCGAATAGCGGTAATCCATCCGGCATCTCGTCTGGAAATACATCCTCGAACTCATGCAACAAAGACAAGACAGAACTAGGCAAATCGGGGTTAAGAGTGTCAGTAGATAAATAAGTGCCCTTGTAAACCAAGAGTATCATCGAACAACCACTCGTGGTGGCTTTCCTAAGGTCACTCATTTTTGCCATCAAATTTATTTTTCCCTTGTTTCTTACCTCATGGCCGTTCCTCCCCTCTTTTTGTTTTCCGGCCCTCTCAAAATTATTGCTCTCCTTTTTCCCTGCTATCTCTCGAACCTCACTTCTACCCTTAGCTGGACCCTCACTCTTGTTTTCTCTCAAGCTCTCCTTTTTCTCGGCTTTATTTTGATTTTCATGCTCACTAGCCGAACTCTCTTTTTCTTTTACCTCTCCCACTCTCGATTTCACTTGATCCTCATAGATTTCTTTTGGAGTTAAAGGAAGAAGTACAAATCGCTTTTGATTATGAACAAGGGTATACTGGTTGGTGTAGCCATCATGTTGCACCCTTCTATCAAACTTCCACGGCCTACCCAATAAGATGTGCCCTGCCTGCATCGGCACCACATCGCACAACACCTCATCCTTATATCCCCTATTTGAAATGCTACTTTCGCCTGTCTACTTATCCGCATCTACCCACAGTCTCTCAACCACTGCAACTTATAAGGTTGTGGGTGTTTTATTGTCGGAATTCCTAGCTTATCCACCATCTTTGCACTTGCTACATTAGTGCAACGCCCTCCATCTATGATGACACTACACACCTTTCCATTGACAAAACACCTTGTATGAAAGATGTTTTCTCGCTGGACTCCCTTATCTGACTTAGGCCAATACTCGCCCCTCCGAGACACCAGGGGACAACGACTCCCCTTCGCCGCCTCTAACACCTCCAGAATTTTCTCCAACTCCGGCATATCACTATAATCCTGCTCTCCCTCACTCTCCGACTCTATTTCCCCATTCTCGCGCAACACCAACACCCTCTTATTTGGACATTGACTCGCTATATGCCCAAACCCATGACATTTAAAACATTTAATATCTCTTGTGCGAGTAGTAGAGGGTTCGATTTTACCTGCGGGTTTAGGCTCGGGCGCCCTCCCCCTTTGATCCGCCACCTTCGAACTCTGCTCCTCCTTTTTGTTGGTGTTTGATTTCCATGCATTGGAGTTAGAGTTTGGTGCTTGCCGGTTGAAATCCCTCCTCTTGAGCTGTTGCTCCACTTTCACCGCCATATGCACCATCTCCTCGAGATCGACACAGTGATGTAGGTCGACAGCATCCGCAATGGGCGTGTTCAAACCCGCGATGAACCTGGCCATAGTCACCTCTGGGCCCTTATCGATATTTGCCATTGCCATAAGCATCTCCATCTCTTTGTGGTAGTCCTCCACACTCTTCGAACCCTGAGTCAACCTCTGCAACCTTTGATAGACGCCCCTATAATAGTGATTTGGGACAAAACGACATCGCAACAAACTCCTCATCTCCTCCCATGTAGAAACTGGCCGCTCGTTGTTTCTCCTTCTTGAGACCATTAGTTGATCCCACCACACACTTGCGTAATCCGAGAACTCAGTTGATGCCAATTTTACCTTTTTCAATTCGGAATAATTTTGGCAGTCGAACATATTCTCGATTTTCCTTTCCCAATCTAAATAGGCGTCCGGATCACTTTTCCCTTGGAACGAGGGGATTTGCATTTTGATGTTACTCAAATTGCTATCCTCACGTCCCCGATCACCCCTATCTCCGCGCCGACCTCTACCCGGATTATAATTTTGCTCCCTTTCGAAATCAAAATCATCAATCTCGTCTACCCACTCCTCTAACTCGAACCTACTCGGCCTCCGCGCCCTAGTAGCAGGTTCCTCTATTTTCGGCGCCTCCTTGGGATTCCCATATGTTTCGATCATTACTTTCTTCATGAGGCTTGCAAGTGCCTCCATATCAAACTTCTCCAATGGTTGTCGGTTTTTGTCTGTCATGCTTAAATCACTCACCTCACGTGTATACGCTCGTGTATCACTCAACTCACAATTCCCCAAGTACCCGTACTTGTCACGATTATAAACCAATCAGACATTTGCAAGTACGCCTCAACACACCAAGAGAATTACCAAGCCAATCAACGGATCGTAAAGGGTGAAATTGAAGACTAGGGCTTAAATTTTCGAATTTTCCAGAATTTTCATTTTTTTTTTGCACGCGGTTTAGATTCTTTACCCGCTGATTTTTTTTTTTGTGCAGTTCGATTTTTTTTTGTACCCTTCAAGAACTAGGGTTTATGAGAAATTATGGAAAATAGCAAAAATTAAAGAACAAGGATAGACTTAACCTTGCTAGATGGCTCTTATTACCAACTGATGTGAACCGTAGCAACAACTGTGCATACGACCCAACAACAATATGTTGTTAACCCAAGATCTTCACTAGTTTGGTTAATTTGGTGGAAACCTCGACCCGTTGCTTAGCAAAGCAAGAACCTCGGTATGCGAAGACACCACAGGCAATTATGGATTATTACCTGATAAGTCGATAATTGCAACAAGAACACAAATCTTGAAGCACTTGGAGAAACACTCAAATTTGAGAGTAAAAGATTAATTGTAATGATTGATAATGAAAAACAATAAGTGTTCACCCTTATAAGGGATCCAAACCCTAATCCTACTAGGAAACATCTTAAACCGAAAAAGGAAACTCAAAAACTGAAAAAAAAAATGTGAAAAAGTCAACTCAGCGTCCCGCGAGACGGCCGTGTCGGGGGACCAGCCAGGCCGTGTTCTCCGCTGGAAACCGCGCAAAAATATTCTCTCGCGACACGGTCGTGTTGCCTGACACGGCCAGGCCGTGTTGCGCTTCGAACTCGACCCAACCAATGTAGCACGGCCGTTTTTCATCGACACGGCTAGGCCGTGCTGCCAAGCACGGCCATGTCAGTGAGCACGACCAGACCGTGTTACCCTGCACATGCTCTGTTTCGACCTCCTCTTCGTCCCGAACTCAAAATAAAAACCTAAGACGCGGCCCTAAAGGTTTTCTTGGCCTCTAAACATCAAAATAACTCCAAAATAATTGAAAATTACAACTAACTAAGATAATCGAACACAAGACACTAATGATACTTGATTACAATGTCTTCAAGACACAAAGTGACTCGTATTCTCGGCATCCTTAGCTCGCTCAGTCTGAGGTGGACTCCATAATGTCGATGACGCCAATCAACTGGACCACCCGAACCTCTTCCTCTATCGGCAATGCACTCTCGGCCTCCTTTTGTACGACTTGAATCAACCCATTGAGCGCATCCTTAAATTTCCTTGCTCGAGCCCGTGTTATCAGACCAACTGGTACTGTTACTGGATCCTTCGTCCATGGATTCTCATCAGATAGGATCAAGTATGAGCGAAATTTGTCAAAGGCGAAAACTACTGCAAGTAACTCCTTTTCGGTAGTTGTATAATTGGATTGAGCAGGGTTCAGAGTTTTACTTGCATAGTAAATTGGCCGGAAATGTTTATCCTTTCATTGTCCGAGCACCGCACCAACCGCATAGTCACTGGCATCACACATGAGTTCGAACGATTACGACCAGTCCGGAGCTACCATGATGGGAGAAGTGGTGAGTTTTTCTTTAAAAGTATTGAATGCTTGAAGACATTCATCATTGATATCAAAAATTGCATCATTCTCTAAAAGGCGAGTAAGTGGTCGGGCGATTTTTGAAAAATCTTTGATGAAGCGCCTATAAAACCCGGCGTGCCTCAAAAAGCTTCGGATTGTCTTCACCATGGTGGGTGGAGGCAATTTGGAAATTGTCTCAACTTTCGCCTTGTCAACTTCAATGCCCCTGCAAGAAATTTTATGTCCCAAAATAATTCCTTCTTGTACCATGAAGTGACATTTTTCCCAGTTAAGAACCAGGTTAGTTTCTTCGCAACGAGCAAGGACTTTTTTAAGATTTGCAAGACAAAGATCAAATGAGTCCCCAAAAACCGAGAAGTCACCCATGAAGACTTCCATGATTTCTTCTACAAGTTCGTCGAAGATGGCGAGCATGCAACGTTGAAATGTTGTTGGTGCATTGCACAACCCAAAAGGCATGCGTCGATAGGCGGAAGTACCATAGGGACAAGTGAAAATAGTTTTCTCTTGGTCCATTGGTGCTATCGGGATCTGAAAATAACCTGACATGCCATCAAGGAAGCAATAATAAAGGTGACCAGATAATCGTTCAAGCATTTGATCAATAAAAGGCAAAGGAAAATGGTCTTTGCGAGTAGCATCGTTAAGTCATCGGTAACCGATGCAAACTCGCCAACCTATTACCGTTCGCATTGGAATAAGTTTATTATTTTCATTCGGTACCACCATCATCCCACCTTTCTTTGGGACCACTTGAACTGGACTTACCCAATTACTGTCAGAGATTGGATAGATGAGCCCAACATCAAGTAATTTGATTACCTCTGCCTTGACTACCTCTTTCATGTTTGGATTTAAGCGACGCTGAGGTAGAACAACTGGCTTGAAGTTTTCCTCCATCGAATTTTGTGAGTGCAAAGGAAGGATTGATCCTTGAATGTCGGGATTTTCCAAGCGATGGCCTTTTTGTGTTCCCCGTAATATTGCCAACAATCTATCCTTTTGATGTGAGGATAAATTGGAGGAAATAATCACGGGGAGTTTGGAGTTATCAGCTAGAAATGCATATTCCAAGTGTTCGGGTAGCTCTTTCAACTCCAACAGTGGTGGGTCCTCAATGGATGGTTTGTTATGCCCCACCTGAGAATTTTCAATTTTTTCGAACTCTTTCTGTCGTTCTGTTGGTGTGTTTTCCTCCAATGCGAGTACATATTCCCTAAGAAAGGGATTTTCCTCCGCTATACATGCACTTTGAATAATACAAGTCTCCAAGAATTCGTTAGAAATCATGTTTGGTAAGGAATTGGTTATCTCCATATCGATAAAATCAATAGCAAAACAAGAGTCATCTTTATCTATCGTATTTTTCATCGATGTAGCAATTTTAAAAATGACTTGTTCATCTTCGACTCGTAAAATTAGTTTGCCATCATGCACGTCAATGATTGCCTTAGCAGTAGCTAAAAATGGATGCCCTAGGATCAAAGGGACTTCGACATCTGTATGCATGTCAAGAATTACAAAATCGACAAGGAATATAAACTTATCGATTTTGACCAAAACATCCTCAACAATGCCTCTAGGATATTTAATGGACCTGTCAGCTAATTGTAAGCTCATCCTAGTTGGTTTCGGTTCCCCTAGGCCCATTTGTTTGAATAAATCATAAGGCATCAAATTAATGCTGGCCCTTAGATCTGCCAATGCTCGATCAACAGTCAAATTACCGACATTACAAGGAATAGTAAAACTCCCTGGATCTTTGATTTTCTGAGGTAACTTGTTTTGTAGAATTGTCGAACACTCCTCATTCAATTGCACCATGGACAGCTCTTCAAGCTTTTTTTTATTTGAGAGGAGATCTTTTAAGAACTTGGCATATTTCGGCATCTGTGAAAGGGCTTCAACAAAAGGAATATTGATGTGCAACTGTTTAAACAAATCCAAAAACTTACCAAATTGGTCGTCATGCTTGTCCTTACGCAATCGACTTGGATACGGGATAGGTGGTTGGAATTCTGGTACCATTTTCTTTGTTTCCTTGAGTACATGTTCATCTTTTTGTTGTATGGGGGTGGGCTCATCCTCCGGCATCTGTACCTCATCTAGCTTTGTTCCACTCTTTAGAGTGATTGCTTTTACCTGTTCTCGTGGATTCAATTCGGTATTGCTAGGTAAACTCCCTTGTGGCCTTTCGGAGATCATTTTGGCAATTTGGCCAATTTGATTTTCCAAGTTGCGAATGGACGCTTCTTGGTTCCTTAAGGATGTTTCGGTGGCAGTGAAACGGGTTTCCGTTGTTTGGACGAATTTGGACAATAAGTCCTCCAAACTTGGTTTTCGCGGTTGGAAACCTGGAGGTGCAGACAAATTGGGGAGTGCGTTCGGATTAGGCCATTGTTGACCTTGATTGTTCCAACTGAAGTTCGGGTGCTGACGCCAACCTGGATTATAGGTTTTACTGAAAGGATTATTTTGAGAGGGTCGAGATTGATTACCTAGATAATCCACTTGTTCATGCAGTGGTATCGCGTGGGGGCACTCTTGGTGGTTGTGCGATCCTCCACAAGTCTCGCATGAGAAGACTTGTTTTGGAACTGCCAACCCGTCAATTTTCTGAGTCAGCGCTTCGACCTGCGCGGATAGCGTAACTACCGCGTCTGCATTGTATACACCTACTGTCCTGTTGGTTTTACCTCGTACAGATTTCCATTGATAGCCATTCATGGCCATTCCCTCTATTAGATCTTGGGCGGCTTCTGGTATTTTATTGTTCAATGTTCCCCCAGCCGCCGCATCAATCATTTGCCTCGTCGATGAGAGTAGCCCATTGTAAAATGTTTGGACTTGCATCCAAATGGGATGGCCATGATGTGGGAATTTTCGCAACAATTCTTTGAATCTCTCCCAAGTGTCATACAAGGTCTCATCGTCTTCTTGAGTGAATGAAGAGATTTCATTCCTCAATCGTGTGGTTTTGGCGGGTGGAAAATACTTCAAAAGGAACTTTTCAGCCATAATGCTCCATGTTGTGACCGTTTCCTTTGGTAAAGTATTTAGCCATTGTTTAGCCCGTCCCCGAAGAGTAAATGGGAATAGGCGTAAACAGATGGCATCGTCAGAGACTCCATTGATTTTAAAGGTATCGCAAATTTCGAGGAAATTTGCGATATGGTTATTTGGATCTTCGTCCGGTAGGCCGTCGAATTGAACAAATTGTTACACCATTTGAATGGCATTCGGTTTGATCTCAAAATTATTGGCTGCAACAGCGGGCCTTACGATACTAGACGACGTCCCGTCCATAGATGGTTTGGCATAGTCATACATGGTTCTTTGTTGTTCGTCTGCCATTACGAAATTTTTGCTTTCGTTAGTATCCTCTTCGTGGTCTGTGTTAGTACTTTCCTCTGTGTTGCTACCGGCGGTATCACACTTCCAAATTCGACGTCGAGTAGGCATGCACTGCGGTAAATAAAGATGATAAGTGTAATCCAAGACTTACAAAGATAGATAAAGGGAAAGAAAATGATAAAAAAAAAATTGATTAAATTAACAAAAATAAAGTGTTCTTAATATTACAATCCCCGGCAACGGCGCTAAAAACTTAGTGGCTCAAAAGCTACTATAGAAAACCATAGGCAAGTGCACCTATCATTTTATAGTATAGATTATTGAGTATCGAGTGTCATTCCCACGAGGATTGTAAGTACTAATAATTACCGTCTTTTAGTTATCTAATCTAGCAATTTTCAGAGTTTTTGTTTAAAAATGGAAAATGAGAAATAAAGAATTTAAAATAATTGCAACTTACAAAAGATCAAATAAAAATAGATTGTAGAATAAGAAGTCAAGAGCTAGAAATGTGTTTGAATGTAAATCCTTCTAGAATGTTTTTGTGATTAAACAAGATAAAAATACAACCATAAGCCCTTAAGCAAAAACCAACCTCTTTTAATAAAATCTCATGTTATGTGGACCGTAGAAATTCCCGATTTAAGTTAAACCTCTATCGAGCGAATAACTTCTAACCTCAAGTTGATTAATCAAATCTCTTTCTAGTTAAAACCCCAAGATTGCATTATAATGATTTGTGAATTCACATATTAGGTTTGACCCTAATCCAGAAGATTTATGCCGTCCTATATCTAGGATTGCATGCAACTCTTTCACTTATATAGGTTCTATTTTACCATGAATCTCTCGATTTCCCGGATGAAAATAAACTTCAAATCAATATTGCGCATATACCAATTCGAATAAATAAAGCATAATATAAGTGAATCACACAAAACATGAAGATTTTATTATAAACATACAAGCCTTAATCACAAATTCATTCTAGAGTTCATTACATTCAAACACTAGAAATTTAGCTACACATGGCTTTGACAAAAGAGTATACTACACAAGAAGAATTGAATAAAATGAACATGGTGTACTTAGCTCTTATTCAAGACCAATACAAGACTTCCTCCTTGGTTGATTGCAATGATGTTGAGCTCCAAGCCTTCTCCTCTTATTGCTCTTCAACTTCCAACTCTACCTCTCTTTTATCCTCTCAATGTATTTTGCTTTAAAACTTAGAGTGAATGAATTATGAATGGAATTGAATGCCTCTTCCAACCCAAACTCTTGGCTTTTATAGACATTGTTGTTGTGAAAGAACACATTAACAATGTCATCTTTTGACAAATAATTGCTCCACTTCCATAGTTGGGTTGTTGAATCCTTGTTTTCATATGATAATTGAGGGAATAATGGGACTTAATGCAGCAAAATAAGATGTATTTGTACAAAAGCTGTCCAAAAGCAAAAAGGAAAAGTCCCCATAATTTCCGCCAAAAGAAAGAATTGAGCTGGAGACAAAACACGGCCGTGCTTAAAAGCACGGCCAGGCCGTGTTTTCCACGCAAATTGGCAGGGTGTGCTTTAAACATAGTTTGGGCGTGTTTTCCTTGTCGTCATGCTGAACACGGCCGTGCTTTCAAAGCACGGCCCGGGTGTGTTTTTCTGCTTTTCTTGTTTTTCTTCTCTTTGAAGCATGGCCATGTTTCCCAACACACTAGTGGTGTGTTTTGTACGAGATTGAGTCTTCTTGCTTTCTTTTTGATCAGTGTTAGACTTCATTTTGTTCGTATTTTCATACGAAATCCATATGAGTTTGCTTCAAGTCTTTACCTTCATCATTTAAAACAAGCCAATGTGATTTTTCTTGATTTTATTGATTAATAAACTAAAAAGTTAAAGAAATTATCGAAAAAGAGTTATAAAAACGTGAACAAAAATGCACTTATCAGTCGTGCGGAGTGGCGATGTAGCGTACGGTATTTGGACCGTCATGAGGGGTTGGTTTAATTGAGAAGATGGATTTACGCCTGAAGGTGACGATTATGATGAAGGAAATGCCTTTTTTGACCACAAACTTGAGATTTGGGGTTAATATGGAATTTGATGAAATTATGGGTTTATTTAATTTTCATCCTTCATTTTGGATTTTTCTGGAATTTTTATTTTTGTTACTGCTTTACAGTTGATAATTTGTTTGTGACTTTTATATCTGACCCATTTACAGTTGAGGCCATTTTTGAGAAAACCTTTTGGTGCATATATTATGGACTTGAGGCTAATCTTAAATTTGTGGAAATTCCGGGTTTGAAGTAATTCAGCCTTATTTTGGTTTTATCTGGAATTAAAAGTCTCACTGTGCAGATTTACAATTTTATATACTGTAAGGGACTTTTATGTGCTTAAAGCATGTGGTGTCTCTTGTTAATAATTGCTAATTCAGCATAAGTTGCACTTTGTGTTAATTTTTAATTTTAAGTCTAAGTTTAGACGTTTTGGACTTAATTAAAATTATGTTTGAGCATGTATAATTTAGTTTGTATACTTTATTTCTAAATAAAGTTAAATTGGAGAAGGTGCATAACATTATTCAACTTGTTTGTTTTTAAGAGTAGCAAGTAGAAAATTGTGTTTTTACTAAAGTTACTTTTGTGAGTGTTATAGTGATACAAAGTGAGCAGCTGATATGATTGACTCTAAGTCAACTAGTGGTTGGTTATTCACTATTGGTGGAGCCATATTGCTTGGGCTTCTAAAAAGACAAACTTGTATTGCTTTAAATTATACGGAATATGAGTATATAACAATGTTTACTGCGAGTAAATACATTGTGTGGCTTGGAAAATTTCTTAGGAAGATTCCTTGTATAGATCCTAAAAAGGGTCCTACTACTTTGTATTGTGATAATCAAGTTGTGATTTATAATACAAAGGATGAGAGAAACATAGCAAATATATTGCTATGAGGCATAATCATATCAAAAATATGATTAAGAAAAGGAAGATTGTACTCGAGTATCTCCCTACTAGTTATACGTTAGTTGATCCACTAACGAAAAAATACTTATTTGCTAAAAGGATCACAAAGATCATGAGAGATATAAGGCTATTACCGATTAAAATAATGTCTTGATTGAAACCAACTCTGTCTTAAGGTACAAGTCACACATTTATCACCTTATGTATGAGAGTTAAAAAGACAATTCAATATTAGACATTGGCGAAATGGAAACTTGGATACATTTCAAGTGCATAACTTAAAATAGTGGGGGTGACACTATTTTCAAAGTCTCGTATCTGATCTATGCACTTTATTTACCGTAACAAGGGTAGGTTGGATTTAAAATCCTTAATAGACTTATAGCATTGTGGAATGAGTTATGTACATTCTTGATAAGTCTACCTATGCAAGTAGAGAAGTGAGAGGCCGCTTCTTATGGATTACTCGGTAAAATCCTAGAGTACTTGTGAAAACCAGGATTCAGCACAAGGCCCATTACAAAGGTGTTGCCAAGAATAAAAAGGAGCATGAATCGTACATAGCGAGAATATGTTTTCCTAGTGTTACATATTCAACTATAAAGATAAAGGCTCGTCCACTTCATGGCTATTCACTATGTGAAACAATTTGTATTTATTTTTATATATTATATGTAAATTAGTGGGGGATTGTTGTATATTTACATATAATATTAGTGTCTTGCATTTATTGCATCTCATGTCATAGCATCATTTAGCTAGGCATTTATTTTATGCATATATTATATTTTATAATATATTATATGAAAGGAGGAAAGAAATAAATAATATGGAAAATAAATATTATGAAATGAAAATGTGTGTCTTTTCATGTGAAGACATCCATTGGGAAGGATTGGAATGAAGAGATGCAACCTTTGGAATATTTATAACTTCCATGAGAAGGGATGCAACTTTTGATTGCAACCTTTGGAAGTCTATAAATACTTCTAAATAGGAGAGGGAAAAACTATTCGATCCATAAATTCCTACGAGATTTATTTCTTTCCTAATTTCTACTATTGTTGTTTTAACTACAACTTGTGATTGATGCTCTTAAAAATTCTAAGAAGTGTAATCTTGGAATTTTTGTGAAATAAGCTTTGTATCCTGGAGGTTAATTGTAACACCCTTACCCTTGTAATATGTATTTATATAGCATAAAATACTATAATTCATAAGTGGCACAATTGTATTGCACATGATACTAACATGATAATCATAAACTATAACCCTTCTTGCACGAACGGAAGCACTTACTCAAAACGATTTAGTAGCACTTATTCACACATGTGCATTATCCATATTACATAACATTAACGATCGTGCCCTTTTATATACAGCTCAAACAGGCTCCCTATATGAAATGCAAATGATGAGCTGAGGGAGAAGGATGGAAATCCAGCCAGCCGACCTTTGATCCATGCCTTAAGCTTCTGTCACACCTCACGGATCAACTTTTATCTACAGCAACTAAAATTGACAACATTGCATTTGATGAGTTGCAAGCTCAACAAGTATAATCCAATAGCAAGTTATCTAACATCACACAAGCACATTATCACAACAATTTCCCACTATAATATTCATGAACGCATAAATGCATATGCTTGGTCATATTCTTTTACTATTATGGGCTAGCTAATACCAAGAATAAATCATGATCACGAAAATGACCATGACACTCTGTAATTCTTAATTCACGTAGAGTTCAGTGAACTTGGGGTGGCCGTATGGTACTCTGTAATCCAGAATTTCTGGATGTTTGTAATTTTGTAACACATGATTCAAGGTCATTAGCGGCCATAACAGAATCCATTAATCTCTAATGAATGCATTTTTCGTAATCACATATTTCATTTTCGTATCAATAACATCAGTAGAGATCGCATATCTCATTTCCATATCAATAACATCAGTAGAGATCACATATCTCAATTTCATTTCAATCTCATCACATAGAGATCATATATCTCGATTTCATCACAATATCACCATAGAGAATCATTCAATTCACGTTAGAGCACAATAGGCTTCTAACCACTATAGCCAAACAAGTAAGCAATTCATTCCAACACATTAATCATGTAATCACACAAGTCAAATAACAAGCTATAAGATTATACTTACAACTGGTGTCTTTATCTGGCCCCTATTTGGCCTTGTTCGCTCCTTTATCGGGATCTTGGTCTATTAACAAATTAAAAATACATAACCAGTTTCAAATCATATATATTTTACACTAATAATGCCATAAATATATTTAATTATTAAAGTAACTATTTCATGTAATTGCAATTATTTTGTTTTATATTTATTTATTTATTTATTTATTTATTTATTTCTTAACGTGAATTAAAAAGATATATGAATGAGCAACTTGTATGATCAGTTGAGAACCCTCAATCTATTTTTTTTTGTCACCTTTGTATTTCTAAATGTTACCCCAGATTCATTAGCTGGCATAGCCACAAATATAATTAACTTAGTTTTTGAATTTATTAAAGGTGCATGAAATACTACTTCTAGTTCCCAAATTATATAATTAAAATTAAACACTTAAATAATTCAAGCACCAAGGTAAATTGAGGATTACCACTAGTAGTCTTTGGCCCAAGAACTTGATTCACGAGGAGAAGTTTGGTGTTTGTTCACACTTTTTTTTCCACTCTTTTTCTATTATCTGCCCTCCCTCTTTTCTGTTTCTTATTCTCTTCCCGGCCTCTTCGGCGTGCGTAACAGTAATATATATAACTACTACTTTTAAGGCGGTGAGAATGAAAGTATATATCTATATCTATTATAATATATTATTAGGTGAATGGATAATATCTTTAGTGTTAGGATTACTACAAATATACCGTGTATATATATATGCCTGATATATATATATATAGTTCTTTCTTATCTTAAAGATATTGACCCTTATTATAACTAAAATTGGTTTAGAAACATTTAAGAAAAAATCAATCATATATTCATAGTGAACAAGTCATGTCACGTTGTCAAATACACATGCACACACGTATATATATATATATATAGAGATAGATAGATATATGAATTACAAACCCTTACACTTATATATGTCACATATATTATATATAAAATTAGTAAATGACTTAGTTGTTACTCAAACCATTACCATTTCATAAGTATGATTTTACCATTTTTTCTTTTACTATTATTATCAGTGTTACTATTTTTAATACTACTATTATTATTAGCATCCATCTTTTAACAGAATTAGTATCACATAATATTAATTACACTTAATATCAAATTCACGTTCAAGTATCCCACGGATATACACATTAATGCTACCCATTACCTTTAAGTTTATCACGTGTAATATACAAATATATATACATATTGACACTTAATGTAAGCAATTAAGTTAAACTGGAAACTTCACAATTTTGCATGCATTCTAGTGTGAATATGAAATGCAAAAATGCGTGTAATTATGCTTATTAATGATTAACCTTGAAAATTAAAATGCAATATTTTGGGTTATGACATTAATTCCTTGAGAACCATTTACACCATAGTGGGAGGAATTAATACCTTAAAGAAAGCATCTTTAAGATGTGTCTAGCCTATACAAAATTTGATTTTCGTTTTCATAAACATACTCCATTACTCACTATTCGAGAAATATATACAACAAGTTCCACACATGAAGTGTACCCAATATGGGAGAGAGTCCAAGCCCACCAAGTGAGGTTTCATCCTATCACCAATTTAATATGATAGGATGAAACCTCACTTGGTGGGGTTGACTCTCTCCCATATTGGGTACGCTTTATGTGTGGGATCGTATCAAGTCCCCCCAAATTAACATGGTATCAGAGCAAGCTCATGCTCGGCCCAAGGTGGGTCGTATCATATGATGTAATTGAGCATGGAGGATCGTGTGATGATGATTAATGAATTGACGGATGACTCACAAGTGAGGGGGGCTTGTTGAGATATGTCAAGTGTGAGTTGTCCCATATGGATTAATTAAGGGAAGAGAGTCCACTTTACAAGTCAAGCAAGTGAGCTACCTCTCTTATCATCAATTGGTTTTAGGATGGAACCTCAATTGGTGGGTTTGGACTCTTTCACATATTGGGTACGCTTTAAGTGTGGGATCGTACCAAGTCCCCCTTGAATTTAACACTAGCCACAATTTAGGGTGATCACGGTGCGGTTTTGCAGTTTTTTGAGTTAATTTCAAACAAATTGCTATATTCAGTTCGGTTGAATACTATTTTCAAATCACGGTTTATGAAGTAAAACTGAATGTGCGGTTTTAAGCGGTGGCGTGCGGTTTTAATAAACAAAAATATATATAATTAATAAATTAATATAGTTTTGTTATGATAGTTTAAAGAAAAACCCAAAGAAAAATATTATAATTGAAAAGTTTTTTTTTAAAACAAGATGTATTTTTGCAAATAAAATGCACATTGCAATATCTTTTATTTCACTTATATTCAATATGTAATGTTGTTCTATGATCACCCATAGCCACAACATGATGCCATGAAAAGACATCTATAAACATAATAATCGCGTTGTAACATAAGAAGACAAACACGGTGTTCCATTATTCAGAATAAATTCAACAGATTTCATGGAAATAAACAAACATTTTAACAGAAAGTACTTATTCATGCCTTTGACTCCATTAAATGATTCGGCCTACCGAATCACAATTCATGCCCACCATATGTAGGGATTCACGCGTTGACACGATAGAAAAGGGTGTAGAGAAATTGCGGATGGATACGCCAAATTCCATTTGAAATTTCAAAATTGGATCTAATTGAGGAATTATTGGAGACTTTGTTGTGAGAAGAAGGATAGTCTAGCATTGGCGGTGCGGGTTCAATGTCCTAGCTCCCCGCCATTCTGCCAAACACCTGGTTTTGCGCGACAAAAATTGGGAACTCAACGGCGACGATGAATCAGCTCCCTCTCCTCCGGCTAGCGCGGTCGGTTGTGCCACTAAGCAAGGCCATATTTTTGGCGGCCGACATATGGATTTTTCCATTGTTCATGGTGATGACCCTGTTACATGGTTGTCTCACTCTCGCATTTATCATACACTCAAGGCCGATAAATTCATGGGGAATGTTTTATCTAGCCGATCGGAGGATGAAAACAAGTTGTCCACTATTTTCATATCTTGTTGGATGAATCGACAGAAGATGCAAAAGAAGGTGCGCACTGACAGTAAACGGTGCAAAATTATCCGAGATTTAGAAGCGGACAGTGGGACTCGTATGTGTTAATCAATGGTGTTTTTTTAATAAAGTCCATATAGTTTTCCCGTATAATAGGGAAGTTTGGCGGGGTGGTAATCATGTGTTGGCGGGTGTTGATTAAGTGGAAGAGACGTGAGGCGGAGGAGGCGACTTGGGTAGATGCTTCTGACTTTCGCGGACAGTTTCCTCAGTTCAGCCTTGAGGACAAGGTTGTTTCGAAGGGGCAGAGAATTGTTACAAATTGGTTCGCACAAGTTTATCAGCATAGAGAGAAGACACAACTCTAGACCGGTGCAAGCATGGAGGGGTGATATGCATGGAGACGTTTATTTGTTATTCCCTAGTTCAGTTAGGATTTAGTTTCCTAGTTCAGCTATGCCCATAGGTTAGGTTGAGAGTTTATTTCAATATGAGAATTGTAATTGAGATGGGAATGGGATTACTTTTGAGAAGAATTATTATAGCAGCTTAAGCTGGGAACGGAAGAATTCTCCGTGGACGTCTTTTATCAATATATTTTAAATCTCGTTATTTTTCCACCAAACTTGTGGGTTTATTTTTGACATGAGTTACTCTTGACTCTATCACCTACATACATACAAAAGCTGATGTTATAGCGTATTAACTTTTAAAGAAGTATTATAACTCAGCCAGACTGCATTAGAACTATTTGAATGTTAAACATCAGCCTTCTAAACGTACATTGCAGTATTGACCCCAATGATGGGGCTAGACTGTTGGTGGGTCCGGCTAAGGTTGGAAGCATGTGAATGATGTATTGAGGAAGAAAAGAAATTCGGGGATGACAAAGAAGAAATGTTGTGCAAGTATGGTAAGTTTGGTTTGGTAGGAAACAGGGAAAGAACCAGAATTGGGGGGTAGATTTAATTTTTCTAAAAATTAGTAGATAAGGAGGTTTTTTCATTTTTCTAGGAGAGCACAATTTCAAAAATTAATAATTATATATATAAACTTTTTATTAATTTTTTAAAATTATAAAGTTACTTTGGGGCGGCAGCCACCCCTAGCTCTCCCCCGATAGGAAAGGTTAACTCCATGGAAATGCATAAGAGAACTAGCAATAGGGCTACCGGAGATCCTATTCTATCAGAATGGTTATTCCAAGAATTGGTATATATATATACACGGATTTCAATTGGGAATCAGGTTTATCAAGTCATCTCTCATACTATAAGCCATCTTGGAACTAGTAAAAATTTGGAAACTGAATTCTTGATGCGTGATTGACGTATTTCGTCAACGTATTTTCAGAATATAGTGCATTTTGGGAGAAAATCTAAGGTTGCATTTGGATGAGAGGATTTGGATTTGGGGAGAGGATTTAGGGAAGAATTTCAAATGACTCCAAATAAGAAGGATTTGAAATCCTCCAAAATGACTCCAAAAATAGCTTCCAAGGATTTGAAATCCATTATAAAATGAGTCCATCCAAACAATCTCAATAGATTTGTTATTATGGATTTGAAATCCATAGCTCAAATCCTTCCATCCAAATGGAGCCTAAGAATATTTGACTGAAAAACTTACTGCTGACTCACACGTGCACAGTTCGTAATGAGATTGACCCCAATTCTTACATTGAAGTTAGACACAAATATACAGGGCAATAGGGTAAAACGGTGCAAAAAAGCGAAAGTAAAGGTCATACATAATCTGAACAAACACTCAACTAAAAAACACCTAAAAGATAAGCTAATAGATAGAAACAAGTATGTTATAGCCTATAGGAGAAATGTAGATACATAATTGCCACACTAAATAGATTAAAGAATTTCCAAGACATATGAAACACTTATTGGGGTTTGAGATAGTTGTGCACTTCGTCGGCCATTAATGGGTGCAACAACCAATGGATGATTATGCTCCTTGAAGAACTTCATAACAACCCATTTTCCTGTCTACTCTTTTTTCACAACTATCATTGCTTTACATCCTTCCCTAGTGATTGCCCTAGGTTTCCTGCTTTCACTCCGCTTTGGCCTACACTTGCGAAAGCCTTCTTTATTACACACAAGTCTACGCCAAACCACATTACCATCACGCATAGATCGTATAAAAGCATCAACCCTCATAACAAAACCCATGTGTGTGGCATATGAATCATAGAATACCTTGGCAGCCTCTTCCGAGTCGAATTCCATACCGACATATGGTTTCCTATTAGAGTATCCTTCGTTATTAACTGTTCGACCGCTAAACACCTATAAAAGTCTAACAATCTTCGCAAGAGAAAGAGATCAATTGTAGGGTAGCAAGTTAACCACAAGTCGTCTCTCAAGGAAGACTTAGCCGGCAAATAATTAAAAAGATGAATTAAAACTAAGCACGAATAAACTTGGAGAAAAAGATATGGAAGAAAGTTTAGGATTATGGATTCATCTCATCAAACTTGCAAGCAGAATATCAATTAATTGATCATGCGGTTAACAAATATAACAATCATGTAAAGTGTTAGAGAATTTTCTAACCGCAAGTCTACGGTGTCAAGTTTTAATATAGAGTAGTAAGGTTGTCGTATCCACAGGGAATAATTATCGAATTATTGCTAAGTACTATAATATAGTAGTCTAGCTTTATTTAGAAACTCAATATATGATGGAGTGATTATACTAAAAATACTAAAAATAAATCAAGAATATGAAAATATTAATGAGTTTATCCAAATGATTAAATGAATTCTAGAGGTATGAGTAATCTAGTTATCCCTTATGTTGTCAATATGGTTTATCAATCATCAATTACCAATTTATAAGTCAAGATTTCTACAATAATCATTCCCTCTCTCAAGTGCCAAATGATTTTAAATTCAATTGGGAAATCAATATCTCTATAAAAATCACCAATTAAAATCTCAATAAAAACTATGAATCTTGATAAAAAGACTTCAAAGGATTCACAAATCTCTCAATTCTATGAAATCCTAGGTTATGCTATTCCAAGGTCATGTATTCAATTACCTTTCTCAAGTGTCAAATCAAATACACCAAACAATCTAAATTATTGATCAAGTAATTTAGAAATAATAGATCCAAATAGCACAAATAAATTGATAGATCTAGATTGACAAACCACAATCTCAAAACATAAGTTCAAACATAGATTACATCATTCCTCTAGAATTATAGAGTTTAGCTCATGATTAAAGAAAATGAATCCATGAAAATACAATAATAGATCTTACAAGATATGAAGAAAGCAACAAAAATAAGAACAAGAGAGTAGAGGGATCTTCTCTATTTCTAGATGATATAGAAGCCTCCAATCTTCTTCTCCAAATTCTTCTCAAGATGCCCAAATCCTTCTTCCTTGTCTTGTAGCTGTGTTTATTCTCTTCCCCAAGTTCCAAGATCCCCAATTTCAAGCCCCAAGGCTAGTATTTATATGCCACAAAAATCCAAGAAAGGGAGTAGGTAAGCATAGGTATTTCCGCCCCGGCGCATGGTGCCAAGCCAGCGCATGGCCGCGCGCCAAAGAATCTCGCACCATTTATCGCACCTGAGCGGGCGCCCGCTAACTTACTTGGGAATTTTTCCGCCGCCGGCGCTATAACATACGGGCGCTGGCGCTGCGCGCACATGCCTTCGTCCATACCGCACGCCTCGTCATGGCGCAGGGCAGGCTGTGGCTTTGCCAGTAAGCCCGCCCGTCCTTGGCCAAAATGCGATTTTTCCTTCTTTATACGCGATTTCTTCTTTCTTCAAGCCGTTTTTCATCGCTTTCTTCATTTCTGGCTACAAATCAGATTGACTCTACATCGACTCTAATTGAAATAAATCGACTCTAGCGACTTAAAAACACCCAAAATAAAACCAAATTCTAATCTAAAATACTCAAATAAGTTGGTAAAATACCAACTTAACATAAAGACTAGGTCTAGATCTGATAACTCTCGTATTCACAGATTAGGGCTATCCCAACATAATTTGCTATTTTCATTAAACCTAGGGTTAGATAATACATTTCTGATCTAACCCCCTGAATAAATTTAGTCTAGGAATAATATCTTCGATCGATCTCAATTATCCCCTCAAACAATCAAGAGTTGGACAAACAATCAATCAACAAGTAAAATAATTTATTCAGAAAGCATCAATTAATCAATATTATTGCTTGTTCGTTTGAATCAAATCATCATAATCCTAGAACAAGGAAATTAGCAATGTTTTAAAACCGCATCGTGATCAAACCGCCAAGCCACCCCAGAGGCGGTTCAACCGGTCGGACCGTTCAACTGTCGATTTTACCTTTTTTTACTTTTTAATAAAATTATTTATATTTGAAATTATATAACCAAATCTCCACTAATATACATATCTAAAATAATTCAAGATCTAAATAAGTACCATTAAATAAAAAAATAACCATTCTACGTAAGATAAAAATATAAATATTAACTCAAAATAATAATCTTTAAAATTGTCGTTTTCAGAAAATTTTAAGTATAATGCGTGTAGCTTTTATTTGAAATCCTATTATTTTAAAATAAGATTATAAATGAGACAAATGAGAGTCTTATGACACACATTTACTCTCTCCAACTTTATAGTCTCCCAAGAAAGTTCATATACTAATTAATAGACCCAATATCAACCACACCACAGCCCACGCACCGCCTCATTCTCAGTGTGACTTTTTTTTTTTTTTTTGAGATATATCTCTGTGTGACTCGTGTTTGAGGATGGTGTCCATTAACCAAGAAGAAAATCAAGAGAAGATGGAAAAATTCTTGACTACAAGAATAAGATATGGGCGCCACATGCTCACCGCCAGAAAACAAATGAAAAGCCACCAGAGATAAGCCCGATCATAGAGACAATGCACGGCATGGGCAAGGCGGGGGTCAAGTTTCTCTTCTCCTCTATCCCCCAACCCGCATTGATTTTTCCTTTTCGCTTTATAACCGACGGTTCAAAAAACCGCGCTTTTCCTCCCGGCCAGCCTGGTTCTTCCGGTTGCCTCCGGTTTAACCGCGAATCCTGGTTTTAGGGGTAATTGATCGAACAGTACACCGCCCCTGGCCGAATCGGCTGAACCTACTTGAACCCGGACGGGTCCGATTTTTAAAACACTGGAAATTAGTTCATGCTTGGAGATGGAATCATAATCTCAATGAAGTAAAGAAAATAATCATAAACATAATCATGCAACAATAATAATCACCCAATAATTGAAATCAGACAAAAGAGATGAAGAATTCTTACTCTTTGATTAAGAAGCAAAATAATTTCAAGGGGAAGAACCCAAGCAATCTCAATGTTGAATGGAAGAGAAAAACTAAAGTCTAAAAGTATTATGAATGAAGGTGTGTCGAAAATACGGGCTCCCCAAGTCCTACTTATAAGCCTAGAGTCCTAAACAAGGTGAAAGAGCCAAAAATCGAAAAAAAATCAAAAATTTCGTGTTCAGCAAGTCACGGAGCGATCACAAGACGCACTCGATCTGTCGGTAGCTTTCGTCATAGCGCTGCATGCGCGCGCGTCGCCTTTAAACGTCAGAATTTCGTCTTGATATCTTCTTTGAATTGTAGCTCTGTCTCTTAGTTTTCCATAGCCACTTGAATCACCTCAATATCAATTTTCTAGAGAGAGTTATGGCCAAAATACCAAGACGTGTCATTTTCGAGATTTTGACATATTATTTTGCCTTGCACATGATTTTAACCCATCCAAACGTCTTCATTTGCATTTTGTAGAAATTAGACGTTGTATAACTTTGTCTTAGCTTTCCAATGGTATATGAATCATGTCCATTGGACTTCAGATGAGAACGTTACATCCAAAATACGATCATCGCCAAGAAGAATATTAAATGACTTTTTAACGTTTTTTTTGCTCCAAAACTTGTTTTTTCCACTAAAACCTAAAAAATCAATAAAATAACACAACATAACACTAAAACATGCAAATGCAAATAAAACATACCAAAATATGAATAAATCATCACATAAAACACACACAAAAACATGCAAAATATTAACTACAAAATCATTTCCATGTGAAATCTCTATCATTTCAGCTTCATCACATGCACGTTGGTTTTCATCCACTGCATAAAAGAACAACACTTACATTTTGGCATTATAGTCTAGATGCAAAATACTGGACTAGAGAATGACACTGTTCAAGCGGATTGTCTGAAAACCACAAACTTACATCAACTACTTACTTTGTTCAATTCGACATAAAATCATTGTGGGGAAAAAACAAAAACAGTGGCTGGCAACAAATAAATCTAGCTTAACAATCCTATGAAACCAACAAAGAAATGTTAGGAATTATTTAATTCCTAATATATGGGCAACATATTTAATTACAATTATATTTGTTATTTAATTATTAATGGACTAATTAAGTGATCTAAATCCGGTGGAGTCCTAAGGCTACTGAAATTGATATGGAAATAAAGAGTAGATACCTAATAGGAATCAACTTAGGGGATTATGGGAACCCTAATTTGATACATATATAAAGAACTTTATAGTTTTCTATTCTCCCCATTAAGATGGAAAACGAAGATCCCATAAGGAATCCGGAGATTTAGTTGAGGAAGGCCATAAAACCAAACCCCGTTCGTGATCGTGGATGCTCGTGTTCGTGTTCGTAGGAGATGCACAATTAAGGTATTTCGCATACAGATCTTACGATGTATCCAGGTATTTCGATTATTCCATTAATCTTTGACGATTATAGCATGATGCTTTATCTTAGAATTATTCCGCATGTTCTAGGATGTTTATGAATTTTATGTTTGTTATTGTAAAATTCCAACAAGTGGTATCAGAGCAATCATCACTGCTTAATCGTTGGGATTGATGGATTATTTGTGTGATTATTTGGATCTCTGTTTTTTTTCCCCGTGCTTTGGATTAAGCATGTTTAAATCTCATATCTATGCATGATACTTTTTGGATTGTGTGATCAATTTTCTTGCAATCAAGATGTAACTGTACTTAGGGAAAATTTTTTAAGTACCCACTATGGATAGTGGATACTCTTTTCTACCCACTAAGATAACAAAAATCTTTTATACCTAAATTGGCCAAATTACCCCTCCTTTAAGTTGGTGCTTTTGAATTTTGAAATTGAAGCCCATTGAAAACCGTATAATTTACTTTGAAAACCGTATGTGTGTATAAACTGACACACACTCCAAGACAGAAAATTACACAAAGTAAATGCTTGAAATTTTTGAAATTTTTGAATATCCATATGGTG
This sequence comes from Rehmannia glutinosa, assembly GCA_016081115.2. NCBI lineage: Eukaryota > Viridiplantae > Streptophyta > Magnoliopsida > Lamiales > Orobanchaceae > Rehmannia > Rehmannia glutinosa. The sequence continues at coordinate 48,512,460 of CM071936.1, read as the reverse complement.
CAATGCTTGAAATTTTTGAACATCCATGATTTTGCTCAAAAAATCATCTCCCTCATGTTCATTGGATTTTTTGGTTGCTTGATTTCATGGATTTTAGGGTTTAGGGTTTTAGTTGTTGGTGTATGGTGAATTAATGGTGTTTTATTGAAGTTTTAGGTGTAAAATTTGTGTTTTGGGTTGTAGAGCATATTATTCGAAAATGGGATGGGATACCTGGTTATTGAGGCACGATTTGAGGTTGAAGACGAAGCGGCACGAAGGCTATTTTGGGCACGATATGACACATATCTTGCCACAGGCTAATTTAGGCACGATATGGCCCATATCTTGCCGCAGGCTAATTTAGGCACGATATGGCCCATATCTTGCCACATGCTAATTTAGGCACGATATGGCCCATATCGTGCCGCAGGCTATTTTAGGCACGATATGGCCTAAAAATGCTCAATCATAAAAAGTTTCATTTTTCATTTTATTTTGAATTGGGCACAAATAAAGGCACGATATAATTGGGCAATTCCTTTTCTGGGGATGATATCAGGAATTGAGCATTATATCGTCAATTGAAAAGGAATTGGGCACGATATAATTGGGCAATTCCTAAAAATGGCACGATATCAGGAATTAACCACCATAATTATATCGTGTCCAATTCAAAATGAAAAATGCTTAATCATAAAATTAGGCACGATATATTAGGCACAATATTGTGCTCGTACCAAATATAGGCACGATATATCGTGCATAGTGGAACTTAGATTCTGGTGCGATTTTGGTTACGAAAGACTACAAAAAGAACTTTTTGATATTTTGTGAAGAAGAATAAAATGAAGAGAGAAAAAATAAAGAGCAAATGGGGAAGAATCGTATGTATGTATGTATTTAACATGAGAGAGAAATACAACTCACCTACTTTAAAAGCTTGCATTTAAAGCCTCAAGGGTATTGTGGTAAAAGAACCCCAAAATGGGTAGAAAACATAGTTTTTTATCCTACATGTCAAAAAAGACTCTCTCCTATCCCAAGTGGGCAATTCTCACCATTTGCTCTTGTACTTATCTTGTTTTCGATTCCGTAATTCCAAATTGGAGATTTTGATTTCCTAAATGTGTACATGCTTATCTGCCAGATTTTGGATATTTGGGATTTAAGTTCAATTGTTGAATTTCTTGATTTATTCAAAAAAAAATCAGAAATTGCAAAACCAAATTTGGGTCTTCCTCTATGGTTGACATGCACCGACAATGAAAGTTCTTGAATGAATTTGTTCCTTGAACATACATCTGTATGTATACCGTATACGCCTCTGGAACATTTGGGTTTGGGTTTCTCTTGTTGATGTTTTGGATGGATCATTTGTTTAAAAAAAAATTCAGACCCCAAAATTTGCTTTCTTCTCGCCAACGGGAACCAAGGAAACACAGATCTGGATAATTGAAAATCCTAGGATTTCTTTAAATTCAATTTCCTCCGCTATATGTTTCCGTTTGAACATGAATCTGGTGGAAACATTTGGGATAGAAGCTTTCTGTCAAATTTTGATTAAAAAAAGGGGGGATTGAAAATCACAATTTTGGTTCTTCTTGCTCGATAACCGCCGCCGAAACTCATCGGTTCTGGGCGACGTATTGGCGGCAGACAGAATGCAGCGATGTGGACTTAGACTGCAAGGTGAACGGTGATTACTCTTTCATCAACGGACGGCATGGAATCGTTCGATTCCTCTGCGTTGTTGGGTTCACCAGCGGAAGGCATATGGAGGGTGGCTGGTCTTAAGCTCTTCTTGGAGAAGAGGGTATTCTGGTACAAAAATTATGGTTTTGGGGTTATTTTGATATTAAAGCTTTTCTTGTGGCTTGATTCAAGTTTTAGGTTTATTTGCGCCTGGTTAGTTTTCCCCTTTACTTATTTTTGGAACTACTTGTGATTGATTTAGGACTCTCTTTTTTCCAGTGGGTTTGTTAATGTTTTGGCCTATTTAAATAAGGATTGATCTAAAGCCTACATTTGGTTTTAAATCAAATAAGGGATCAAAGATTATGATTTGGATTCACTTTAAATAAAATAAAATATTGGCTTTTATTTTATTTTATTTGTATTTGAGTCCTCCTTTAAGCTAAAATATTGAGTTTAATATAAATTTGAGCTTAAATTTGATGTTCGGATTTATGTCTAGTTTTGGCTCAAATTATATGGTAGGATTTTTTAGCTTAAAGTTTGGATATTGATCTTGGTCTATTTTGGTTAGATTATTGGCCTAATCTGGTTCTACGGGCTTCAAATCTACTATAGTTAATTTAAAGTCTATTTTGGTTTCCAGACTTTAAATTCAAATTTGGTTAGTTTTGGACTAAGTTCGTATAAAGTTGTATTTTTTGGCTCAAATGTATTTGATGTTGGACCCGGTTTCATTTAATCCAATTTGAGATAAGAATTTCGAATTCATTTTTGTTAGAGATCCTAAAATCTCTATAAGGTTTGAATTTTGGCTTTTATATTGTTCGGTCAAAATTCATATAAGGAAAATTTAGATATTTTGAATTGGGATTAGGGTGTTGGGTCTTAAAGGGTAATTCAACCCGTAAAGATTGGATTGATTTTGAATTTCATTCAAATATAATCCGTAAAGAATTCGACCCAAATTCGGTTAGAACCCTATAAGAGTATTTAGTTGGTCTATCTATCTTGATATTGACATCATGGGTCCTATTTTGGTTTTAGCTCAAAATCCAACTAAAGGTACACTGAGCTTAATTTATTTTGGGCTCAATATAATGGATTTTTCCACTTAATGGAAGTTTAGCCCAAATTCAGTATTCTGGAATTTAAATTCAAATCAGGCTATTTGATTTAAGCGTAATTAAATTAGATTTGTAGCCTAATTTGGTTTCTTAGGCTTTAAATCTAAATAAAGGCAGATTTAATGTCTAATTTGGCATTCAGACTTTAAATCTTTATGTTGAATAGGGGGCGGCGTGTAACGCTGTTCAGTTGAGCAATTATTATTTTTTCTTGTTCAATTGGTCTAGTAATCTTCAATTAAGTTAATCAAAACAGCATGTTGCCTTTATGACCTCTGTTGTGGAGAGCAACTTTATTGAAATTACATAGATGGTGTGGAGTTAATTATGCGGACTGTGATCGGCCCTTCGGTTTGACATAGTTTGGCCGAATAACAATGCGCATGTGATGACAAGTACGTGATGATTATATCGACTATTCATGTGGGCATAAGTCCGTCCTTCGATAGACTTTTGTTTGACAGAACTTATTGTCAGTACTTGATCATTACAACAAGGTTACCACTTACAATTAATTTTCAGTCCTTCGATGGAGATTAATGTTGTACTAGGTGCCTTGTCATGGGTCCCCATTTGGTTTACTTGCCCATACCTTATTTATGACATGACAAATATTAACTGTGAGTAATATTATTTTGTTCTCTATATTAATTGTCTGCTTAAAGTTTAAATATATGTCAATATTGCGTTCATTTAAGTGCTTGTGTCATTTTTTCAGAAATAAGTTAGGACATTATATCTGAAGTGGATAGTATAAAGGGTTCCCTTAGAGATTGTTGAAACATATTAATTTCTTGATTAATCTTGTTTCACTAAGGAAAAGTGGAACATAAGGGAGTGCATTATGAAAATCCAATCTCACTTTGAAACATAAGGCACTAAAGATAGAGTTGTCAATTACTTGCTCGTGCATATGGTATCATTTCTTTTCCTGCACAATAAGACCTTTTTTCAAGTTAGTTAATTACAACATTCTACACAACAGTGGACTTTCCACGAGTTTATGTCTTATTGAGCGAGAAAAGAAAGTTTGAGTGGGAAAAGACTTTAAGTACTCATTTAGCAACTATCCTCTAATAAAGAATTGAAGTTGCGCTTGGACACCACAATTAGAATGCAAAAGAAATATGATAAGGATTTCACATGTTACTTTTGTAATAAGGGGTGGATACTCTAAAAATGAATTGCTTCTCAATTTAGTTTATATTTCTACTAGTCTAGTTTTGTATCTTTACGTGTTTTGGTGGGTAAATTATAATTTTACTACTCACATAAAGTATATTAATGCAAGGTTGTCTGTGAAGTCAATAGCCAAATGATGTTGAAAGATACATCTCTGTAGGGGCTATGGCAAAATAGTGACAAATGAGGCTATACGGACTTATATTATCATTAGTGACTAGTTATTTTGAATTTAAATGAGACATAATCTCTATTTCCATTTTGAGCAAATTTGGTTATTCTTGTTCATACGGAAATTGCAAATTCTGTCTTTTTCTATATTCAAATATTTTGGTTCATTATCATTAATGATAAGCTATAGTTTTAATGCAATTGCCTCATGCGAAGAAATTTGCATGCTAGTGTAAATGGTACAAAACACATGGAATAAATTAAGGACATGGTAAGAAATATGGTTAGTTATTTTTGTTTACCATGATTTCTGATAGAGAGACATTTAAGACTGCAACATTAAGTGTTCATAGAGTTCTAAACTAAGCGGAAACCAACTAAAACCCTTTAAGGATTTTGAATATGTAAAAGTCTAATATTAGACAAGGGCATATTTGGGGTTGTCCAATAAGGTAAGGTCTCTAGGACTATAAAAGAAACTGGACTCCTGAGCTGTAAGTTGCTGCTTTGTTAGATACTCTATAAGGTTTTTGGGTGGAATGTAAAGTTTTCTTTTGAGGAAGTTGAGTTTGAGTGGGAGATAAAATTAAAGACATTATCTTTGACGAGGAATTTCATTTCCTCATATAGTTGCACTTGGTAATAATTAGGTTTCTATTCCTAACACTGGCAAGATGCAAATTTGGTCATCAAAATAATGTTGAGGAACTCCTTGTCCGGTATATAGAAGTTACTTCTAAAAAGTAAACTCAACAACCTCAAAACTAGATGAAATTCATGGATGACTTTGATAATTACTAATCTCATCAAAATTGCATAAAGTAGTGAAACTCATTGGTCATAAATGAATATTTAAGACCCAAGAGATTCAAAAAGGGCAATGTTGGGAGATATTAGGTATATATAGTCATCAAACATTTTATCAGAAGGAAGATGATTATAAAGAGACTTTTCTTTTGGTTCATTGAAAGACTCTTTAGAATCATTATGATATTTTGGCTCATTTAGTTTTGAGCTAGCTCTCCATTTATGGTGTTACAGTTATCATTAAGTTGTTTCTTCGTTTGACGATGAGATAAATAAAGTTGATAATTGTATGTATTATAGGTTCAATGGGAGTGAATTTCATTACTAAATAAATTAAGTTTCACTCATTCAGTGCCCTAAGAATGAGTATAAAGTTAAGGATGTGCAAAAGACTACTCATGTTATGAAGTCTTTTGTATGCTTAAGTGTGTATGTATCCGGATACAGTGTACACAATCTACTTGGAAGATAGTTAACCCTTATAATGGATCATCTGGAAAGCAGTCATAAAGGGTTTATAAAGCGTTCCTAGAGAACAAAAGAATTTTACTCACTTATCGGATCTTTGTAGAGATCGTTCGGTAATCTGATTCCGATTTTACGTGATGCCCATATAGTTATGATCCAATTTTGGTTATACTTAACCGCTAATTAGATGAACTATATTGGAAAAGGTGCCAAGCAGACACTCATAGTTCTTTCTAATATAGCAGTTACGTTCTAGCTTATTTTGGGGCATCTTATTAAAGGATATGATTATGAATTATTGTCACCGCATCGCATTATAAGAATGGTATTGAATTAGCAAAAGAAAGATAAATGTGACAATAAATCGGTCTTGCCATATTCGATCAACAGAAGCTCTTCGATGTCGATACATCAAGTTTCTTGTTGTTAAGGAAAGAGTTCATAATAGACAGTTTTTTCATAGAACATATAAAGATGAATTTTATGCTGGCAAAATCCATTAACTAAGGTATTAATACTTAAGGACTTTCATGAGCATACTACTCATATGGGTGTTATTATGGATCATACCTTAGTGGGAGTTAATGTTCTATGTATTTAGTTTCAGCTTTTTGGACCATTTGGTTTTCTGCAGAAGAGTTGATGGTTATTCTATTTTCTGAACTCAATTTTATGTTTATTTGTGATGTTTTACATTACATATGAATTGATCTCATTAAAGACTAAAGTTGGACCAGTTGGAAATATGCATTATTAAGATCACATTGCATGATATTTCCATGCTGCTCTCCATATTTGATCTATGTCATTGAGTGTACTAGTTTGGTAATTATCTTGGTTGAGTCACGATATTGAATGTGACGAAAATTGGGATAGTCTCATTACTAGTGATGAGATGGACCAGATTGTCAGGCAGTAGTCAAAGAATAAATGACATACAATTGTGCACAAAAGGAAATATAATTGTCTATGGAACAATATGTAGCCCAAGTGGGAGATTGTTAGGAATTATTTAATTCCTAATATGTGGGCAACATATTTAATTACAATTATATTTATCATTTAATTATTAATGGACTAATTAAGTGATCTAAATTCGGTGGAGTCCTAAAAATTTCTATCAAATTGATATGGAAACAAAGAGTAGATACCTAAAGGATTCAACTTAGGGGATTATGGGAACCCTAATTTGATACCTATATAAAGAACTTTATGGTTATGGTCCCCAATATACTAAATCATAAATAGTTTTCTATTCTCCCCATCAAGATGGAAAACGAAGGTCCCATAAGGAATCCGGAGATTTAGTTGAGGAAGGCCATAAAACCAAACCCCGTTCGTGATCGTGGATGCTCGTGTTCGTGTTCGTAGGAGATGCACAATTAAGGTATTTCGCATACAGATCTTACGATGTATCCATGTATTTCGATTATTCCATTAATCTTTGACATTATAGCATGATGCTTTATTCTAGAATTATTCCGCATGTTCTAGGATGTTTATGAATTTTATGTTTGTTATTGTAAAATTCCAACAGGAAATGCATTGAGTAATATTTTATTTTATTAAGTATAATACAGGGTAGACAATGTTCTAAAAAAACCTACCAAAAAGGCGTGATTTCATACTGAATAGGATCTTTAATACTTGAATTCCAAAAATTCCACTTTCACATCAGGAAATGACATAAGCCTTTAAAGTCCAAAAATTCCAAAAATTCTTGATTGAAGCGCATGGAAACTGAAACGTTTACTTGACGATAATGAAGAAACAAAACATCGCAAGAACTCATGCTATTTTTTGTTTAATATAAGAGAAAGATCTTTGGAATTTGTGGAGAAACTTACTAGATTCCCCGCGAGACCATGGGTTGAAACGCAGCTTGAATTTCTTTCTACTCTTGATTTAGGGGTCACAAATAGGAGAGGAGAATCCGGATAAAGACGTTTACCATCAATACTATTGCATTAAAAAGCGTTAATAACTTCCGCATGAATGATGAAACCATGTTTACGCCCAAATTAAAGCATGGAGCTTAAATTAATGACACCTATTCTAACTCCTAATAATTTATTTATTTATTTTCAAAAATATAATAGGGGAGAAATCATATGTATTCATATGAAATCGAACCCACACAAATTTCCTTGCTCAAGTGCAAGATTGATGCCTTAACTTCTTTTTTTCTTTACCAAACTCTTGAAAAGTTTTTTTTTTTTTTTTACACCAAAAGAAAATTTTATTAATTGAAAACATCATCAAGCAATAATTTCTCAATACAAGGGGGTGGAGAAGTCCACACTAATGGACTAACACAAGAGAAAGCTCTCTTTGCTAGTTCATGAGCAACCTTGTTTCCTTCACGTCGAACAAAAACGACCGAGAAGGTAGGTTCACCAATAAGAAACTGACGACATTCTTGTAGAATAGCATCAAACTCTAACTCCCCACTAACTGACGCAGCCACACCATCCACTACAATTTTAGCATCCAATTCAAAAATCACATTTTTCATTCCCAATCCAATAATCCATGATAATGCCTCCTTTAATCCCAAAGCTTCAGCCTCCTTTACTTGAAAATTTCCTTGCTTAATGATACTTCTTGCAACAATGAATTCCCCAGTATCATTTCTTAGCACAATACCAATACCAGAAGCTTTAGATATGTTGCAAATGGAGGCATCCACATTACATTTCAAAATGGAAAATCGCTTGCACCACTTATCATGCAATTTTGCATCTCACAAATATCTTTCGAGTGGTTATCTCCAAATTTCACACTTTCCATTCATTTAGCACACAGCAAAAGAAGCTTAATAGTACCGTGTCGATAAGTGATTTTTGTTCCGCATTTCGAGTTTCTTTGCTTCCAAACACTCCACAAAGACCATACAAATGAGGGAAATTTGATCTTCATCCTGTTCTAACAAAGATTTCGAATAAAATCATTATAGAATCGATTTTTCAATACAACCATCCATTACCTTGCTCACATGCAACAACCTCCAACAATTGATGAAAAAAATTACACGAAATAAAGAGGTGCCAACAATTCTCCAATCCTCTTTTGTGAACACACAATTTTGTTCAACCAACATACTTCTCTTAGCCAAATTACATCTAGTTGGAAGGCAATCTCTACAAACTCTCCACACAAAATGCTTCACCTTAGAGGAATTTTAAGATTCCACAGCCTTTTCCAATGCTCCCATGCTATATTACAAGCATTAGCAAACATATCCACAAAGAATCCTATAGCCACTCTTAATGAGAATATTTTCCTCGATATCAAAGTGCCACACTATAGAATCCTCCACACCATATCGCTTAAAGGAATGCTAGAAATCAATTCGACATCTCTTCTACAAAATAATTCCTCCAAAGACTCCATATCCCACTCTTTGCAACCCTAATGAATAACTCATTTACCTTCAAATCCTCAATCCCGCATTAACCGTAGTTTCTACACAAAAATTTTGATCATCTCTTAACCAAGGATCACCCCACACTCGATTCTATCCCCCGCCACCTCCACCTTAAACCTTTTCGGCTACACCTGAGAACACCAAATGCTTCTCCATGTGAAACTAGGATTGTTTCCTAGCTTTGACTCAAAAAATCCCCCTAGGGAAATATTTGGCTTTGAGGATTTTGCTAACTAAGGCATTTGGTTCCTTCAGAATTTCCACCCCTGTTTCCCTAACAATGCAACATTAAAGCATGAAAGGTTTCAAATCCAACTCCTCCATTTTCCTTCCTATCACATAAAGCGATCCCATTTCATCCAATTTATCCCTCTTACTTTATCTTTATTCGATCCCCACCAAAAAGAGTTCATCATTCGCTCCAACTCATCTAGCAAGGATGACGGGAGCATAAAAGTACTCATGCAATACGTTGGAATAGATCGAGCCACCGACTTTAGCATCACTTCTTTTCCCGCTCTAGATAAACACCTTCCCCTCCAACTTTGGATACATCTCCAAACTCTATCTTTGATATGTTGGAAAATAGATCTTTTGTTTTTACCAATAAGGGAAGGAGTCCCAAATATCGACCAGTATTAATCAAGGTTGCCGGACCCCCAAGGAGTTACGTATGTCATCTTTTTCCCGTTGGGATAAATTATTGCTAAAAATACCCCGATTTTCCAAAATTCACACTTTGCCCCGATGCCCTCTTATATACGATCCGAATCACTTTTATTTGTTCACTTTCCTCCAAAGTAGCTCTAAAAATAACAAGGCTATCATCCGCAAATAATAGATGTGAAATCGACGACGCACGCTACAAATCTTATTCCCATGAATTAACCCTTTAATTTCAAAGATCTTTTATAAGCATAGATAATCCTTCCGCACAAATAATAAACAAATAGGAGATAATGGATCCCCTTGACGTAATCCTCTTCAAGGGAAAATTGGTCCCACATAATTATTGTTAACCCCTATCGAATATCCGATGGTTACACACATCATCATCCACTTAATCCACTCATTATCAAACCCCATTTTCCGCATCATCTCTTTCGTAAAATCCCAATTGATACTATCATAAGCCTTGCTAATATCAATTTTAAGGGCAACATCTCCAAATTTTCTACTTGTATTTTTCTTCATCCCATGGATAATTTCAAATGCAATAAGCACATTATCCATAATTGATCTTCCAGGGACAAAGGCGGACTCGACTCATCGAGATAATAAGAGGAAAGATACCTTTCAATCGATTTGCCAAGACTTTTGCCAGGATTTTATAAATCACGTTGCTCAAAGAGATAGGCCTCCAATCTTTTAACGATTCGATGGTCGCTTTGGGATAAGAACTACATTAGTGTCGTTAAGACCTTCGAAAAACCGCCACTATTCAACCATTGAACACAAGAATTAAAAACATCAATACCCATCATCGGCCGTACTTCAAAAAATGCCGGTTAAAACCATCCTGGTCCTCGACTTGTCGATGCATCCGCTTGATAGCTTTTGTGAATTCCAAAGAAAGAAAAGTTACTGGTCAGCACCTTATTATGATTATCCGTCACGCATGGACGAGTAACATTTAAAACCGGCTCCATATTACACTTAGTTTCATCAAATAACTTAGTGTAATATTCATGAATCAGCTTACAAATACTCTCTGGATTTTCATGCCACACACCATTAGCATCCCGTAGTTTCTCAATTGTGTTATTTCTCTTTTACTCGATGCGCATCGATGGAAAATCGAGTATTCTTTGTCACCCTTTTTTAGCCGAATCTTTGCCCTTTGCTTCCAATAAACCTCTTCCCCGTAACAACAATGACGCCAATTTGTTTCGAGTTTCTTCAACTTGACAATGGTCCACATTATCCCTGTCTCGTGATTCACTTAAAAACTTGTTACAAGCTTTTATTTCTGTTCGGAAAATCCTGGCTTGGTGTCTGCCCCATCCTTCCAGTTGATTAGCACACATTGACAATCTCTCGAGAAATTTCTTGGCCAATCGAACCAAGCCACGCCCCTTCTACCAAGTCATTCAAATTCATCCAATTCCAACCATTTATTCTCAAAGCGAAATCGGTGTTTGCTTTGCTTTTTTTGTACAATACAAGTATCCAAAATAAGAGGAGAGTGATCGAGAGATAGAGCCATACCATTCTTTAAAATCGCTTCCTAAAAATTTGTGCCCAACCCGTAGTCACCAACGCCGATCAATTCTTTCTTCTACAAAGATTTGGAGTTCCTTTACCCCGACTCCACGTGAAAGGATATCCAACAAGAGGTAAGTCTTGTAAATTACAATCCATAACCGCATCCCGAAATCCTTGAAATAACCACTGGATGTTCAACTCGTCCCTTTTGTCTTCCTGGATAAAGCATATCATTAAAGTCGCCAATGCAACACCATGGCCGATTCGATATAGAATGAAGATTCCTCAAAAGATTCCATGATGCTCTCCTATTATTTCTATCCGGGACTCCATAAAATCCCGTGAGCCTCCAATTTCCTACTTTATCGTTCTTCACCTCAACATCAATATGATTATTTGAATAGTTTTTAACCTCTACCAAATTCGAGCACCTCCATAGAACACAAATCCCACCGCCTCTACCAATTCTATCCACCACAAAACAACTTTCAAAATTGATACACCTCTTCACTTCTTCCACTTTATTACTGTGAGCCAATGTTTCAAATAAAAATATTATATCCAGAGCCTATGAGCTCTTACGAGCTCTCAAAAACCGGAATTGCCGAGATTGGCCTAATCCCCGCAATTCCAACTTAAGATACTCATTGGGCTCCGGTCCGGAGCCCGAACCCGCCGTTAAAAATTTGTAACATCTTGGAGTACCACTTTATTCTCGGACGTTTATTAAGAAAATGGGCCTTTTCTACTTGATGAGTAACTCCTCCATCGTGCCCACGCTTCGTTTTTCTCATCATTTAATTCCAGGCCCAAAGAATTATCCTCCAAATCTTGTAAAATATTGGAATTGTCTTTTCCCGCTTCATAGTGCATTACTCCATTTCCGTTCGCTTTTGTAACGGAAATTCTTGAAAATCTTCTAACTGACCCATGATTTCCGCCCCTTTCCTGATTTGGTGGAGATACCAAATCAGCCATCGAATTGTTCCTGACTACGTAATCTCCCGCCGGAAAATTTTCCGATGGTCCATCGCCCTTCTGATTCATATCTTCAAACTCATCGCGCAGCCATTTCTCTCCTTCCCGACTACCGCACCTTTTATTAGAGCACGTAACCACAATCCCGCTTTTCTGTGTATCCCCTTCCGTGACCGAGAGTCGCTTTTCGCAAATCGTTCTCCATGTCCCATCAAACCACAAATGTAGCAAAAGACTCCCAACCGTTCATACTTGAAACTGACAATCGTCCAATCTCCTTCTAGTCTTCTAATTTTCTTGAACCTTTTTAACGGCAAGCGAACATCAATTTCGACCTTTATACGCATATAAGCTCTCCATATCGCCGAATTGTTGTTTCCATCATATTCCACGAACTTCCTGTTCGCCTATATTTTTAGCTTCACCGCAAGTGTACGGTGTTCGTTATTGAATAGGGTAGCAAGGTCGTATCCACGGAGACTAATAAATCAATAGGCTAAGTATTGAGCCAAGATAGTTTTACTTTTATTTTATTTAGACGATCAATATTTGATGGTTGTTGTTTTGAGATTAAGACAATTTAAATCACTAAAACACGAAAATAAGATAACACAAATGAAAGAAGTATCAAGATGATGAAATGGATTTCCGAGTTAAGGTTTCGATTAATAATCCTCGTGTTGTCCGATTAAATCAAAGCCAAGGTTATTATCAATATTCCTATAAGACGATCACAAAACTATTTTATCCTCCCTCTCGAGATGCATATAAAATGTAGATTGAAATATCTATGCTAAAGATCTCTACTCAACATAAGATACACAACTCCCAAAAGCATCAAAGATCAAATGTCCTCACAATATTCGCAAACCTCTCGATTCATGCAAATATTCGTGTCAAGTACTTAAGATCTAATATTGAAACTCATCTCTCGAATTATGAATCAATATATCAAACAAGTTAAATCATTGGCCAAGTGATAAAACAAGAATAAGCTCAAAGTACTCAAATAGGCTTCAAGACAATAACTTCAACTAAGATTAAAACATTCAACAAGAGTTCATTAATCTACTTCCAAAACCCGGAAATCACAAGAGTTTAGCTACACATGATTAAACAACTTACACACAAAGTGTTCAAAGTCATTACAAATGAAACTAAAAGAGTGAAACTAAAAGAGAAGCAAGAAAACTTAGAACGCCGACAATCTCTCGATGTATCTCCGTTCTTCAAGCTCCGATGCAACCCGATTATCTCCTTGATGTCTCCTTCCAAGAGTTGACTCTTGTCTTGTGTTGTAGATCCCAAAAATGCCGAGAATTCCCTTTGTGTGCGCCCCAAAAAGCCTTTTTATACTCCCCATCATGTTTAGGGGCTTAATGTCAGACATGGGATTCAAATAAGCAGACGCACGGGTGGTGCGCCCACGCACGGGTTACCCGTGCGCCACCCCGCTTTGAATAACCCAACTCTCTCGTAGGGCGCACGGGTGGTGCGTCGAGCACGGCCTACCCGTGCGCCACTTCCTGAGATATCCCGACTCTCATAGGGCGCACGGGTGGTGCGCCCATGCACGGGCTACCCGTGCGCCATGTCAGCCCTTCAATCAACCTTATACAGGGGTGCACGGGTGGTGTCTTGAGGCACGCCTAACCCGTGTGCCCCCTGTTTCTTCCGTGAACGCTCAACTTTCGCTCTTTTAGGCTTCATGTTTCGTATATCCACTCAATTCTCAGCGTTTCTATTTTGCTTTCCTCATATTCTTATTCAATTAGCTTCAAATATCATGAAATTCCTACAAAATAAGCAAAGTGTAATATCTTTTCCACAAGGAGTGAATATGTAACATTTAACGCGAGTATATGCATGTTTACTTATCATTATAGCTCAAATACACATCGAAACACATGTAAAATTCACACTTATCAAAATCCCCCAAACTTAAACCGTTGACCGTCCCGATCAACAATTTTTTTTGAAAACACGATAAAGCACAACAGGGGAGATAAGAATAAAAGCGCACACAACGGATCCAAAAGAAATTCATATTATTCATCATGAATGTCAAGCAACATACCAGTCAAGCCTCAAATATCTGATCAAAGAACACGCCTCAAGTAAAACAAAGTGTAATGCTCTGAATTCCAACTCTCAAAGTTAAGTGTATACTCTCATCTCTCGAGGATATAGGACGTGTTTACGCTCAAATCAGTTCGATGTCGCAAAATTACCATAAGCTTGCAATTCGTCTCATATCTCCGCCACTAGAGTGTATGCAATTTGTGAATCAAAAAGGACTTTTTCTTTTGGTTATAATGAAGGCTCTTTGGTTAGGGTAGGAAAATATGGATAGAGTGACTCAAACTCGAGCGTATAGACCGATGAGCATATAAATCATCTACATTAAAGCTCAATATGCTACTAAATTCTTCTCTCATTTTCATCAACTCTTCTTATCTCCATCCCCTTTCTTTTGTAAACATTATCACCTCACATTACAATTCCTAGCCTCCAAGTTCATTCAATGAAAACTCACATCATAAAATCGATTTTTTTTTTCGACTCTTTTATGAATTTTCAACATTTCTTTTCTCCTCATTTTCTTCCTCTTTTGTTCCCATCAACCAATTTTGCACAATTATCCAATTTTTCAATTCCAACTCATTCAACCTCATTCATTCCCTTTACTCAATGTTATACGCTCAAGTGTAGGGTAACAAATATATCAAGTTAAGGCTTGAATTGTTGCTATCAAGAAATTAGGCAATAGGCTCAAGTTGGCTAACTAGGGATTTCAATATCATCATTAGGTAAGTAAAAGGCTTGAAGGGCTAACAAAAATGGCCTTTGATCATTTTCACACCGCATACAACATGTGACCTTGACAGAGAGATACGAGCAAGTTCTAGAATTCTAACAACATGAATGATACACTCAAATCAATCAACAAGACGCATATGATGAAAGCAAAAAAGGCTCAAAAGCTCACAGGCTTGCAAATACGTAATTCAAAGCATCAAACCATGTTCTCAATATCCACATGCTCAATATCATCTATTCATGGCTCAATCAACTCGTACTCAACACCCAATCCAAACAATACAAAATTTTCAAAATAGAGCACGAGAATCTCAATATTGGTCAACTCACTCTCTAAACTCTATTAAAGCAATAAACGTGCTAAAGCTGTAAACGTGCTTCTAATGCAATGCAACCTAAAATGCTCTACATGCAACTATATGAAAACACACAAAAATACAAATTTTTTTTTTTTTAAATCCACACATTTCATATCAAGATACTATCCTCCCCAAACCGAAATTATATCGCACGTAAGGAAAGATAGAATTTCAATAAAGAAAAGTGTGAAGTTACCATTGGGTTGCCTCCCAACAAGCGCTAGATTTACCGCCTATAGCTCGACGTATGAATTGGTGCCTCCTTGAATGCATATATTAGCCGCTTTGGGTCATGGTCAAGTGCCATATTTGCCTTACTTGCACCTAATAATGCATACTTGGGGTGTCCAAGCAAGTATTGGAGTCCTGATGTTGGAACACTTTGATTTGAATTATGCTCATGTTGTCCATGCGCGTATGTACCACCGGTGTTCGTTTCGTGAAATAGCTTTCTTATGATATCACGCATGCACCGACCGGGCATCCACGCTACTGCTTCATGTGTTCCTCGTCCTGTTCTTGCTCTTTTCGACACCACACACAAAATGAAAGTGCATAGACACACAATCCGTATTTGGTTCCAAACTTTCTTGTTTTTTTCAGGGATCTTCGACTCCTCGTATTCTTACCACTCTTTTGATGAATGGTACTAGATTGTTCCTTTGAGTTGACTTCGGTGATGCTCGAAAAATGGCTCTTTTGTTGTTGTTCACCAATAATCGTAGCTAATAGGCCCACTTGAGTCTCAAGATTTTTTATCGAATCGCCATTTGCAACTCCATCATGTCCATCCTAGCCTCTTGTGCATCGAACCTGGTTCCTTGTCTCACTTACAAATGAAGTCATTTGATTCATGAATGCAATGAGGGCGTCTTCCAAAGATGGCTTTGCCTCCGCATTAGTAAACCCATTCATTACATTGAAGCTTGATGGTGGTGGAATCACATTCTCCGTGTTAGCATATGAAAAATCTTCGTAATTCGCCCAATTTGGATAATAGTACGTAGGAGTAGGATTATTCCAATAATCGTAAGAATTCCGATTATTGAAATAATTGGCATTCTCCATCCGAAAGCGTGTTCGTGCACTACCTATACCAACTCAAAGAAACAAATCAAACATTGTAGAGAGAATTTACAAAAGAAAAATGAAATAAATAAAAAAAATGCCTAAATTAAAAATAATTCTATCTATCGCAATATTAGCACCAAAAATTGTATTAGTCCCGAACGGCGCCAAAAACTTGTTCGCCTATATTTTTAGCTTCACCGCAAGTGTACGGTGTTCGTTATCGAATAGGGTAGCAAGGTCGTATCCACGAGACTAATAAATCAATAAAGCAAGTATTGAGCGAAGATAGTTTTACTTTTATTTAGACGATCAATATTTGATGGTTGTTGTTTTGAGATTAAGACAATTTAAATCACTAAAACACGAAAATAAGATAACACAAATGAAAGAAATATCAAGATGATGAAATGGATTTCCGAGTTAAGGTTTCGATTAATAATCCTCTTGTTGTCCGATTAAATCAAAGCCAAGGTTATTATCAATATTCCTATAAGACGATCACAAAACTATTTTATCCTCCCTCTCGAGATGCATATAAAATGTAGATTGAAATATCTATGCTAGCATCTCTACTCAACATAAGATACACAACTCCCAAAAGCATCAAAGATCAAATGTCCTCACAATATTCGCAAACCTCTCGATTCATGCAAATATTCGTGTCAAGTACTTAAGATCTAATATTGAAACTCATCTCTCGAATTATGAATCAATATATCAAACAAGTTAAATCATTGGCCAAGTGATAAAACAAGAATAAGCTCAAAGTACTCAAATAGGCTTCAAGACAATAACTTCAACTAAGATTAAAACATTCAACAAGAGTTCATTAATCTACTTCCAAAACCCTAAATCACAAGAGTTTAGCTACACATGATTAAACAACTTACACACAAAGTGTTCAAAGTCATTACAAATGAAACTAAAAGAGTGAAACTAAAAGAGAAGCAAGAAAACTTAGGAACGCGACAATCTCTCGATGTATCTCCGTTCTTCAAGCTCCGATGCAACCCGATTATCTCCTTGATGTCTCCTTCCAAGAGTTGACTCTTGTCTTGTGTTGTAGATCCCAAAAATGCCGAATTCCCTTTGTGTGCGCCCCAAAAAGCCTTTTTATACTCCCCATCATGTTTAGGGCTTAATGTCAGACATGGGATTCAAAGACAGACGCACGGGTGGTGCGCCCACGCACGGTTACCCGTGCGCCACCTCTTTGGAATAACCCAACTCTCTCGTAGGGCGCACGGGTGGTGCGTCGAGCACGGCCTACCCGTGCGCCACTCCTGAGATATCCTCGACTCTGTAGGCGCGCACGGGTGGTGCGCCCATGCATGGGCTACCCGTGCGCCATGTCCGCAGCTTCAATCAACCTTATACGGGGTGCACGGGTGGTGTCTTGAGGCACGCCTAACCCGTGTGCCCCCTGTTTCTTCCGTGAACGCTCAACTTTCGCTCTTTTAGGCTTCATGTTTCGTATATCCACTCAATTCTCAGCGTTTCTACTTTGCTTTCCTCATATTCTTATTCAATTAGCTTCAAATATCATGAAATTCCTACAAAATAAGCAAAGTGTAATATCTTTTCCACAAGGAGTGAATATGTAACATTTAACGCGAGTATATGCATGTTTACTTATCATTATAGCTCGAAATACACATCGAAACACATGTAAAATTCACACTTATCACTTCCCTACAAAATTTCCCAGTTGCTTACCAACACTTTCCTTCATGTATCCCACCGGAAGATCGTAAATTTGGACCCCGAAAGGGACAAAAACAACGGAACATCGATGGTACGCCCCAGTATTAACCTTGTGGAGGATTAATAGATAATTGTCGAAAAACCATGGCCCTCCTTCAAACACTCTTTTCGACGGTTTCATGAAAAATCAATAAGAAACGCCGTTGCCAATATCTCGGATGTTAATACCACGAATCGACGCCAAACATTAGCCAATCTATTTTTCATGACATTTACATTGATACTTCTATCTGTGAGAAAACGCCCCAACAGACAGAGTTCAAAGTCATTTCTAGAGTTTGTATCTTCTCCCTCATCCAAGATGAAACCTTCATTCTCTTCATCATGAAGAGATAAATCTGCAAATTTTGGCTCCATAAAACTGTAACAGGAAATAAGCGCATGAAACTGAAAGAAATGACAGAAAAAAAACAAAGCTCTCGACAAAGAGAGATGGAACTCTGCTCTCGACTAGTGAGAAAAAAAACTTTATATGGATACTAATTAACTCTTGAAAACTTTTTGGTATACGTAAAGTATTCAAAACGGACGCATTAATATAATCAAATATAGTTTTCAATTTGTTGAGATATAAATATTATTGACCAAAAGAAAACATCTCGTTCTATGATTTTGAGGGGGAAAAAAACAATTACATGTCTTATGTTCATTTTATTGGATAGTGGTGATATGCCAAATTGATCAATTATATTTTGTGAAAACGAAAAATAGTCATGTCTTATGTTCACTTTCTTGGATAGTGGTAACTGACAATCAATACCCTTCGTGTATTCTCTGGTGAGATACTTGGTCATTTTTCAAAAAATACATAACTTGATGTTGGGTCATGTAACTCGATACCGAGTTATGTACCGGCCCTGTAAATGAAAAAAATGTAAATTGGACATTTGAAAGCTAAAAAAATATGTTTTTGAAAAAAATGGCTAAAAAATATTTTTGCTATGGAGAAAATGCCAAAAATACGACGGACTCTTCTTGGATAACATATTTTTCAATAATATATTGCATATCATTATTACTATTTTTATTATTTTTTCTTTGGATTTCATAAGGGTGGGTTTTGAGTTAAATGTTTGGAATGCCGAATATGGTCCACAATAACCTCTCTCTCTCTCTCTCTCTATATATATATATATATATATATATATATATATATATATATATATGAGCTAGTCTCCTGTCAGATCGTCTAACGGATCTAGATCGTTAGACGGGTCAATATATCCTAACCATTTCGCTGACCCGAATCTGCGCAACAAAAAAAAAAATACATAAAAAAGCCCATTCGGATTGGAGCCCATTTCCCAGCTTCTTCTTCTTCCTCCTCCAACCACAACCAGTGCGCGCGAGCCCACATTCCCCACCACTATCGTCGCCGCCCTCCGCCTCTTCTTTCACGACTGCTTCGTCGACGGCACGACACCTCCGTTCTTGTCTCCTCCAGCCAATTCAGCAAATCCGAGCGTGGTTACCCGGGATTTTCCAATCGAAAGGATTTTCGATTGAATTAGACGAGGAGAAGAACGAGATTTGTTGAACGAGATTTTCTTTTTTTTTCAAATGTTTAATCAATAGACAACACCAATGTGAAAGGGAAAATAATGATGGTTGGTGATGGCTCGTGGTGATGATTCTCTGTTTTTTTCTTCAGGTGATATGAAGAATGAATATTGCACTAAATGATACAAGTCTTAGTATCAGCTGATACTTTTATGTAGAAATACTAATACATTTTATAAGAAAAACTAATACGTTGCAGGAGCACTACTAAAATACTCTCTAGGAAATTACTAATACTTTTTCGAGAAACTACTAACACTTTTCCGATGGACAACTAATACATTTCAGGAGTATATTAATGAGAAATACTAAAACTCTTCAGGGAACTACTAATACATTTCAGAAGAACTGCTAATACTTTTTAGAAGGACGACTAATACTTTTCAGAATGACTGTTAATACATTTCGGGAGAAATTTTTTAATTATATTCAGGGGAACTATTAATACATTTCGGAAGAATCTAATACTTTTTAGAAGGACAACTAATACTTTTCGTATGACTATTAATACATTTCTAGAAAATTTTAATTTATATCAAGGAACTACTAATATTTTTCGAGGAACTACTAATACTTTTTTGATGGATTGCTAATACATTTCGGGAGTATATTCAGGAGAAATACTAAAACTCTTCAGGAAACTACTAATACATTTCAGAAGAACTGCTAATACTTTTTAGAAGGACGACTAATACGTTTGAAGGATCATAATACATTTTATAATTAAAAGAGACAACTTTGTAGAAATGTATTACACGTAGCATTCTAATGTATTAGATGTATTAAAAACATGTATTAGACTTTACAACTTCGTAGTAATTCTCTGTTTTATAATTAAAAGGGACAATTTCGTGGTAAAAGATGTAATACAAAATACAAAAAACTACCAACATAAAAACAGGGCTAACAATTTAACACCACATAAAAAAATACCCGCTGAAATTAAAAGGCTACGTAACAAATAATAAAACAACCACTTGAAAATTACAAAAATGTCATTGACGGCGGAAATTACCAAAATGACTCCGGGTTGCGGGTCAGATCCGTCTAATGGGCCGCACTGCTAGTTAGGCGGTCAAACTGAATGAAGTTTTTGTCTATATATATATATATATATATATATATATATATATAACTAGAAGAATACCCGTGTCTTATATGGATACAAATATAATCTATAAAAAAAATCACAAAACTAAAACATTATATTCATTTTGTAGTCAACACTACATCTCCTTATTTTAAGTTTATCCATTCATTAGCTTCAACAAACTCTGCTGCCAAATTAGGTGGTATTATTATCACATGTGAATGAGCATGACATGCTCAAAATTAGAGATGGGCAAATATATTGGCAAGCTATCTAATTTTATGTTTTTTTTTTTTTTTGGGTGAAGTGAGTTTAAATGTATTTACAGCAGAGTATATTTATATTTGTTCTATATAACAAACTGTCGCTTTAGCATGAAAATAAATAAAATGCATCGTAGTTTTAATTTTTGATCCACTCTTTTTAAGAAAAATGTTATTGAATTGGCTTGCAATAGTAAAAGCGTCAATTACGGTGGATGTTAAAACTTCTTCTTATCGTAAATTTAATATTCAATATATATCTCTATGCTCATAACAAAATAGGAAAAAAGGAAATTTAAAATACCTATATTATTCAAGCTATTATATTGAATGTGTAATGAATTGCTAGAAAACATAGTATTTTTTATATTTTTCTAGGAAATGCGATGTAACTCACTGGAAAATAACATAATTTGTTTTGCATTTAATTCATCAGGAGATATAACTGATACATCGAGTAGGAAACTGTTGTCTCCATATAATTCTAAAATAATATTTTAAACCTAGGCAGATCAAACTGATCCCTCGAATCAGAAAATCACAACATAGGCGTTGGACAAAAGACATGTAAATAAAATTGATATCGCTTCTATCACAAATTGACTAATCTGAATCCTCAGAACAAAAAATCCGCATGGGGGGAAACTCATTTAATTGAATACAAAGACCATGTACTGAGGACAAATAAAAACCATTTATAGGGACAAATTTATTCATAAAAAGATACTAAAAACATTGGAAGGAATGAAGAAGATGGAAAGAAATTAAACACAAAATTTATTACAACCAATCAACATAAATTATCGATGTTAGAAGCTATACGATGACTAGAATATAGTTATAGTTAACAGAAAATCACAAATATATAATGCCAATATTAACCTCAGTATTGTTCCTATAAAAAAATATTAACATCAGTATTATCCAAATATAAATTTTCTTTTAATTTAAATAATTGTCTTTGACTAAGCAAAACCACACAAATTTCAGAGTTTTTTGAAGTAAATATAAGAAGAAAGGAAAAATTCTTCAAATTAATATATATAAATAAAAATTTAAAAAAAAATCTAAGTTAGAAATTAGGAAATTAGGCGCACTTGTGGGTGGCCTCATACTGCGGAGTTCAGCTTCAAAGCTGAGGATAAAACGCCCAAAATTGGGTCATTCTTGCAATTTGGAATTGCTGCCATCTCGAAATTTCTCAATTCTCCATTTATCTTTCTCATATCAACAAGTAAGTCCTCTTTGCAGTCACTTTCTCTTTCATATTTTTACGCAGTTATATGCATATGAATCAAATTTGTTGTGATTTTTTGTTTGTGGGCTTGAGTGATTTTAGTTCATTCTGAGTTCTACGAATTGGTTTTCCGAAATTTTAGCAAGAAAGTGTCTGGGGATGGTTTGATGACTTTGTTAGGTTTGTTTTCTTTTGTAATTTGATGTTTTAGTGTGTTGCTTTTGCTAATTTATGACTGCCGTTTTTATGGTCGATCAGTAGTTTCTTAGAAAATGATTGGTGCAAAAACGACTGAATATGCATAATTAACACCGAATTCACGCTATTCGAATTTATCAATGAGAATGGATATTTAGTTCAGGGGAAAAAAAAAGGAGTTAATGGCAAACTATAAGGTCTAAAACAGATAAAAAGGAGTACGACTTTCATGGTTAACACCAAAAGTTGCATCCTTTTCTGTAGCAGGTAATCGTGCCTTTTGTGCTTACCACTTGTATTTTATTTTTTTTCAAACGTTTGTATCTCTTTGAGTAATCGTAATTCGTACGGCTGTGTTACAATGTGATCCACAAGAAAGAAAGTGCACGCGTTAATTATGGTGATCCTTGGCCTAGTCTTCACAAACTATCAAGTCTTAACAAGAGAATGAAAGAATATCCAATCAATTTTTTGTCATTTTCCTGTGTGATTCATGTAGCTATTCATTTGGTGCATACATTCAATAATTTGGTTATAAAATCTGCGTCCGTTTTAGGAAATAGTCATACTGGAAATGAGAAAGAATAGTCGAGAATGATTTTTTTTTTTGGTTCTCTTACAGATATTGAAGTTGAACCAAAATCTCCAAAAAAGTTTTTAATGAAAATAACCGTATTCCTGTATAATCTTTATTTTGATAGTCATCTTCTCATTTTTCAACTGTAGCATATTGTGAAAACATTCTCAGCGTTTACCCCAAAAAGTGGATTGTAATGCTATATATGCTTAGGAATAATTACAATCTACTATATATATATATATGTATTTGTTTGCAAAAGAAAAAAAAAATATATATATATATATATATGCATGTATTTATTTTGTGATCTCTTCCATATATGATAATCTCCCAAATGTCTTCTCAAATGGGTTCTCGAGTAACCTTAATAAACCTGGTTGTGCACATTGAATTGTTGCATGTAATTAAGAATGATATATTTGCTTGCTTTGTCTGAACAACGTGGTAATTTTGGCTTCTTATCAACTTGCAGTGGTAGAGGAAAACACTGGTGAGTCAGAAAGAGACGCTTGGAACTCTGAGGATTTAGAAGAAGATGATGTTGTTGAAGGCAAGGACAATATACCGTCATTGGAAGGAGGTGAAGTTCTTGAACCATATGTCGGCATGGAATTTGAATCAGAAGATGATGCAAGGAGATTTTATAATGACTATGCCAGGAGAGTAGGATTTGTGGTACGTATTATGCAACGCCGTCGTTCTGAGATCGATGGTAGAACTCTTGCTCGCCGACTCGGGTGTAACAAACAGGGTTTCTCTCCAAATACAAAAGGCAAAATTGGCCCAGAAAGAAAGCCACGGCCTAGTGCACGTGAAGGTTGCAAGGCAACAATACTGTTCAAGCTGGAGAAGTCTGGAAAGTGGGTAGTTACAAGATTTGTCAAGGATCATAACCATCCTCTAGTTGTCACTGCTCATGAATATACGAATGTGGTAAGCCTTTTCTCAACTTGTGCAATCAATTGATGGTATTTTTCTCCTTCTCGTTTTATTCTGTTTTGCTTTTGTTGTTTTCTTTCCAATGATATGGTATATCTCGCCTACCCGTTATTTCCAAAAAGTATCGCATCTCGCAAGAATTTTTCGCCTGATTTTTCAGATTTTCTACTTCCGATGTATTCTCCATTTGCTTTATGCTTCAAAGTTAAGAAACCTGGAAAAGCTTTCGGGGTCATTAGTTGGTAAAATTATGGAAAAGATGACTTGAATTATATTGAGAAATATGAGTTTTAGAGCTGTTCATAGGTGTTGTTAACAATAACCAAGAATAGATATAATTAAAAAAGAAAAAGAGGGAATTGAAATGGAAGGAATTGAAGTTAGAAGAGTGCTTTACTCTTGCATCCACCATTGGAACACAATAATACATGCTTACATATATTCTGTCGGATTTCCCAATCTTATAATAGTACATTATAAAGTTTGGAGCAACGAGCTCTTAAGCACTTAACTATGATTTGTCTTTTATTTGGGCCTAATGAAATAACTGACATAAGACCATATTTCCTGGGTTAAAATCGACCCGTCAGTCATTCTCCAAAGACCACGAAAATCTCTATTCCAATTTCTAAGTCAGTAGATTCTTACTATAAAACTCAGCTTAACTATATAATAGAACACATTGAATATATTCTACACTCCATTCATTTTATCATCTTTGTACAAAATGCCAAATTTGCCCTTGTTTGGCATATGTTTCACATCATAGAAAGGACGGAGAATATGAAATGGGATTTGCAACAAATGGTAATAAGAGGACTTGTATATAGCTGCACATGTATACTAGTACATAGTTATACTTCCAATAGGAATATAGTCAATTGTATTAGAAGTTAATGGACGTATTTCTCAATGTATGTACTTGCAACACTTATTCTTACTGTACGCCTCAATTCTAGTGCAAATATCATTTTTGTGAGCCTTCTATTTGAAATAAATATGCAAGCATAACCAATAGAATTTTGGCAACCATGTGGGTTCTAGTATCTTTCTACCTTTTATGGGCATTAGAATTATTGTCAATTTGACACTCCTTAATTCATGGACTTATTACATCTACAATGCTGAGAGTCTTGGTTTCAGAATGTGATACACATCGTTTTACGGCTTATTCTATTGATTTAGTAGGCTAGGTTAAATAATTAGTTGAGATATAATTTAATTTTAGTTAGGGTTTTACTTAATTATTCAGTCTTCTTATTAATTAGTTGGCAGTCTTTTAATTAATTAGTTGGGCTTGAAGCCCGTAGGTGAGTTAGCATTTAAGTAAGGAATTCTTAACTGGTAGGGCACTACTTTTTGGGTTTGGAAAAGCAAGCAGCGGCTGTAAAGCTGGGACGGAAATTCCGTATTGATATTATTATTTTTCCGAGATCGAATATTATTGGCTATTAGTTGGGGCAGATTTCTCCTTCGCGGAGCATCTGTATTTTCGTTTTCTACTTTCTTTTATCGTTCTTTTTTGAATACACGCCCTTGACTCTATCAAATGGTCTGACCTGCCGGATATCAATATCAGCCCGTTACATGTAAGGAATCACGCGTTGAGGCGATAGAGAAGGGTGTTGAGGAGTTGCGGGTGGAGATGGCCAAAATCAATGCGAAAATTTCAAAACTGGATCGAATTGAAGAATTACTAGTGACTTTGTTACATGAAAAAAGGATCGTCTACCGCTGGCGGCGCAGATTCAGCTTCCTCGCTTCCCACGAATCCCTTGGTTTTGCACGACAAAAATCAGGAACTCGACGGCGACAATAAATCAAATCCCTCTCCTCCGGCCACCCGTGCGCAGCCAGGCATGGCCACGTTGTTGACGGTCCGACATATGAATTTTCCCATTGTTCATGGTGACAATCCCGCTACATGGTTGTCTCACTCTCGCATTTATCATACACTCAAGGCCGATAAATCCACGGCGAATGCATTATGTAGTCGGTCGGAGGATGACAAGTTGTCCGCTATTTTCATATATTGTTGGATGGATCGACAGGAGGTTGCAAAATGAGGTGCATACTGACAATAAACGGTGCAAAATTTCCGAGATTTAGAAGCAAACAATGGGACTAGAGGCCCGTATGTGTTAATCAATGATGTTCTTTTTTATAAAGGACGTATTGTTTTGCCGTATAATCGGGAAGTTTGGCGAGATTGTGTTCGGGGGTGGGGGTGTTGATTAAATGGAGGGTGCGTGAAACGGATGAGGCGATTGGCCGGGTGGACTCTTCTGATTTCGTGGACAGTTTACTCAGTTCAGCCTTGAGGACAAGGCTGTTTCGAAGGGGTGGAGAGTTGATACACTTCGTTTTACGGCTTATTCTATTGATTTAGTAGGCTAGGTTAAATAATTAGTTGAGATATAATTTAATTTTAGTTAGGGTTTTACTTAATTATTCAGTCTTCTTATTAATTAGTTGGCAGTCTTTTAATTAATTAGTTGGGCTTGAAGCTTGAGGCCCGTAGGTGAGTTAGTATTTAAGTAAGGAATTCTTAACTGGTAGGGCACTACTTTTTGGGTTTGGAAAAGCAAGCAGCGGCTGTAAAGCTGGGATGGAAATTCCGTATTGATATTATTATTTTTCTGAGATCGAATATTATCGGTTGTTAGCTGGGGCTAATTATTTAACCTAGCCTACTAAATCAATAGAATAAGCCGTAAACGATGTGTATCAGAATGTCTCTTCAGTTTTTACCCTTTCCTTTCAACGAAGTTTCCTTGTGCTTGGTGCTGTTTGTGGTTATGTGCCTTAGCTGTTAGATTTACAAAATGGGAACTAATAGTTTATAGGTTTTCTTTTTCCTTTTTTCTTTTGGTTGGACCCTAAACATCATGGTGGTGGTGGTGATTTTAGGAGCATGTTCAATGTTTAATGTGGTCAATTGTTTTATGGCTCAAAGAGTTGTTAAATGTTTAAACCAAATTTCTGGAAGTGTTCGAGACAAAAGCTATAGCTGTATGCTACAATAGCAGAGTATTTGAGAATATGTATCAGCTTATTATAAGCTTTATATGACCAAAATTTCTGTATTATGACTTAGAATCTAATCATTCACCATGTAATATAAAAAATCTGTGACCCTGACAGCTACGATTATATTTTCAGTAGTAGTTGTGTTTGCATTTGGGTTTAGTAGGAGTTAAATGTAACAGAATAACAAAATATTTGTTTCCAATGAAACTGAATGAGCAAAATATGCACATCGATTACGTCTTCTGAAGATGGTGGAATACATATATATGTGTGTATATATACGTGTGTTTTAAAGAATGATATGAGTATATCATGAAGATGGTGGACTTATAATATACTCATTAGGCTAGTGAACTTTAATTTGCATGCATGTGTGCTGTTTCTAATAATCTTTTGTTTAATCATTCATTTTTTAATGGCGACAAGGATAAGAAAATCCAAGAACTCGCGCAAGAGCTGCAGCGGCAGGAAGAACTCTGTGCGGCATACAGAGAAAGATTAATTAATCTTCTGGCGAATGTCGAGACTCAATCCGAGCATTTGTCCGGGAAAGTTCTGGCAGTTGTCAAGAATGTCAGAAAAGCAGAAGCTGAAGCACTGAATGAAGCACTAACACTGTCTCCAAAATAGGTAAACAGTGTAAATTAGAGTCTGGCCGTTGTTATTTTTCGTATACTTAAGCTTTTAGTTGGTTCCATTCAGCTCCTATCTGAAAATGGAGTTATCACCATAGTGTAGTTTTGCAACCTAAGAGCTGGAAAAGCAAAATTGAGCTTCTCAATCAGCTTCTTTTCAAGAACTGATGAAAAGAGGCATTGGTGAATGCATTCTAAATTTATGTATAGTGATACTGGAATTTGTAGGATAATAGCAATGTTGAAGACGGTAGCCTTGGATACAGTTGTCTGATTTATGTTCATTCCGTATATATATAAGGGATAATTACAAAAACTACCCTGAGGTTTGGATTAATTACAAAAAAAATCCACATGTTTTTTAAAATTACAAAAAACCCCATTGGGTTTGATTCTGTATTACACTTTACCACTTTCATTAGCAAAAACATTTCAAACACCTCCTTACATTTGTGAAAATATTGCAATTACACCCTTACATTTAACACAGAATCAAACATCAATGTTGTTTTTTGTAATTTTCAAACATCTATTGGTTTTATTGTAATTAACCCAAAACTTAGGGGTAGTTTTTGTAATTATCCCTATATATATATATATATATATATATAATTACAAAACCCACCATTGAGGTTTAGCCTAATTACAAAAAATTCCCAGTTTCTTTCAAAGGATAATTTACAAATACCCATTGACATTTGTTTTCTTTTTACAAATTGCAAGTCAAGGTGGGGACATAGGATATTTGTTAGGTAAACATAAACGTCAAGTAGAGATGGCAAAATGCCCCGAACCCGACCAGAGAACCCACCCGTCCCGAACCGATTATGTCAATGGGGTGGAGACGGGGGCGACAGGAGACGGGTTTAGCTCGCCCCACCTTGGCCCTGTTCGGTCCTGGCTTTTTATATGTATATTAAATATATATTTGTATTGTGTGTGTACATATAAATATATATATATATATATATGTGAAAATATTATTTTTAATTTTTTTTTATCTAGTATCATTTTATTTATTATGCGTGGTGATAATTTCTAAAATTGTTAACTGATACATAAATTTAACATAAGTATGTATATGTTTTTGTTAAAATATATAAAATTGAGAATTAAAAATATTATGTAAATTATAAAAAACACAAATGGAGATTCCCGCCACGCCCTGTTCCCAATTCACCCCGCCCTGATCACGGCCCATCCTATGTTCACCCCGCCCTGATCACGGCCCATCCTATGTATGTTTATGAATAAACAATATCAGCATTCTCAACCAATATAGAGGACAATTTTCCCCAGAATTGAAAACAAGTACGATATTCAAAGAGCATCTATGGATAAGAACGGCACAAACAAACTAAAATGTTCAATCATGTCCAGAATGCAGTAAAAACAAACATGAAAATGGTTCAATAGACTTAATTAACAATAACCACCATCACAGTTTTTGGTATACCACGCCAAACTGAAGGATCTACACTGTAATCTTAGGACGATTTTTGTCTCATAAAAAAAAAAAAAACTGTAAATTACAGAAACTACTCTTAGGTTTAGCCTAATTACCAAACAAAAACATAAATCAATTATCTTCAGAATTACAAATAACATTGAACTACCACTTAACAAACACCCTCTTCTCCTCAGTATGTGCAATTTATAAAATAGAAACAAATATGAAAGAGGTATTCATAATTTTGAAATATATATATATATATTTAAATTAGAATAAACATCTTTGTACTGACGAAGGTGTTGCTGCAAAGAAAGCATCTGTTGTCCATATCCTACTAGAACCCTAATACGCACACCGTAAAATCTCTTGTGCCTTAATCGTTCACTTAGCTTAGTAGCAAATGTTTATACCACCAAAGTACATTACCACAAACCTCCCTCATCAACTTGTCTCAGATCACAAGCATACACGATTTGAAACTAACGTGTAGATCTATACACGGAGAGAGCTGCTCAATGGACAGGAACCCTTCCGGTCATCCCAAAACATAGCGCCACCACTTCCGGTTCGATTCATCCGAGGAATTTGTACGAACTAAAATTGTAGCATAACTTTCATCCCATTCCCATGCTAATTCATGCTCAAAAACTTAATTTTCGGACAAGAATATAGGGATAATTATGAAAACTACCCCTGAGGTTTGGGATAATTACACAAAAAAAAACAAAGAAGTTTCAAAATTACAAAAAAAACCTGAGATTTGATTGTCTTAAATTTAAGGGGACAACTAAAATATTTTTACAAATGTAATGAGGGTGTTTGAAATGTTTTTTGCTTATGAAGGGGATAAAGTATAATACAAAATCAAACCTCAAGGAGATTTTTGTTATTTTCAAAAACCTCTAGGTTTTTCTCTAATTAGATCAAACCTCGGGTAGTTTTTGTAATACCCAATATGTGAAGGAGTTCAAAGGCCAGGCCTCAACGATTAGAACATGAAAATGAAGTGCACTGCTATAATCGTCTAAAATGAGACATCGACCGGGTAATTAGCAGCAAAGACTCCGATTACGGCCTCTTTTTCTTCAAAAGTGAAGCGGCTCGTAAAATCATTCTATCGACTTCATCAAGATCCGCCGGCTCAACATTATCTTTGTCGGATTTCTCTTTTCTGGAATCAGCGGATATTTGGCGCAGATGTTCTTCGAAATCATCTTCCTCTCTATCACTATGCACTGGGATTTTTTCAAACTCATCCATGTAAAGAGGTTTTTCATCTTTCTCCTCATTCTCAGTTTCCGATTCTGTCTCAAAAATATCCGACAGAGCTTCAGAATCTGAACCCATATCCGAATCCATATTCGAATCATTATCATCAGTTTTAGCCAATAGTTCTTTCAGCCTCTCGGATCCCTCGAAATGTTGATTGCTTTCAGAATCAACATTACAAGCCTCGGTAGATTGTTTTTCTTCACTCATACTAGTTTTACTTTCAGCCTGAGCTTGAAGCAGCTCTAGGTCCTGCTCAAGTCTTGGGATATATTTCTTAACAGCTCTCAGAGCATCTCTGTACTTGGATTTATCCAGAGCCTGTGTAAAAACAAAATCAGAAACTAAAAGAACAAAGAAATGGAAATTAGCTTCCAGGAACCGCTAAGCAATAAAAATCAAGGGTTAATTACAAAAAAACAAAACCAGTCTAATTACAAAAAAGCCAAGCTATCCTTCAAATCACTAATATACCCCATTGACATTTGTTTCTATTTGACAAATTGCACCCTCAAGAGCAAGGTCGCAGAAATCATTAGGCACTAGTCAGGTGGAAACCAAACGCCTTGGCGGGCGCCTAGGAAAATAGTTGTTTTCCTACAACTATTTTTTCCTTTTTTTTGAAAAAAAAAAATTTGGCCGATTTTTGGCCACCAAGGTCCGATATTTGGCCGAGGAAATTTTCTCAGCGACTTGGGCAAAATCGCCTCGGTCTAGAGGCGCCTAGTGCTTGGACACCTGCCTAAGCCGATTTTTACAACATTGCTCAAGAGGGAGGTATTTGTTAAGTAGAATACAAACATCAAGAGACAGAGTGTATGTAATACCATAAAGGGGTATTTGTAGTTTTAAAAGAAAACTTGATATTTTTATTGTAATAAGCTAAACCTCCGGGGTAATTTTTGTAATTAACCTAAAAGGAAATTCAATGACAGAGAGCTGATAAGAAAAGGAAAAGAGTGGCAAGACCTTCTTTCTCGAGAGAGTTGACCTGGGAGACATTATCTCCGTTGGGGGCTGAGAGTAATTCTTTCCTCTGTACATAATAATGGTGTTATCATCCTGAATATCAAGCACAATCCCACCACTCAATCTTGCCAGCTCTGAAGCAATATCTTTCACTTCCTCCGGAGAGAATGTCTTTACTATGACTTTCAACGTCTGGTGCTTTTTCCAATGCAAGTGCATGTTCAATATAACTCCCTGATAAATCCCTCGTCTTCCAACCGGGACATAATTCTTGCACTTTTCACCCATCTTCAAAAAGTAGAAGTGTTCTTCAGGGGTCAATATTTCGGGGTCATGTGTAGTTTCTGATGACTCTTTAGGCTCAATTTTTTGAAGAGCTTCGAGTAACCTTTCCTCTTTCCTCCGAGCCTTGGCGAAGCATGAAATTAACCACTCATACGAATTTAAAATAATAAATGCCCAAAAAAAGAAAATTCAAAACTGTTGCACCGTCTTTGTATCATCAGCAAAATAAATTCAGTGATAATGTTGATTTCAAGGTATCAATACAATGTCAAGTAATTACATACGTTCTATCCATTCTTTTCTTGGTTTAGACCTACCCTTGTAGGCAGAATTGAATTAAAATGTCCATAGGCCTCAGACGATTTCTAACATTTCTACTACGTATTTTATGAGAATGATAGTGGGATTTTTTATTTTTAAGACACTAGGATGGCGAAGTTCCAGTTAATCGATTCTTATTAAGCTACGATCATTAAAAAAGGTGATTCGATTATGGAAAGTTGTAAATTTTACTTAAATGTAGCCATATTTCATTAAAATCGAACACCAACACCAAAATAAGAGCTGCGAACTCATGACCAATGGTAAACGATGAACCAACATCGAAAAAAATACCTAGTAAAGAAACAACAATCCATTATCCACAAACAGTCACTTGTTGTTTCTTCAATTTCTACATAAATATTCGGCTAAATTCCAATTTTAGTCTTGCAAATATAGGGAGTTGGCAATAATAGTCCTGCAAAAATCACGATTTGCAAACAAGCAATGTAACTTTCGAAAAGCTCTATTTTTGAGTCCTTTGGTCACCGGAAGTTGGAAAATTTGCCGGGAAAATCCATGTGTGCACATTTCCGGCCAAACCTGATAATGTGGAAACAAATTTTGCTTTTGGACAGCCTCCATGTGAGTTTTTCTTTCCTGAGTTTTAGTCCCAAACATGTCAACTAAGTTAGAGGATATCCACTAAGTGTAACTAGTTTTCACATCAATCAGATTGGCCCTAAATATTGACACATGGATTTCTCCGGCAATTTTTCCAACTTGTGGCTATCAAAGGACTGAAATAGAGAGTTACGGATGTTAGAATTCGAAATCACAAAGGGCATGCTTTAATTCACGAAGAATTCACAAAAACATGCCTCAATAGATCTACATGATAATCCGAGAAAGGAAGAGATTAATCTGAATCGCGGAAGCGTACCTGAATCCATCGAGTAATTTGAAAATCTTGATTTGGTTTCTGGTCTTTTAGACGAACGGTTCTGTCTTGAGAGTTATGTATTACGTTCTGTAAGGGAGACAAACCGTTTCTGGCTTTTATGAACCGTCACCTGGGCACCATAACCGCTTTTGGATAAGTATCCCCTTTATTTCTATTTAGTCCCTCAACAAATAGAAAATCTCCGAATAGTATCTACACATTTAATCCAATGACAATTTGATACCCTTTTAATCCAAAATTAAAACCTTAGTAGATCACTTTAATAGGATTATACCTTAAGGCGGCTATGCACATTTAATTAACATATGTTAGTCCAAATTAAAATTTCCAACAATCTCCCACTTGGACCACATATGTCACCGAACAAATGTGTTGAGCTCAAACCTTGTCATATGAAGGGGTATTCCTAAACAATCTCGTCCATTGATTGTACTAATACATGCTAAATAGACTTTCGTCCAGGCGACGATTCTTAAAAGCCAGAAAATGTTTGTCTCCCTCACAGAACGTAATACAGAACTCTCAAGGCAGAACCGCTCGTCTGGAAGACCAGAAACCAAATCAAGATTTTTAGATTCCTCGATGGATTCAGATATGCTTCCGCGATTCAGATTAATCTCTTCCTTTCTCGGATTATCATGGTAGATCTATTGAAGCATGCTTTTGTGAATTTTTCGTAAATTAAAGCATGCCCTTTGTGACTTCGGATTCTAACAACGGAACTTTTTTCCAAATTGAGATTTCTAGAGGAGGATTTTCGTCAACTCCCTATAGTTACATGACTAAAATTGCAATTTAGTTTAAATATACAAATAACCAACATATAAACAACATAATAAAAGCAAAATAAGAATAAATTTTCTACCTTTGTCAACTTGTAGAGGATTTTTTCTTCTGGGGTCATCCTTCCATAATCTTTTTTCTTCTTATACCTGAAAAACTTCAACCACATCACCACTGCCCTTTTTCCCTTCAGTTTCTTCCTTTTCTTGACCTGAACCTCACCCGACCCGTCATCCATACCATCATTCTTTCCACTCTGCTCCACCACCGCCTCCACATTTCTCATAACCCGACCCGTATGGATCCAATAAACACCACCAACATTACATCTATGCGCTCCTATTTCGTAATGTAAACAATTTCCAACAGCAACGGGTATGCCTTTGCTAATATTCTTGCAAATATGTATATAACTAAAAGCATCACAGTATAATCAGATTTTAGTCAACTAATGATCAAAAACGAAAAAGAAAAAAAAAAAAGCAATATTTTCACTGAAATCCCACTTATGCCACAGAATTCACAAACACAAAAGAGAACATTGAAGAAAAAAAATTACCTGGGGATTTGAAATGTGAAGTGGGATTTTGAGAAAAGCGGTGTGAAGGTCAGCGAATGGGCGAAGAGTCGTGTTAGGTATAGGGATTTACATGCTAAATTTTTCACCGCCATTTATGTTTTTTCTTCTGATTTCTGTACTCTGTTCTTCCGCTGCAAATTGTTGAACTTGAGTCTTTGGGCCGTGGGCTTTTATACGGGCCTGCATAAGAGAGTAAAGAAAAGTTGGGAATCCGAAAATGGGCTCCATGAGATTGCAAATAAAGGCAAGGACTTGACATATTGGGTTTTAGCCCTTTAGGTTTGTGAGTAAGCTAGGATTCTTGCTTCGTTTAGGGACCACAAATGAAGAATTATGGGTGACAATAAATTTTAGAGAAAATTTGGGGGAAAATCAGGTTCAAGAAAAGGGTCTCTTGAAGCAACCGGTTTATATTTCACCTTCCAAACTGATATAACAGGTAATCCGTTAGATTTAAGCGGCAATCTAACGGCCAACTATTGGATTGGAATTGAATTGACTAAACTTGGAAACGTTAGTGACCAATTTTGATGAGGTCGGTACATGGTGTACCAAATCGGAAAAGGGGTATAGTTGATATACTAACATTGAAATTATCTGTCTCTAGTATTGCCAAATGCCAATGAGCAAGGTTTAGTTTAAATTGATTATAACTTGAATTTGATTGAATTAAGATTTATTTTTATTTCCAATTAAAAGTTTTTGGATAAAATGTTGATTACAAATATTAGAACATATGGAGATTCAAATTCAATCATAAATGGTCTGATCCAATTAGGGTCCAAGTCCCATATATCCAAATTAATAAATATTACTTGTTTTATACATAAGAAACATTGATGAGTCCATAGTCATACTCATACAGGAAGAAATTTTCTTTAATTGTGATATTAGATAGAATATAACAATTATTTGTGATACTTTTGCTCTTTTAATATTAAGTTCCATAAAAATATATGGTAATTTTTTTTCTGAAAGAGCTTACAAGAAAGATCATAAAAAAAGCTAGTAAGCTGTTTTTTTTTTTAAAAAAAAAAAAGAAATTATAACTTTTCTCTCCAAAAGACAAACCTTACTAAAAAAAAGTTCTATCATCTTATAAACTTTAAAGAAAATCTTATAAAATCAGGGAGCTTGTGAATTCTTTTAAATAAACTTACCCAAACGCTCTCTTACCATTATTGAGACCAATTGTCAGTTGTCACCATTGTATAACCTAAATTTGCAAATACACATATACAAAACAATTGTGTGTGTAAGTTCGAAAATATTGAGTTGCATGAATCAAGAGCTGAAATGGGCATCTATCTAATTTCCCTCTCAATAAATCAAAAATAATAGTTGAGTTGAATCCAAGCAAACTAGAAAAAGAAAATGAAATTGTGTGAATAAGCAAAGTCATTA
This sequence comes from Rehmannia glutinosa, assembly GCA_016081115.2. Taxonomy (NCBI): domain Eukaryota; kingdom Viridiplantae; phylum Streptophyta; class Magnoliopsida; order Lamiales; family Orobanchaceae; genus Rehmannia; species Rehmannia glutinosa. Next base: position 48,476,907 of record CM071936.1, on the reverse strand, counting down.
AAAGAAATAATCCAATAAAAATAGATGAAATTTCATGGCTTCATAATCATATAGTAGTATCATTTATACAAAATTAATAAAACCATAAGACTAGACAATTGAATTCTTCTCAACCAAAACCACAGTGGGAGAAGAATCATAATTACAACAATTTGCAAATTGCCCATATAAGGAAAAAATTAAAAATAAAAAAGGAAATCACATTTACAGAGAGAGAAAGTTGCAATGATTTGATTGTTGGTGGTGGAACAGGAGAGGAGGATGAACCAACCAATTACCAATGTCAATCATCAACTCAAGGCGGCGAAACCTCCGCACTTCATCATCTGCCGGAACTCATCAAAGTTAACCCTTCCGTCGCCGTCGACATCGACTTTCATAATCATCCGCTTGCAATCCTCAAGCGTCCGCCCCTGTTTCAGCCCTAACGACGCCAGCACAGATCTCAGCTCCTCCACCGTGATGAATCCGTCGCCGTTTTGGTCGAACACTTTGAACGCCTCTCGCATATCGTCCTCCTCGTCTCCCCGCTCGTTATCCTCCATGATCGTCGCGTAAAGCGTTCCGAATTCCTCGGCGTCCACGTACCCGTCGCCGTTGACGTCGATCTTCTCGATCATCTGCCGCAGCTCCTTCTCCGGAATGTGGATCCCAAGCTTTTCCAGCGATTCGCTTAATTCTTTCCGGCTTATTTTGCCGTCGCCGTTCCGATCGAACATTGCGAACACACGACGCAGCTCCGGAGTGCCCATTTCTTCATCAAAACTCAACCCTAGATTTGGTCGGTTGATCAATAGATACAATTTTCCGTATCCTTTTCGAATTTCACACAATTAACCGGGGGAGATTAATTAATTAATCGGATTGTGGCAGAATCAAAATCTTGATTGATCGAGGGAAAATAACATTGATTAACCTTGGCAGAAATGGAGAGGAAAGGAGATTGTGGGATTTGAATGTTCCTGCATTATTGAGTAAATTTTTGTTTGATTTGAATTCAAGAGATTTTCACATCGGATTTGCAAATTTTTGTATGTGGGGTTGGGGGATGAGGGTTGAGAAAAAAGTGGAGGGAAATGTGGGAAGCCTTAAAGATGATAATAATGGATATGTACATATTTCAAATTCCATATTCCTAAAATATTGAAAAAACCTTTTGACTTGTGGGTTTTGGGATTGGAGAACTTGGGTCACATAGAAATTAGAATTGGAATGTTTGATTTTGTTTTGAAATGTTTTCAGGAATATTTTTAAGAAATATATTTTAAAAAAATGGTGAAAATATGCAGTCCGTTCGATTATATTTAGGGTTTGATTAGTTTGATGTATATTTTAAAAATTATATTTTGGTTGTATTTTGAAGGAGATCTTTGTTATTCTTTGTTTGGGTAAATTGCAAAATTGGTCCTGTAACTATGAACGGTTTGCAATTTCGGTCCCCTAAGTATTGAGTTTGCAAAATTAGTCCTGTAAGTTTAAAGGTTTTTGCAGAATTGGTCCTATAAGTTTTACTCGTGAGCAATTTTAGTCCAGTAAGTTTCAAGTCTTGGCAAAATTGGTCCACCGGGTTTATTTCATATTTTTCATAATACCCGTTATACCCTTATTCATACTAATGGCTGATTTGACTAAGTGTTTTGCTCAAAATGGTATCAGAGCCCAGGTTTATTAAGAACTTTTGGTTATATTTATTATATTTATGTAATTAACAATTGGTGAGGAGAATTTCTCCGAAAATATGGATCCGGACAATTGTCCGAGATGTACGCCGTACATGACATATCGTCAAATTTTGACGATGTATGCACAAGAACACCAGGATAAGATCGCATATTGGAATCACCAATATGAGATACAAGAACGCGCAGGAGCCGAAAGGGAAGCCTTGAAGCAATGCGAAATGCGAAAGCAAAGATATCATATGAGTTTCTCGACAAGAAACCAGACCTTATATGTAGATCTGATGAATCGCCAAGAAGCAATTCATGAGAATTCCCATCAGAACAATGATTCCTGATGGAGTACTAGAATGGAACGAGATACTTCCAGATACATCTAAAATCTCAGCAGATCTTAGAGAAATCCAGAAGACGGTGCGAGAAGTATGGCAACCGACATATTCATATACACCAAAGACAAGTTCATCGATCCAAACTGGATGGAGACGATGGTGAAATATCGAGAAGAAACTCTTGAAATTCTTCATGATATTCAAAAACAAGTCAAGAACTTGGAGGACGAGGCCGAGTTCTTCAGGAGGAAAGAAGCGTATAGATTTGGGACAGATTACCTATTTACACCAAAAAGGAAACCAACCGGGTTATACGAAAAATGACGGACGATGAAAAGCTTATTGCTATCATCAAAGGAAAATCCATCATAAACTAAAAGTGATGGATATGGAGAAGATCAATCTTAAAGATCTACATGACCTGGCAGAATCCTTCGCGGGATTAGGAATTGTAGACTTAAAGATGAACGCAGGAGATGGATCAGCTTTGGTTACCTATGACCCTCATGGTAGACCAATTCCACCACCGCCTCCAGTAAATCCCAACGTCGCAGAAAGTTCGGGTTCACATGATGGAATCCAGGACGAAAGAATGCATCACGCTGGAGATTTCACCACAGGGAATGAAACACTTTCAGGAACAGGAGCTCGACCCCCTCTTGCGGGAACTCGAGTACCTCCTAGAAGGCCGAATATTCACCAGACGCCTTATGGAAGATCGCATCTAGATCCAATACATCCATATGGATTGATACTAAATCTAGATATCCCAGATTTCAAAAATCGAGAAGTCCTTATTGATGAATGGGCATCAACAATGAGGATTGCAGCAGGTATCCTTGATCTTACGAAATATTCTTTCATTTTATTCCTTGAAATGAGTATTGAGGGATCTGTAAAGATTGCGTGGGATATGACCGATGCAAGCACGAAGAGTGCGGTCACATCAGGAGAATCATTGAAAGGAATTGTCGATGATATGGCTAAACTATTCAAAATCCAGTTTATCGGCACATGTTACTTTGAGGGATTAGAGGATGAAAAAAGAAAAAGATATAAACAAACCCTCTATAGCCTGTAGTTATATGATATTTGTCATATTGACGAATATATCAAGTTGTTCACCGAATACCGGTGGAAATCCAAGATTGGAGAAAAGGAAGCTTCACAACTATTCTTTGCAAAGATTCCGAGTCCCTGGAGAGAAATGCTTATCAGGGAACACAAGGATGGAGCAGAATTAGATATAGTGGCCAGAAGAATGTCTTTCTTAAAGGCCAAGTTATCTGAATAGTGTTACCAGGCAGCTCTATACAGGAATTATAAGAGATTACGAGGAATTAACAAAGCGGTTCCTCTATGTTGCGTGGATAATGATATCCCAACAGTTGTGGGAGGTCAACCACGGCGACATAAGAAGAAGAAGGAGAGAAGCCATCCATACCACCGGGGAAGCGGCAAAGAAAAGGTCTTCATGGAGACCTAGAAGGTTTTAGTCAAAACAAAAGCCCGTTACAAATCGGGGCAAAGACCAAAGACTGGCGCGAGGAGTAGAGCCTCTTCACCAGGTTCTAATCAAGCAAGTACCGATGAGAATGCCAGAATGAGAACTTTCGACGAGCTCACACCAGGGCCAATGAAAGTTTCAAAGATCAGTAATTCTTGGACATGCGAGCAAGGGCATACCTCAACAGATTGCCCGGACAACCAAAGACGGGAGTCGGATAGTTCGAGGCTACACCCGAGATCAAATAAGTCAGTTTATTATCAAGATTTGATCCAGGTGTATCAATTTGAGGATATACCCTCGAGATGAAAGCATCTATGAAGAAGAGATCTATTCGATGATGGAAGTGAATCGATTTCGAGAATCGAGTGAAGAAGAAATTCTTCAATGCAGACGGAGAGAGGATATGTCGATTCCTCTCTCACACTACTGTTTTCTCATAAGACTATGAGAATTATAAAGGAAGATCCAAAGCTCCGGATATACGTTGGTTTTACTATCGGAGCTACGGAGAAGGCGTTGGATAAGATTGGGTTTCGAATGAAAAACACCAAATTATTCACGGGGTAACAACCAAGAATTTGCTATTCCGATGGAATTTACCGGTAACTGATCGAGATGCACTGGTCCCTATTAGAGAAATACAGAGATCAAAAGCGAGTTAAAAGAGAAGTTGCAAATACACTCTCATGGATTCACATCGAGCCATAAGAGTCATTATTAAGGCAACATTCAAGGAAGGAATAGATTCGCCACTCAATCTTGCTATTTTTGACAAGCGAATCTCACATCTCAAGGATTCATGCCTTGGAGCGGTTCTGAGAAATTTGTATGCAGGAAAATTAGCATTCGATGTCTATCCAAGAATTGCATACAATTTGGGAGATCGAGATTTTAATAGAGTCCTAACCCTTCATCAAGATTTCAAAAGAGTCGATTTTGATGAAAGAAGAAAATAGGCCTTACTCGATCACATACAAGATTTCCTATGCTCTCTCGAATACCCATCATTCCAAAGTATTCTTGAGAAAGGAATTTATTGAATTCCCAAGAATCTTTGAGGACTTTGCCAGGGTGGTTCTACCGAGAAATCATTGAGTCTCCAACTATAAAGGAGATTGATATGATAATTCAAGATCAACCATCTTCAACAAAAGTCGAAGTCTCGAGTTGAGCCTGAAAGGATATCTTTCCGGCGGACGACGAAATGGTGAGTAGCGGCCGTTAAGAAAAGAGACCAAGAAATGATTCAAGCATCCCCCGATGTTTTTAAAACAATAGGATAGGCCGAAATGTCCGTAGTTGGCGAGAAGTTGAAGTAATATTCGACATCACTCAAAATGATAATATTTTTCCTTGTGATGTTCTATATTATATCCAACAACCAATAGTTTGGAGGTATCAGGAAGCCAAAGATAGGTGAAATTGAGCTTACTATCACAGGAGTAGCGGGAAAATCCCGAACAATTAATATTGGGAATTGATTTTCTCGAGGATCATAAACCTTGGGAAAGATTACAAGAAGGAATGGAGTTCACAAGTGGGTGATAAAAGATACTGAATCGTATGACCACTAGTCCATTCTCCATATACATTTCTATCGGAATGTTATATGCTTTTGAATATAAAGCCGAGTATTTCGCCGCCTATACTGATTCAGGAGTCGAAATATGTACTACAAAGCCGGATGTTTCTCCTAAAGAAATTGGGGAAGATTTACCAGCTATTGTAGGAAGAGATTTCTCTAAAAGAATTCTTATTCTTAATAGAGGAATTAAACAAGCAGAAATAATGATCGGAGGTGCAGACGGTACCCCATGGTACAAGGTGAAAACGCCACCAATCTATTTCCATGATACATGTGCAGATGTTTTGCTAGGAAACAACTTCCTACAAATATTCAAGCGATTTACACAGGAAAACGAGACAAGAATACTTATTTTCACAACCTTATCTGATCATAAGATCATTGTCCGAGATCGCTAGGAAGCATTTTTACGAAAAATGCCTATTAATTTTCGCAGCAAGCGTGGTAATGAAGCCAAACTCCGAAATCCAAAAATGGTAGATCGAAGGAAATTTGGTGAAGTTTTATTATCTTATAGACAATTCGGTTCTCAAAAGGATAAGATGCTTTGGGATAATAACTTGTATTCATTCAGAGTGCAAGGAGAAGAATCGAGTTACTCTAGAGGTTATTCTTTGAATTGATGGTGAGCCTAATGGAGAATCCACAGAGTGACGTAACCATTGAAGAACAAATATCACTCGAGGATATCAAGAAGAAAATCCGAAGGAATTATAATGAAGATCCTTTGGCATGGTGGGACAAGAATGAGCTCAAAGCATCCTTAAAGGTTAAACCAGGAAAGGAGTACGATTTCGTAAGATTCAAACCAATCCTTATGAACCAGGAGGATCGTGAGGATATGCAGAAAATACTTAAGGAACATCTTGAACTTAAGTTAATTTCACCAGGAGTTTCTCCATATAGCAGTCCAGGATTCTTAGTCAGAAACCATGGAGAAATTAAAAGAGAAAAGCCAAGACTTGTTATTAATTACAAAGGGATTAATAATATTTTGGTATTCGACGGATACTACATCCCAAGTAGAGAACATATGGTTAACTGTATCAAAGGTGCCAAGATATTCTCAAAGTTCGATTGCAAATCTGGATTCTACCAGATTAAGATGGAGGAAGAAAGTAAGAAGTTTACAGTTTTCTCTACACCGCAGGGACATTATATTTGGAACATGATGCCTATGGGATTGGCTAACGCACCCCAGATATATCAAAGAAAGATGGATAATATTTTCAAAGATTATTTCAGTTTCATGTTCGTGTATATCGATGATATTCTGATCGAATCAAAGAACTTGAATGAGCATCTCAAACATTTGGAAATATTTTTAGATGTTTGTCAAAAAGAAGGATTAGTGCTTTCGGAAAAGAAGGCGGTAATCGCAACAAGACAGATTGAATTCCTCGGAATTGAAATCGATGAATCTGGAATTATTCTACAAAATCATATTATAGAAAATATACAGGGATTTCCAGATACACTGAAAGACAAGAAGCGACTTGAGTTTTCTTGGAGTTGTTAATTTTGCTTAGGGATGTTCATTAACAATCGGCATATTACACGAGAAGGTGTTTAGCCCATTGCTTAAAAAGATGCAGATTCAAATGGGAAGATGAACATCAAGAAGGAATTAAGCAACTTAAAGAAGTTTGTAAAAGCTTCCAAAGCTTGCGATTCCCCAGACGAGGACGAACGGTTCTTTACACGGATGCGGTGATGATTGGTGGGTAGCGCCTCTTACTAAGGTCACACCAAACGAAGAAGTGCCATGCGGATATTGCAACGGTTTAATTGAAACTAGCTATGGTATGAGGATTGATATTGCTTATTCTATGGTAAGGATTGATATATTCTCGAGTTATAGACTATTATTGTTATCTTCCGAAAGATAAAGGACCAAAAATGTTATTCTGCCATAAGGGCAAAATTGTACAGGACCAAAACTGCAACTCTAAATAGTTAAAGGACTAAAAATGCCACTGACCCAAAGATACAGGACTAAAAATGCAATTTAGCCTTCTTTGTTTAATTATGTTTGTGGAGAATTTGGGTCGGGTCGGGCTGGGATGAAATTCCATTGGGCAACTATTTTTTATACCCGACTCATGAAAAATACACATGAAATGACCAAGTCAACCAGATTTTTGGGTCACATGGGTGCAATTTTTTGGGCCTCCAAAATTACAGACCAGCCTCTCGGGCCGAGCCCATTTTGACACCTCTAATAATTAGATACTTGTATTCATATCAACACATACATAGTGATCAATTTCATAAAAAGTTGCATCATCAATAATGAATAAGTTGTATTGACGGTCAGACGTGAGATTATTTTCGTACATATAGATTTGAATATAACATAAACACTCAAATATGTTAAGATATACTAACTCATTATAGATATATAGGTATTATAATACAATCAAAACATATAATTTTCAAATATAATAACTCATTAATATACTTTATATATCAGCACATTCCGTACATAATTTTTCCAGTTTGAAATAACATTATATTCTTTTTTCATCATATATTATGAATAAAATCTAATTAAATTGATAGTTTGAAAACAAAAGAGATAATATTGCATAGTACAATTATGGAGATCGAGTCAGTAATGCAGATTTGTTTTCATATTTTTGTTTAGATCTTTTGGAATTTATTTAATACAATTAGTAAATATGGGCCAAAACATAAATAACATATTTGCACATATAAGGTGGATCGAGTATACCTATTGGCAGTGGAACTGTCGATCCACATAGCCAGGATTAAGCCCGACTAAAGCCTCATTTTGATCCATGATTAAGCCATCTACAAGCATCCTCTTGATTGAACTGCGAACAACAAACAAACCCTGTCTATCGGTTGAACTACGAACAATATCACGAACCATCTTTCTCATTAGTGCAAATAACTATTAGAGTTATTCACTTTGATGTGCACACCTTAAACCCTTGGAGAACTTTTTGGTGATGCTCCAAGAAGAAAATCTTAGAGAGAAATTTTAGGAGAAAGATTATTTCTTGTTTGGTGGAAGACATATATTTTCCATAGACTAATATTATAGGGAGATATATCAATATATATCTCAATCTCGTATCTCAGTTAGAGTCCTCATATGAGAGGTTTCGAGATAAACCTCATACAAATAGGACTCCCTATTATCTCAAATATGTATGCAACCTAATTATATCTAATATCTCCCACTCATACATATTTGACTCGACTCATTCGAATCACATCCTCATAGTTCTCATCTCACGTCTCTTGTTTCATACAGGGAATATGGTGTGCGACCAAACGAGAAAGTATATGTAAGGAGAGTTATACTAAGTATCACCAAACTAACATAATCCTACAACTCAATAACTCGTTGTGTACCCCAAACCAAGTGGTTGCACCCAGTCAAGCATCTCTAGATCCTTCAGTGAAATAAATAGAGCATGCTCGACTCACTTAAATATGTTTATATATTCATGACTAGTCAAACACATTTCAACATAGTCGCCGAGGCTATGAATCATAAAATGTAAGTACGTTACCAGTTAAGTTCTTTCTTGGCACCACATGCCAATTAACTTGGTCTTGACATCTTTCCTAGACATACTCCGACAGATCGAATCACATATGGCCACTAGATACATGCCAAAGTAGTGTCATCAAGCTTATACCTCATGACATGGTCCAGAGTCCCAAAGGGTACAAGAAAATAATATGGGCTCACACAGTGACGAAGCAGGGACCCATTCAATCACTTCTCATAAGCGGTTGCCTCAAAGCATATGTAGTATGAATACATGCTATGATGGAGCTCCGACTCAATTTAGTCATGTCACCCTTTATACATCATACAAATCTTAGTCAAATCGCTATTCAAACGCCTGACTTGCGTACTACTCGTAGCCACTCCCAAAGTATCATGCGATAGTTTGCACATTCGACCACGAACAAGCTTTTATGAAGTTTGGACATACTTCATAATCGATCAACTCGAATCTCATCTTAACATGTTAATTATACTTATTAACTTTCCTCACTGCTCTAGCGAAGGCTATCATTCGCAAACCTCCATGTGCGACAATCTTTTAAGTCTCATCACGCTCTCTCTCTTAACGCCAGGGCGATTGCCCGTGTGAGAGGGTCAATCAAAGCCTGATGACAACTCACAAATTCAGTACCAAACACATAATGAGAATCCAACAATATCTCATTAATCACAATATGTTCTCATGGACTACATGATCAATTCTACTTATTCCATTACCACTCACATGCCTTTGGAGCATATCCCCAAACAAAGGCTCATAAAAGGGATAAGCGGCCACACCGCTCGTAGAAGTTTGCCTGAGAATAATTTAACTATGCACAAAACTCTTAAGTGAAGTAATGCCTCGAGTAAGTATGTTTCTACCAACAATGTTCGGCGCTCAAACCATATACCAAAGTGGTTTTACTATCTCAAATACAACAAAATATCTCATGAATGTGCGCACAACGCACATTATTTCACGATGCCAAATTTTCCTCTACCAAATTATTGATCAATCTATTAAGATATTTAAGTATCCACGTGTCGTAACAACGCAAGGATTACTTTGATATCCACTCACCAAGCGCACATAAAATATTCGACAGTGCTTACATAAAACTAGCTAGCATTTCTTTTCTTCTTCCTAAGACATTATTTCTTGACTAAGAACATGATCTTTGACCATGGAGTGTAAAGACAGCCGCCACTGAGTGGTGATAATTTCCATATACAGTGATATACAACTCTTGACATATGTTCAATGACTTAATTGACCATCGTAGGCCTCCCAAAATGATAGCTCGATGAAATCAATGATGATTTAAGTCAGAATTGGAGCTTCTTGATTAGCATTCAATGCGCTCTTACTCCACTTCTTGAATTCAACGGGTGATCTACATAGATCTCTATATTCAATTTCACTAAAGTATGTCAACATCAATCATCTAGGACAAACCTAGATGGAAGTGGCAATAATAGATAACATATCAGGCGAATTGAGGTAATTTCACCACCTAGGGAGAACATCTAAAAAATTTACGCTTTTCTAACATGCATAAATATTTTGCCCTTGGTTGAGCTATGCACATGTTAATGAACCTATCTAAATTGCACTTGACCTACCAAAATCGCATGTTTCAAATGGTCTTGCATCTAGACAGAAGATCAACAAGCTCTTAGATTTTATTCTTAGTCAGTTTGACTCATCATTTCCTTCACAACAACTATCCACTTAGAGCAACAAGTGAAGTCACATGTTCTATCGACTCATCAACACCCACAAAAGTAATTGTGAAGGATATCCACTCAATCTCATATAGATGATGGGGAATATTTCATATTCACTCCTTTTTACTCGTTGAATTTGAGAATCCTTTTCATGTGAGACATTAGCTGCCACTGACTTAGTGTGGCTCCCACTATTCTAGCGATTACTGGATGAGTTTAAAGTACAACATCCTCGGTAGAGAAACAAACGTCTCCTAAGGATCTTGCAACTCGCATAATCTCAAAATTTCCTTTAACCTTACATATGCTCAAGAAATCCCTTTGAGGGGAAACCTAAATCGTGCGACTTGATTCTTCACTTGAGAACACATATTCTCGAACTTATATAGGTTGGTCCAATGATATGGGCTTGTTACCAAACTAAAGCTCATACAAGGTTGAAGAATCACTTGGAGACACATATTTTATGATGTAGGCAGCAACATGATAGACAAATCAAATTGTGCCATCATAAATCCAACCATTTTGAAGTGATTGTTCCTTCTTCGCAAGCTCATATAGTTGCAAAGTGTTTGGAACCATCATTCAACTTGTAATTTTATTTCCCTCAACAGTGTCCAAACTAATTAGACAAGCTATTTTCGCTCCCTATTAGCACATCTTCATCTTTTAAGAATCGCTCAAAGCAATTTGGCGCTTCTAACTGATGAGAGTGGGGATATACTAACTTAAAGCGTAGATAGCAATAAAGGAAAATATAAGGCACCAATTTGTCCCTCACACTCATAAGCCTGCACTCAATTTAGTGGACTTAACTTTAAAGGAAAAAGTAGTCACCGGTCATTCTTCCAAAAATCTTATTCCGCTGGAAAAAATTTATGCAGAGGGAGATTGACCTCAGCGAGTTAGACAATACAACCTCCTCCAGCTAATACAGTCGTCCTCCTAACCTCATGTGCCACAATATCAATAGAAGACCTAAAAAAAATATTATCTAAAGCCAATCGCATCACAAAGAAAAGATAGACAAGTCTTCTCACTCAACAAATATTTTACAAGTGCATTTATCCGAATAAGACTACATTGACACATCAAGTTGCTCACACCAACTGTTGAGCTTGAGGTGACTCTCTTTAGCTTCCTCTTGTGCGTTATATAGCTGCACAACTCGATAATAGTCATACGCATTTGCTCAATCTCAACCACATGCTAAGTCACCCAATATCTAAAATCCATCCATGGAGAGAGTTGGAAACATTAGCGAAAAAATAAAAGAGCAATCAGTACAATTACGAGCAAAATTGCCAATCTCATAAGTACACTTCATATTTGTTAACACTTAATTGCCTCATTCAATAAGGTGACATGTCTTGTCACTTTATGGATCAATTTATAGTTCTAGTTTTAGCTTTTGCTCTCATCAAACTACATTATGTTTGTTCCAACATTCACCCGAGTTGATTTATGTCGGTCAACATAAGCAACAAGTGCACTTACTTGTGTATTTCTCAAGTTTTTATAATCAACATCTAGATAGACGATTTTCATTAATAATAACACAAGTTACTAATATTCTTATTTCGACTCAAATAGCGAATTTGGATAACTAGAGGTTATACTTGTGAGTAAGATCATATTCCAAAAATAGAGCTTAAACTCTTTTATTAAATTTTTATATTTTACAGCTTAAACAAATTAAAGCCCAAACTTACTTCTTGAGCCTTAAGTATATCGTCAACATCTCAACTGCGATAATTTTGGGCAGTTAAGTTCTTTCTTTTTGCGGCTTAAATAAATTAAAGTGCAAATATTTTCTTTAATCCACAAATTTATTGTTTGCGTCTAAGTCGCGATAATATTGGATACCTTGTCAGTTTTCATGTTAAATTGGTTTAAGCTAAAGTTGGTGAGTTCGGTCAAAAAATATATCAATAAATTGCGCAAACAATTAGGCACTGATCTAAAAATTTTATTCTGGATCCAATTAATACTTTTTTTTTAATTCATTGAGATCAAAAATTTGTCACCAAGGCTAGTAATTATCTTCCACCGAATTGAAGATCACAATAAAAATTACTGATCCATGAATAAAATTATCAATGTCCAAAAAAAATCATGCTTGCAACCATGCGATATGAATAATTATAAAAATTAGCCCCCATGGGCGACATTGACATATGGTGCATCATGTGGAGATAATTTAGACTTATAGTGATAAAACAAAAAATATCCTCGTAAAATTGATGTTACATAGCCTCCAAAAATCGACTCAATTAATGCATGCCTTGATAAAATTTACATATATTCAAGCCTACTACATCAATCTAGAAAGTAACAAAAAATAAGTGAGGATACCGAATTACCACCATTATAAAAATTTAACTCCCACAAAAAATATTAATATAAAAAAATATACATTCAAATACATGATCACCGGTATTTCAATGACATTCATGCAAAAAGTACAGTAATTCACATCACATCAACTTAATTAATTGCATCACAAAAAAAAACAAACAAACGCATAAGCAGTAAATAAAGTATGCAACTCATATAATATACAAATCACATAAAATATTTTTCCTTGCATCATAATGCGCAAAAATAGTATTTCTTCCATTCACCTTATGCAAAAAAAAAATATTTTTCACGTACCAATACAAAAAAATAAAAATTTTGTCGTGCATCACAATGAATTTAAAAAAATATGAATGCAAGCACCATGCGCAAAAAATATTCTTGCAAGCATCCTAGTTTGTAAAAAATAATATTTGCTTGCATCACATCATACAACAATAATTCGTCAGCACTCTCATGCGTAAAAATAATTTTTTTCAAGCACCTTAATGCGCAAAAATAATTTTTACATGCACTCAATTGGGCAAAATACATTCTTTAATACTATCACAAAAAAATAGTGCACAAAAAAATAATAATTTTGCAAGCATCACAATATACAAAAAAAAAAAAAAAAAACTTTCATATACATCATCATGCAAGAAAAATCTATTTTTCAGGTTCTATATAAATAGAAAACATACTAGCATGATAACAAGAAATCTACTTGGTCTAGTGGTGAACATACATTAGCTACATCAGCGCAACCTATACGTCAAATTAATGTGCTCACATGTTAACGTATAAATCAGAAAAAATTGCACGCAGAATAAGAACTCATATGCTCAGGTTAAAAATTGCATGGAACCAATTCAACAACTTGGGCATGAAAACCGACGCGAATTTTGTATTTCTTCCCAAAACTTTGAATCGTCATAACGTTTTCAAATCCGTCTTGCATAAAAAAATATCAAATTAATCGTCTTTTCGAGATCTACATTTTGACACCAATATTGTATGCATAAAAACGTAAGTACATATTCAAATTTTTTAAATAAAAAATCCAATATGGTGGATCATCAAACTCAAGCACATCAACTAGGCGAGAACGAGCCTTAAAAGCTCTGATACCATTGTTAGCAAATATAGGCCAAAACGTAAATCACATATTTGAAAATATAAGGTGGATTGGGTATACCTATTTACAACAGAACTGTCGATCCATATAGCCAGGATTAAGCCCGTCTACAAGCCTCAAAAATGTTATTTATTGAAAAATAGGTTCATGCATGTACACTTTATTGTTGTATTTGATGAATTCTTGTATGAGATGGACATGCATGTGTATGATATTTGAAATCCATGTTTTGTATGACTTATAACCTGGAAAAGTCGAGCATAATTGATTAAATTTCAATTTTTGGACTTAAAATGCAAAAATAGAAAATTGGTGGACTTAATTGCAAGAAAATAAAACTTAAGGGACTCCTCTGTAATTTTTGAATTTTGGGACTGTACCCAGGTTCAAAAATGATGTTTGGACATTTTAATAAAGTTTTAAGAGTTTTAAGATAAATAAAATTAACCCTTAAAAGCCCAAGGACTAGATTGTACAATTTTAGAAGTTTAAGGGCTAAATTGAAATTTTCAAAACTGTACCAGACCCAATTTTTAAAATTTAAAATTTTAATTCTTAAGGGACTGGAAATAACATATTTTAAGTGTATTCCAAAAATCCAAGTGTTTAGAGTTTGGAAAGTAATTTTATAAAAATTGAGGACCAAATTGTAAAAGATTAAACTTTGGGACCAAAAATAAAACATGTACTGTAAATACTAACTTAACTATAACTTAATGATATTTTGGACCCATGGTTCAAATTTCATAACAATTGGACCCCTAAAACCCTTAAAACAATTATTTTAAAATGGGACAAAAATGAGATTTTCAAAAGTTAAGGGACTTATACTTATTTATTTTTAAAACTTCTTTTGTCCCAATATCCCACTAACCTTAGTGACATTTTACAACTAGAATCACATTAAAAGTCCTTCCGGTTTGTGAGTTCCGATAATTTCAAACTTAGGGCCCAAATGACAATTTTAACAAATTTGGGGCCAATGTGAGAATTTATAAAAACTCGACCTCAAAACTTTAAAAACCTGAATCTCTGAATAATTTAGATAATTTAGGAACTGACCTTATAATTTTCCGAGGTCGGGACATTTATTTATTCAATTTTAACCCCAAAAGTATTAGTTTTTACAAAACGGGGCTAATTGTAAATTTTCTTATTTAACAAAGACCTAACTCAAATTATTTTTCTTTTAAAGAAACAGCCCTGGACCCTCTGACTTATTAATAATTATTTAAAAGATTTTATTTTCTTAAAACCCCTTGACTTATCGAATCGTCTTGACCGATTAATACGCGATCGCGGGGCGACTTCCTCGTCTTGCGATTTCAAATCTATAACGGGACCTATGTCCCACCTAAGTCTTCAACATCAAAGATTACTTATCCTCTCGATAATTATCTTCATCCAATTTACTCCACCAACACCTAAATGCCACACGTGATTTCGAAAACTTTTCTTGAACTGCTTCCCTAAATCAATATACTTGACTGCCTGGTTGACTTCCTGTACTTGTAATTATTTTCCTGCCTGAGTCAACTTGGTGTGTCGAGCTCACAATCGGAATGGATACGTCGAGGATGGAACCGGCAACCGCTATTCCACTCTCCTGTCCCCATCATCCTAATCCCGCAAATCGAGGGACGAGTTTGTCAAAGGGAAGCGGTCGTCGTAGTTTGAGGTGTAATCATGATTATGACAATCCTGGGCCTAGCTAGCTCTCTGTGGATTTGTCTTTGCCTATGGAGCGATAAGGTGACATATCTTGGACCATCTTGCTCGGGGAGTTACAAGGAAGAACGAAGGAATCGCTGTCTGATCCACACGATTCTGGAGTTAATCGGACCCATTTGGTTGGCGCTATAAATCACGCAACCGCTAATTGTATCGCATTGGTTGGCGCTTTTTTTATTGCATTGGTTGGCGCTACAAATCCATACACAACCACTACTTGTCTTGCATGGATTGGCGTTACGTTAACGCAATCCTACATGTCCCGCTTGTATCACATAAATGCCGTATGATCATTAACTATTTTCAAAACTGTATAAGTATATTATTTTAAGTATATTTATCACGTCGCTTGTGAACTGTGTGTGAATTCACGCATCATAACTCACGCATTTTCATACAATAGTTTTCTTGCATTAACTATATATATCGCCACACCTCCACCCGATCACCCCATCCACTGAGATTTATGTCTCATTCCCTCATGTTTTCTAACGGCTAGATGGGGACTACGTTGAAGACGCCAAACCTACCACGGACTGATTTCCCGTGCTCCGCCTGTCGGACCTGCTCCTTTTCGCTGTTGATTGTGCTTGTTTCTTGTGCTTCAGCTGATGTTGTACTTCTTTTTATTCTGCTTCTCTTTTCCATTTTGGACTCTAAGTTAGTTCGGATATTTCTGATGGATTGTACTTGGATATTGTTGGACTGTAGATGTAATTCGTACTTGTATCTTATTTTCCGCTGCTTTAAACTCTATTTCACTTGGGGTTATTTTGTATCATTTGTATAGACTGTTGGGTTTAATTCTATTTAAGTTATTGATTGTCATCGCGTCCCGTCTAGGCCGTGACACCCTTATTGCATTAAAATAAATGTGAATATATAAAAATATAAATATAAATATATATATATATTAAGTAATATATATTGTTGTTTAAAATGTCTAAATTTTACTAAAATATGTCTATTATAAATTAATATTATATTTTAGTAGCATTATGATTTTAAAAAAATAACTATAACTGATGATATTGTGTGTGCGGGCAATTCAGACAAACAAGCTTTCTATCCATCAGAGATAAATCATATTGTAGTCTTCACATTTGCAGATATGGATTATATGTATTTTAGGCGTTATTAATTTTTCAAAATTGTAGGCTTTAAGCCAAATTTTGTTATTAACCTAGAAACTATGAATTTTTTCATAATTTTATCTTCTATATTTTTTAACATATTTATTTTTGTCTTCTATCAATGTATTCTAGTTTTGATTAATTACTAAAATTGTTTTTTCTTGTAAAAAAAAATAGAATTAAAGGAACAGAATTTGGGCAGCTCTTTAGTTAATTATAAGTTATCTTCTTAGTAAAAAATCACGCTTTCTTTTCAAATCTCTAAGAAAGAAATAGAATTTGTCTGATTGTTTTGTTCTTTTTTGTTATCATAAGGAAAACACACGCACACATATAGGATCAAACCCAGTCAAATTTATCACCTAATAAATAATATATTTATGTTGAAAATTTGGTTTTGGAGATACGGTGTTTAATTCATATTGGACCAAATATTTAAATGGTTTTTCATCATGGAAAATAGAAACTAAATAGATAATCAAAATTTACTAAGAAAGTAGATAAGATTATCATTTTGTATTTCTGAAAACTAATTTTGGGTGCATGAGAAATTAATGCATCAAGTTGGCCACTTAAAACATAAAATTGTTATGGAAACTGGAAAATATGGGGTGAGCAAAGATTCCATACTACATGGTTACAAATCCAAATGTGTTCATCTTACATGGTTCAAGTTTAAGAATTGGGTTTGGGAATGTCAATGGGTCCAAGTAAGACACCGACCCAGACACGACTTATTTTGGGTGGGTCTGGGTCAAGTAAATAGGTATGGACAGGTAATGGATATGTGTCGAATCTGGGTCAAGTAAATAGGTATGGATAGGTAATGGGTATGTGTTTTCTGACTTGAGCGGGTATGAGTTGGACAACGGGTTTAGTAGGACCCAACCCATTTAATTAGCATATATATTGTTAATTTGATTTTTTTGGTTTAATTCAATTGAAGTTTTCAACTTCATTAAGATTCTAAAAGAACTTGTATTGTTAAATCTCCTTTACCTATTTAATTTTCTTTTGAAGAATTGAAAGTAATTGTGAATAATGTAATGACTTCTTCGTCTAACCTTGTCTGTTATCATATTATAGGGGATAGATTGTGTATTATTGTTGCTATTCATTTTCTTTTATTTTTCATAATTTTTAATCATGATTATTTTGATAATTAATATATCTATAAATTGTATTAATATTATATTTTTATAATTTTTGGTAGCAATATTATTAAAAAAACATACAAATAAGTCTAAATAGACGTCATAGACATGTGTAATAGGCTTTCTTATTTAATATTGTGTTGTGGCAAGTCTAGGTTTGGAGGAGATATTTGGGTCCAAGCAAACCATCATTAACATCCCTAATTGTTGATCCTTATTTTAGAGAGTTACAATAGTGGATTATATCGAAATACACGTGTGACATCTAGAACTGTAAAAAAACAGTACAAAGCTCAGTTAGCATTCATTTTTGTTTGTTTATTAAACTTAATGAACATAAACGAACAAGAAATTTTGTTCGTCTATGTTCATGAACTATTCGCAAACATGTTCTTTAGTGTTCGTTTGATGTTTGTTTATTATTTATTTTTTATTTTTTAATTATACATTTACTGCTACATATTCATTACTTTATTATGAAAAATAAGCTTATTTTAATTTAATATTACAACCTATTTACATTTGACATTTGCAATCATCATAATGTTCGTTTATTTTGAGTGTCATAAACAAGATGTATAACTTTCTTATAAACATGTTTATATAGTTGTTCAAGAACAATTAATGAGCCTATTCTTTCGTAAGCATGTTCAATTATTAAACAAACAAACACAACAACCTTTTAAAATAAATGAACAAACATGAACAACCCTCACCTATACCGCCTGCTAGCTGGCCTGGTCAGGCTTGATCACGTGTTTAGGCTTATTAGACCTTTATCTTTTTGGACAAATTTTTTTGACACCTCCAAAAATCAATTGCATGATCTATATCCGGAAAAACACGTTAAACAAAGGTGCACAACCGCCCAGTTCGTGCGCGCTCGTGTGACTTGGACATGAAGTTGGTGCAGTCAAACATACACTATGCTTTGTTGTTTGTTCAACAAAGAAAACTAGTCAGAAAAAATTTAAATTCACTATAGTTCAAATTGGAGAAAAGTAGATAAATTCACACTAATTTTGAGTTCAATAATATCAAAAAACTTCTTTTTACCTCAAACTTTTCTTTAAGATTTTTATCTTTTTCCAGGTCTGTTTATTTTCTTTCACTTGAACTTATTTTTTTAAGCTTTACGCTTACCCATTGGTTTATTCGATTTTTTTATAAAATATTATTTATAAACGAATGATATTTGAATTGATATATTCTCAAAATTAATCAAATATACAAATTTTAAAGGCTGACAAATTATTCCCCAAGAATACCATCTAAGCAAACAAAAAATACAGCAAAACTCTAAATGGTTGTTAGATTTGGTACAAATTATCAAAAGAAAAAAGGATTTAGAAATGGATCTAACATTATTTGTGCTCTCTTTAAAATTGCAATAAAATGTAATCCAACCATGTGCCCAATATGATCACACAATAGAAAAGATCAAATGGATGAGTAAATTGGAAGAAAAATTAATTTGGCAAACGAAGAAATTGCCTCAAAACATTAGAAAGATTTGGGACAGAGTGCGTTTGCCATAAATAAAAAAAAATCATTTGAAAAAAAATGAAAAAAAGACAAAAAAAAAAAAAAGGAATACAATAAAACAAATCAGCCATAAGGGATGTATCAGTAGATAAAGGGCCTGAAAAATCAGCAAAAGTCAGATTCAGGCGAGTGTTACCGACGAGTTCATATCGCAAGTGTAAATCATATAATTGGCTGGACAAACTTTTGTATCTGGATCCAGTCAAGAAGCTGAACTTGCTCACAATAATTTCAGCAAATTTTTCATAGGAAAATCGACAAAAATCAAAATAAACAATAACGACGACTTACACACAAATACATACTTAAATATAAATAACTGTATGTATATTTACATCTCGAGAGAGAGAGAGAGAAGGGGAAGGCGGGGATAGTGTTTGTGAAACTGAGTTGGGGGAGTAGTGAGAATAAATAATGGAGTAATGGGTTAGGGCACAGATAGAAATGGGCTACAGCTTGGAGGCCCATCAGGAATTTCTCAGCCCTTTAATAAAAGGGAAATAGAGACGGTAATGCGTGTAGGTCAGAAAAACTTGGTACAACAGTACAAGACAAATTGACACTGTTAATAAAATAAAATCAAAATAAGAAAATAATCTTTAGTTGTATGTAGAGGATACAATATATATACAAGTAAATTGTGTATAAAAAATAAAAAAAATAAATACTTACTAGGAAAAACAAAGACAAAAATATAGATGCTAAATATGGAGAACTTTACGTCATTTACTATTTTACTTTTTTTTTTTAATTTTTAAAATGAATTAGTTGAACCGTGTTAAGGAGTCATCGGTTCGACTACTTTTTGTCATGTTGCATATTGTCACTCGATTTAATTACAAATTGGAACCGTGTCATGGCCAGTTCACTGTTTAACCCGTTCAATAAACCGGTCCGATTTAAAAACATTGTGGTATGGTTCCTTGCTAATTTTGCTCACTTTGAGTTCCATTTGATGAAATATTATGAGTGAATCTCTTGTGAGACTGTCTTATGGGATGGAGCCCCAAGCCCTAAACCCAAACCCAAATTCGACACACACACACAAAAAAAAAAAAAGATTTGGTCATCCTATACGATTTTCTCCTCTTCTAAGTTCTGCCTCCTTTGAGTCGTCGTCGTCCCTAAATGACTGAGCGAGTACTCTCAATCAGTTGCTTCATATTTTTTCTAAACAAAAAAAAAAAGAAAAATAGCATAGAAGGCAACTCCGATATTCAGCATGTATTACTCAAATAGCCGAAATCCTAGTGTGGATCCATAGGTGTTGTTCTCAAGATGTGTACAAGCATAATCCGACCAACCATAACGAAGCAACACCTTTTTCTAAAGGTGGATCCATGGCTACCGTTCTAAATAAAGCAACACCTACTGGCTGAACTAAGAAACCATGAAAGATTTGGTCATCCTATACGATTTTCTCCTCTTCTAAGTTCTGCCTCCTTTGAGTCGTCGTCGTCCCTAAATGACTGAGCGAGTACTCTCAATCAGTTGCTTCATATTTTTTCTAAACAAAAAAAAGAAAAATAGCATAGAAGACAACTCCGATATTCTGCATGTATTACTCAAATAGCCGAAATCCTAGTGTGGATCCATAGGTGTTGTTCTCAAGATGGGTACAAGCATAATCCGACCAACCATAACGAAGCAACACCTTTTTCTAAAGGTGGATCCATGGCTATCGTTCTAAATAAAGCAACACCTACTGGCTGAACTAAGAAACCATGAAAGAAGTTAGGTAAATTATTGTTTAAATTTTTTGCGAATACTATTTTTTTCTGAAGAAACCCAATTGACGGAGTTTGAGGGATCATTTAATGGTTTTGGAAAAATTAGGGGTTCGAGGACGGATCTGCAACGAGTAATACTTTTTACAAGAAAAGCTAAATATTTTCAGGAGATATCTTGTTTTGGATGATTGACAAAATTCAAGATTACAACTCTATAATAACAATACAAAGATTGAGTGCAAGTGTAATTAAGAATCAAAAGCCTAGACCTCAAGAGTGTGCAAGTGAAAGTACTTAGGCTAAATACAACAAGATATGAAAGTGTTTGATTGTATGCTCTTTGCTTGTATGTTGTGTTATATCTTGTTATTTGAATGAAGCCTATATTTATAGGAGAAGTCTTGGCTTGATTTCCAGACATAGGCTCCTCCTTGGGGAGTGACTTTATGCAAAAGAAACCATTTAAAATCAAGATTATAGCTGTTGGAAATCAATCCCACAAATTAGGGAAAAGCTATCTGAAAATGCAACGGATAGTTTGCTGATACAAGAGGGGTGCGACCGGTCGCGCAGAGATAAGTTTGAAATGGGTTCTCTGCGAATTTTACACAGGGGGACCGGTCGACGGGGGGTCCGATCGGTCGCCTCTATGTCTGACAGGTTGGGGTGTTCTGTTCTTTGGAGCAGCGTACAGGCACCGGTCGCCCATACCGGTCGCACCTAGGGTTGACCGGTCGCCCTCTCCCATTTTCCTTCCGTCCTGTTTTCTGTTTCAAAACTCAACTCAGGTACAGGTTGCCCTATAGGGCGACCGGTCGAGCCTGTAACATAAGTGGTGTCCAATTTTTTAACGAAAATAAACTTCGAGAAATACTCCGAAAAATAGTAAATACATTTTAAATCGATCGGAAGTATTTGGACAATATTTAGGGACATTGTTTTGGTATAAAAACTCATTTAAACAAAATCATCAAAATCATGATAAAAACATTTTATCTAACAAACTCCCCCTTTTTGATGATTACAAACCAAAACAATTTTCAAGAGGACGATTTTAAAAACAAAACAATTTTTCGGTCAAGGAGTAAACTATCCGTTTTAAAAACATTTTACAAAAACTCCCTCTATCAACAAGCACATCAATAAGAAGTATTGCATAAGCTAGAAGCACAAGCTTTTACAAGATAAACATAAACATCATGAGCTTAGAAGCTCCCCTTGTCAAATATGCTCATCATTCATGCAAATAAGTCCATAATACAAGCCATGGACTAAGTATACTTCACAGTTTTTGGCTTTAAGAAGCCATAGCTTATAGCTTCTTTCGCGAGCTTTTATTAGCTTCTTTGAGCTAACGAGCCAATTTCCTGTTTCTCCCCCTTTGGAATGATCAAAAAGAACGTTAGGATGATAAAAACATCATACAAGTATATCAAAGTGCGCCAAAGAGACGATTTATCAACCATTGAAGAAAAGGCGTAGAATCCGAATAGAAATGGGAGAAATTAATCATTTGATATCCATAAGCTCGTTTGATTGTCAAGACATGATCTCAATAAGTATATAAGACATTTGAAAGCATGAGAGTCATGTACAAGTTGAAAAATTCTTTGCGATAATTCATCGAACACTTTGTGGGCGTGAAAAATAAAAGAAGTAGTATAAAGCCCTTGTAAATGAATCAAGCCAAAAAATTTCATCACCAAATCAGTTCAACCATAATTCAATACATCATAAATAATAAGCTCATCACAATCATATGAAACTTCCATTAAAAATATAACAAATAAGTCACAATCTCAAGGGTTAAACCCAATTGAGCAAAGGAAGTAGAATTCTTACCATTCAATCGGTAAATACAAGCAATGATGATGATAATCGAGCCTAATTAAGTTCAAGATATGAAATGAATGCAAGAAAATAAATTTGAAGTGAAAATTGTGTGCAATTGGCGAAGGGGACGAAAAATGGACAAAATGAGCCAAAATGGCTAAGTTTGAAGACATAAACGTTTTTAACCACAAAATGGCAGTGGGCGACCGGTTGACGGTGTGGGCGACCGGTCGAGGTGAAGTCCTACCGGTTGCCCTCACCCCAGCCAGCCCACTGTCTCATTCTGTTTTTCAAAATCCGAATTTCCAACCAAAAATCCGATTCTTCGCCCCTAAGTTTTAAAAACGTGCAAAATGCAAACGTAAACCTCATTCAATATGCATTATGCCTAACCGAGCTTGTATTGACGCAAAAGTTTCGGAAGATAGTGGTTTTGTAAAGATGTCCGCCAATTGATCTTGAGATGGTACGAAAGATATCTCAATTTTTCGTTTAGAAACACAATCCCTTAGAAAATGATGTCGAATCTCAATATGTTTAGTACGATTATGATGAACCGGGTTTTGAGCAATATTTATAGTGGATATGTTATCATAAAAGATAGGAATATTTTCAAAAGAACATTTGTAATCCGCTAAGGTTTGTTTCATCCAAAGAAGTTGAGTACAACAAAAGGCTGTGGAAATATATTCGGCTTCGGCCGTTGAAAGTGAAACATAATTTTGCTTGAGGTTATTACAACAAGAATAATAACAATAAAGTACAAATATGTTTGCTTGAGTGTATCTTGTTGTGTTGTAGTATTCTCTCTTATAGTTGTGCTTCAAATCTTCCTCTATTTATAGGAGATGATTGATCATAGATAGGCTTCTCTTGGGGACTTGAAATCTGTAAAAAATTGCAAGACAAATGAAGAATATAGCTCTTAGAAATCAACCCCATGATTTAAGGAAAGTTGTCTGCAAACTCAACAGTTAGAATTTTGCTGTCAAACAATAGGGCGACTGGTCGCACGTTAAGACAAAAAAGAAATTACACAGCAAAAACCATCAGGGTGACCGGTCCAGGGGTGGTCGACCGGTCGCCCAGAGGTGCGACCAGTCGGCCCCATGGTGGACCGGTCACCCCTCACAAAATTGCAATACAGAGAGATTTTGTTATGATTTCTCTCATTCAGTACCCGATTGGTCGACGGTATGGTCGACCTCGGGCGACCTTCTTAAAAAAAAAAACTTCTCTCTTTTTATTGTTTCAAAATACAACTCAGTGCACGGTTGTCCTATAGTATGGGCGACCGGTTGGCCTCAAAACAAAAGTGTTGTCCAATTTTATATCGAAAATAAACTTCAAGAAATACTCCGAAAAATAGTAAAAACATTTTAAATTATTTAGGAGTTTTTGGACAACATTTAAAAACATTGTTTTGGTGTAAAAACAAAATCATCAAACTCAAGATAAAACCATTTATCAAACATATTTTTTGCTCATCTGGAGGTTTGGTTCAGGCTAAATTAAATCGTATTTTTGGCAACAACACGGTTTATGAGTATATGGCATACCATTGGGGGATATGTGGGAATTAGACACTGCTCAGATCATAATCTCATTGTTCTGAGGTGCAACTTTTCAATGTCTCAAGGCCCATCGCATTTTGGGTTTCACTCGATGTGGTTACAACATGACGGATTTAAGGTTGTGGTAGAAACTCTTGGATGTTGGACTACCATGTCATTAATCCGATGGTCGTGTTATCCTAAAATTAAAGAGATTACGTCCAGTTCTTAGACATTGGAACCATTCGGTGTTTGGGAACATTCATCGTCATGTTGATTCCGTCCAAGGGCATCTTCAAACTCTTCAAGCTACTATCTCCACGCATTGTTATTCGGAAGCTTTAATTCAGCAGGAATTGTTTTTGCATATGGAATTAAACAAGCTTTTAAATGCCAATATGATTTTTGCGCCAAAAAAGTCGTACACAATGGCTTAAGAATAGGGATCACAATACTGAATTTGCACCAAACGTTCTAAAAGCTATATTACCCATATGATTGTAGATGGTACTATGACTGACAATGAGCATCATATTAGATGGAATGTCATTCGTTTTTACGAGCAACTTTTTTGGATACGGCAAATGAGATCATATGTTATACTTTTTTGGATAACATCATACATCCTACGGTTACTCATGAGGAAAATAACAGGATGTGTGAAATTCCCACTGATGAAGAGATCAAAACGACTATTTTTTATTTAATCCCAAATAGTGCACCAGGTCCGGATGGATTTGGGGGAAATTTTTATCATAATTGTTGGGATATAATTGAAAATGATATCTTGGAAGTCGTGCGTTCTTTCTTTGTTTGTAATTATCTTCCTATGGGGTGCAATTCAAGTTGTATGGTCATTATTCCTAAGAATAATAACGCAGACTGGTTGAGAAGTATATGCTTATAATCTTAAGTAACTTTTTATTCAACGCAGTTACTAAGATTTTGGCTACTAGATTTGGTTCGATTCTTAAAAAGCATGTTTACTTATTCCTGGGAAGCAAATTCATGATTGCATTGCTCTAGCATCTGAAGGGGTGAACTGCCTTCTTAACCATTCAACGTTGCCTAATATGATTCTTATAGTGGATATTCGAAAAGCTTTTACGCTCCAATGGGACTTCATTCTTTATGTTCTCAGACGTATAAAATTTGATCAGGTATTTGTGAAATGGGTCAACACAATTTTTAACTTAGCCCGCATTTCTATTCTCTTTAATGGATGCCCGGAAGGTTATTTTCAGTGCACTAGAGGTGTTCACCAGGGAGACCCCTTATCACCTTTTCTTTTCTGTGCAATGGAGGATGTTCTAGCCCGCACTTTGGTGTAGCCATTCAACTGGGTATTCTTTTGCCCTTCATGGCTGCACGTTCTATCTAATTTTCTCCTTGTTTATTATACACAAATGACATC
Source organism: Rehmannia glutinosa (assembly GCA_016081115.2). Classification (NCBI taxonomy): domain Eukaryota; kingdom Viridiplantae; phylum Streptophyta; class Magnoliopsida; order Lamiales; family Orobanchaceae; genus Rehmannia; species Rehmannia glutinosa. The sequence goes on along the minus strand of CM071936.1, from coordinate 48,450,973 downwards.
CTTATCATGACTGCGACAACTTGGGATAATTGTCAACATCTGAGGAAAATTTTGATGGAATATGGTAAAATTTCTGGACAACATTTTAGCCCAGAAAAATCGAAAGCTTATTTTTGGTACAATACACCTACACGTCTTATGAGTAGAATTTAGTCACACTTGCGGATATCCAGAGGCACCTTTCCTTTTACCTATTTAGGTGCTCCACTGTTTAAGGGTGCTCCTAAAATACATTATTTCTAGCCTTTACATGATAAAATATTGTCGAAGTTTAAAAGGTAGAAAGGGATCTCGTTGTCCATGGAAGGACGATTACGCTTGTAAATTCTCTTATCACAAGCTCTTTTGTCCATTCTATGCTTGTTTATTGATGGCCCATGATATTACTTAAATCTATGGAGAAGGCCATCAAGAATTTTATTTGGTCAGGGGATATCTCCACAAAAGGATCGTGACTATTAGTTGGGCTCGTTGTTACTCGTAAAAAGAAGAAGGGGGTTTGGGAGTTAGGTCATTAATTGCTGCCAACAAAGCTTTTCTAATGAAAATTTCTTAGAAGATGATTAATTCGGAGAATGCAGTATTCAATATTTTACGTCAAAGATTCATGGACGTTGAGCCAAGAACCACTTATATTGGTTCATCTATTTGGCGGGGATTGCATCCTCTCACTCTGGATTTAATTTCTTATTCTCTATGGATTCCGAGAGATTGATCTACTGTTCGATTTTGGCTAGATAATTAGTTAGGATATTCTATTGCCGATCGCATTGGAATTCCTAATCATATGCGCAACAACTTCGATTACCCCATTTTTGATTATTTTCTCAATGGCATTTGGCACTTTACTGAGGATTTTCTTGTGGCTTATACGAGCATTTTAATTGATATCATCCATATTCCGATTACACAACATTCTGATGATAAGAGAATTTGGACTTATTCGAAAGAAGATAACGTCTCTTCTTAGGAGGCTTATAAATATGTTCGGGATACTTTTCCAGAGGTCCAATGGGGAAAATGGATATGGTCTCCACATATTCCGGCAAGAAGATCAATAGTTGTTTGGAGATCAGTTCATAACCGTTTGGCAATGATAGATAACCTACATTTTCGGGGATTTTGTGGCCCTTCAGCGTGTTCTTTCTGTTATGAAGATTCAGAGTCAGTTGATTTTTTACTAGTTGTTGCTTTGCTAAATCCATTTGGAGTTGGATTCAAGACATTTTCGAAGTTAGTATTCCGTTGGATGGGAGAGTTAATCACTTGTATATGTGGGCTCTTCAATAGCGGTTCAGTCCGCAAGTTTCTTTTCTTTGGAAGGTTGCACATATATTGGCAATTTGGATTATTTGGCATATGAGAAATCAGTGGATTTTTGGGGATGTAAAACCTCAAACTACATCATCAATTATTATGCTTTGTGCATTCATCATTGAATCTCCGACTGCGGATCATAGTTGTATGTCGAATTCGGTGTATGATCTTTTGTGCCTTCGATGGCTTTCACTTCCTGGGCGTCCAAAACCTTCCCCACAGATAAAAGCCATTCGTTGTTACCCTCCATTGCCAGGATGGATGAAGGTTAATACTGATGGATGTGCGCATGGAGCTCTGGGGAGTTGTGTGACATTGGGTGTTTTTAAAAACTGCAAGGGCTTCTTCACTGGGTGTTTTATTCAGAAAGTTGGTATTGGATTTGCTTTTCAATCCGAATTAATGGCAGCTATGATGGCTATTGAACGTGCTTATAGTAGAGGATGGCATAAACTTTGGCTGGAGTCGGATTCTACCTCTGTCTGTGGTCTGCTTGCTACAAAATCTCTCAAAGTGCTATGGAAATTCTTGGCCACATGGAGGTTTACCCTCCACTATCTATCTCATATGTACTTCGTGGTTTTGCACATTTAAGAGAGGAAAATAAGGTGGCGGATAAACTTTTTAAGATGGATACTCAAACGCAATGATCTCATATTCCTCCGGATTCGATTTCGACTGAGCTTCATGAAGACATTGGTGACAAAGTTTACTATCGTTTTGCATAGTTTTGGCTGCTATTGTATCTTCATTTTTATTTTTATGGGGTAGTCTTTTTCCTATCAAAGGTGTTTCCCTTTGGGTATTACTTTGATAGGTTTTAGGCCTCCAATGAGTAAGAAGTATTGTACTGAGCCTACGTAAGGAAGAGATTCTCGTGGACCGCTTGTCCTGGAAGATGGAATGCCTTTCTAGAGGAGGCTACCCGAGGAATCGAGAAGTTTGAAGTGGGATGGCCCTTACAACTAATGTATTAACTTTTAAGTAATACGAGGCCCCATTTTTAAAGCTAGCTGCTTGGCTTGTAAGCAACACTCTTCTTCTTTTTATTGGGGTACTTTTTTTCCTATCAAAGGTTTTTTCCTACGGAGTTTTACTTTGATAGATTTTAACGAGGACCCAGTTTTTTTAGATTCTTGTTTGGATCGATGATATGTTTTTTTTTTTTTTTGCTTCTCCTTAAGCTAGCTGCTTGGCTTGTAAGCAACAACAACTTTTTTCCTTTTTTATATAATTTCTGATTTTATCAACAACAAAAAATATATTGGTATCTCTTTTGGTTTAATTTATAATTATTTGTTAATTATTATTATCTATAGAGAATATTAATTAATTATTTAAACCATGTTATATGAACTAATTATATATAAAATGAAGATACAATTGGAATTTAAATTTGAAGTAGAAGAGAATTAGAGGGCAAAGAGGGGATATTGTATTACACCAAATTTGGTGTAATACTATTCACTACACCAAATTTGATGCAAGGTTTTAGGTTTATAGTTGGGTTGGAGATAGTTTTTAACATATTTGGTGTGATGGTGTAAGATTTGAAGTTGGATTGGAGATGCCCTTATAAGATATTTTCAAGTATTTAGTATAAGATCCATAATTTTATTAGCAAGCATTAAAGAATTTATTGTACATCAGTATCTAATATCTTCTGATGGAACTTTTAAAAAATTTAAACAACTTAACACATTTTTAACTAATAAATAGGAAATATATAAGTAATTCTCATTTCATAAACAATAATGATGTGGTATCACATTCTTTTAGAGGTAATTACAAATTTATTTATTTAACAATTATTTCATTTACTATATTTTATTACTATTAATGTAGTTAACTAAAACCTTAAATATAATTAATATTACATTAGTTAATTAATTACAAAATTAAATATTATAATCAATATTAGTGTCTCTTTTGGTTTAATTTATACTTATTTGTGAATTATTATTATTTATAGAGAATATTAATTAATTATTAAAACCATGTTATATGTAGGGATGTCAATGGGGTGAATCAAAACCCGTCCCTGCATCAAACCCGCCCTGACGGGATGGGTCTAGACCCACATAAATGGGTCCCGGGGCGGGTTCTGGGTCCAAAATTAGAAAATCCTCTCGGGTCCAATAGGACCCGCCCCGCTATATAAAGTTTTATAATATTTTTAAATATGTATTGAGATATTATTGCATTATTTACTTTTAGATTTGAGTGTTTATTGATTTTAATTTACTAATATAACATCTTGTAATATTCTACTTTGAATATTGATTTTGAGTATTAATTGAGTAGTATTGCTTAGGGATGGCAACGGGACGGGTTTGGCCAAACCCGGGACCCGCCCTGCCAAGGAAAATCAAGACCCGGGACTCGCCCCGTCCCGCCCCATTCAAAACCCGCCGGGGCGGGTCTAGCGCCAATATTTTGTTTTTAATTACAATAATATATTTTTTATGTATTTGTGTCCAAATTTTCAAAGCAATCAAATACCAATAGGTAAAAAAATAAAAAAATAGACTTATTACCTACAAAATTGCAAATTGTGTGTAACTGAGTTCAAAATAATGCTTATTGTGGATATGGACCAATCAAACCTCCACAATAACTTCTTGTATTATCTGTATTTACGTGTGATTAATTGTTGGAATGATTACTATATGAATGTTTTTGCAAGCTTTACTACAGTAAATATTGCAAGCTTTACTGGAAGCCTAGAACACTGAACACATATATTGCAAGCTAGACTACAATAAATATTTATAGATTTCTTTTAATCAGATTAATAGTTCAAAAATCAATACAACACCAAAATTTAAAAATAAATAATACAAAAATATTAAAATACATATTTAAAAATATAAGAAAAATTAATATGGCGGGGTGGGTCCTATTGGACCCGGGACCCGCCCCGGACCCGGGTGGGTTTTATAGTTTTAGACTTGGGACCCGCCCCGGGACCCATTTAACCGGGTCTAGGCCCGCCCCAGCGGTGCGGGTTTGATGTGGGGGCGGGTTTTAAAAAAAAAATCTTAATAGTAGCTAAATAGTTGTAAAAATAGTTATAATAAGTTGCATAATTATATTTATCTATTTTTGACCTATTGACATTTGATTGCTTTTGAAAATTTGATCACAAATACAAAAAAAATTACTACAAATTAAAAAAATATATTGGCGGGTCTAGACTCGCTCCGACGGATTTTGACGCGGGGCGGGGTGGGTATTGAGGCAGGGCGGGGCGAGTGTAATGCCCACATTTTTCTTTAATGATTATATAATTTTATTAATCATAATGATTGTTGGTATATTTAATACTAATGATTTATCTAGTGTTAAAACAGGTGAAGAACATGAGATCGGTGTGCTCGGAAGTTCATGTCAAAAGAATTCTAACGGTATATATGGGACATGAGTTATACATATATTACTATGATGTGATGTGTGTATATATGAGAAATTACATGTTATATTGATATTTTATTATGCTAATAAAAAATGATTAAATGAATTATTTTCATGCACTTCAAACTCATGTAGTTTATGGACTTGATGATATGTTGTTTTAGATACAATTTTGCGAACGTTTTTCCCAATTACTTAAGGTGATTATTTGGAATTTATGAACATGGTATTTTAAGTACATGTCTTAGGTGTTTATAGGAACAAGAATCACCTTATTTGAATAGGTAAATTATGAGATATGGCCCAAACACTAAGGCATGCCAAAAACACAAAAGCTGAAAAACTGCACAGCAGCATGTGCCACTTTGCCAACGTATTTTACCCATTAAATAAGTTTCTTATCTGGGATTTTTGAACATTTTAATTTAGATACATGTCTTAGGTTTCTATATAAAAAAGAATTACCTTATTTGAATATGTAAAGTGAGAGTTATGATCCAAACATTAAAGCTTGCCAAACCAGAAAATTCTGTGACAGCTTACTATCCACATGTTGTTGTGGTTGTTATGATTTGTATAAAGCAAGTAAAGTGTCATGGTTGTTTCCTCTTTGAACCAAAAAGTGAAGGCATATTCTCCATGATTAAATCACTTTGAAGAAAGCAAGAAAAGTAAGGTCTTTATCTTATCAATCGGAACATGGCTAGCAACTATCATGTGAAGATGTAGGGACCCTTTTTCAATACTTTAATAGATGGGACTTGTATCTAGTTATTTTGCTGAGAATACAAGGTTATATATATGAATAAGATGTGTGTTGATCTGAAAAATTTTGAGAGCCAACAATTTCCTTCATTCTAAATAGTTTCCTCAAAAATCTCTATATGTGCCCTTCAAAGAATCAATTAATCCAACTATTCACCAAATTGTGCTTTTACTTCTTCATACTATTTACATTGAATTCAATGGTGCATAACATATATCTACACAAGAAGTAATCATACAAGTAGTTTCAACAAAGTTGCATCAAATGATCTAATGAGTGAACCACTTTGCTTATACAAGATCTTGTAAGAAATAAGGTATGTATTTCCAAATTCGGATTTAATTGGTGAAATGTTATGATATGCAAAGTATTTCTTCTTGAGTAAATTTATATTTTAGAAATACTTATCTCAATGTCATATATGATAGGTTAAATTTCCAGATCCTTATAGTTATTGATGATCTAATAATGAATTTTATTTTATCATTGGACATTCATTCACGAATCTGAAAATTTGTATGATCTCAAACTTTCAAAGCATGTGTAGAACGTATATGAATTTATTTATGGCTAACTTTGGATATGTTATTCCTATATGCATTATTAGTATCCTGTAATTTTAGTGGAATCTTATCTATCCCGGTTTAGAGGATATAGAATTTAGAATCTAATATGCTCACAGTGAATGAAATCCTGACACTTTTTAGGATCAGTTTTGAATAATCATTTTGAACTATAAATGGATGTTCATTTACCTTAAGAAAAATCTAGGACATGTCATTATGGGTTATGTATAATTCCGCAACGTTTTAGCTTTATATGGTATCTAGGTTGTGAGTTAAAAATCGTTCTTTATAGAATGCCCAGATTAGAATATAAGATGCCTGCACTATTGTATTTATTTACAAAATTTGAAAATCATGTCTTTCACATTTAATTCGTAGATGAAGAATTTGTGACACTCTATTAGGATGTTAGGTATCATGTGTCTAAGTTTTACATGGATTATATATTTATATTATTAGATCAATATTTTTAAGTAAGTATAGGTCAGAATTTCCAGTTTTAGAGCATTAGGCTTGATCATGTACTAATGAAGTTTTATGAACCTTATTTAGATCATTTATGAAATCTTATAAATATATATAAATGCATTTTTAATGTCTATATTAATTGTATGTGTTTCCCATGAAAATATTTGACATGAACATTCCAAGAAGGCGAGCACACCGTGATCAAGACGTTCATCACCCTTAAGTAAAAGGTTTAGTAAGTAAACAAGTCAAGTAAGTACATTCTCACCTGCAACATGATATAAGTATATGAAATGTTCTTTTTATAAAGTTACACTGATTTCAACATCTTATATTTGAGCATTCTCTATGAAAGGCATTTATGGCATTCTATACAAATTGTTGATGAGCTTTTCATAAATGTATATGTATGTATCACGTAATGGAAACGTTACACACCCAATGATGATGTTTGTCCCGCTAGGTGGACTTGTCCCGCAAGGTGGACTTGTTACGTTTGGTTTGGGATTTGCTACCCCTTTTCTTTCGTGACGGCGCGCTAATGATGTTAACGATGTAACGCTTGGGCCCATAATGATAAAATGAATATGCATGTTTTTATTTATGCATAGAAAGAGATGCAAAAGTTATTTACAATGATCATGCTCATATTTATGTTTCCATGATAAATGCTCATACTTTGAAAACAATGTTTTTGTGAGAATTCAAATGTGCTTACTAAGCTTAATGCTTATTAAAGTTACATCATGTTGCAGTTAAGAATATAATGAGGATGACTTAAGTTGAAGTACGTGAGGAGCGTATGTACAACGATATGGGATTGGAAACGGAATTACGCCAAGAAAGACATTATATTTTATTATGTCAAATTATGAAACTTATTTTCAATTTTATGCTTTCGCTATGTTTTATTTTAAGATTGATTGAAAACCTCTTTTCAAATTGTATGCTCTCGCTTTTTTCGAATTCAAACTCTCGGTTTGTGACATTTTCAGTTTTCTCATGATGATTTGTGTTTTTATGATATAATGGTCGATACTAATATACTGCGAGAATGATTAAAAAAAAATTCAGTTTTATATTGTGTAATTTTTCTAAAAACTGTTTTAAAAAGTTTAAAGTTAACGAGCCTTGTAGCGTCCATAAGGGGGCACTACAGATATGGTATCACAGCTGGGTTCCATTTCCAATGCACATGGTCATACGTCTTCTCCATGTTTTACAGTTGAGTATATTTTAAAATCTGTATTTATATATATTTGTCATGCTTAACAATATTTTTTTTAAAATAATAGTGTTTTAGATACACTTTCATAACATAACTTTGATTATAGTAAGAAGGTTGAGCCTTATTACTAACTCGCTAATACTTTTCCTCTCTCGATTAAGAAGAACTATGAATGTTGAAAGAGGAAGAGGCGCACGTAGGGGTCGTCCAACAACAAGAAGGACAAGGGACATTCCTACTGATGCTAATCTCATTGAAATGATTGCAAATCTTCAAAGACAACTACAAAGCCAACAAAGTGAAATTAATGAGCTCCGAGCTAATAATAATGGAAGAGAAACTCATGATGAACCTACATCAATTACCCCTCAACATCAAGAACGGGTAACTGAAGCCCCTATGGTTCATGCAACAGTGAGATCCATCTCACTAGAACCTCTACTGGTTAGATGGAAACGTGTTAAACCTACGGACTTTGAAGGATCCAGTGACCCCTTAGTCGCTCAAGCATGGCTGAAGACCATAGAAGCCACTCTCAAGTTGATGGGATTTACTGAAAATGAACAAGTTTTATGTGCATCATATTGCTTGATGATGGAAGCCCGAGTCTGGTGGGAAGGAATTGAGCAAATCAGGGATGTCAATAGAATGACATGGGCGGACTTTCTTAAAGAATTTAATGAAAAGTTCTTTCATATGAATATCACAAGAAAACATTATGATGAGTTTGAGGGCCTTCGTCAGGGAGATATGACGGTGATTGAGGTGGTGACAAAGTTTGACCAATTAGCTCGTCTTTGCCCAGGGATGGTTTGTGATGAAGAAGAAAGAGTTAGAAGACTGATAAAGGTACTCCACCAGAAATTGCTGTGATCGTTGATGGAGCTAGTCCTCCAAACACGCAGGCTGACCTTGTCAAAGGAGCACTCCGTGCTGAGTACCATTTACAAAAGAACAAAAAATATCAGCCTCCACAGAACCAGTCTAACAATGAAGTGGCAATCAAAGCATAGCTCCAGGAAACAACAATAATAACCAAAATTGGAGAAATAACAAAATAAAAGGTAACTTTCAGAATCAAAAGAATCAGGGCAGCAAAAAAGAAGTTAAAGGTCCACAACAATACAATAACAATAAAATTATTCTGCCTTGTAATAAATGCGGTAAGAAACATCTGGGTAAATGTCGATGGGGAACCAATCAGTGCTACTCTTGTGGTCGTGAAGGTCATATATCTAAGGATTGTCCCACCAATACTAATACCCAGAACCAAAGGAATACACCCATTGCTCAACTCCATAATATGCAAACTACCTTGGAAGGACCACTCATAACACAAGGTAGACTGGAAGTTGCACCTGCAAATGCTCGCATTTACACTATAACAAAGGAGGAAGCTGCAGCTGAAACCTCTAATGTTGTCACAGGTCAGATTCTCTTACTGACTAAAATTGCATACGTACTTTTTGATACGGGCGCTACCCGTTCATTTGTATCTAGTTTCTTTGCTGAGAAAATAGCAAGAAATCTTAAACCTTTAACACAAAAATTTTCCACAATATTACCCTCTAGAGAAGTAATGATATCCACACATTATCTGTCATCGATTCCTTTGATGATTCTCGATAAGGAATTCCTCGTTGATGTCATTGTATTGAATATGCATGATTTTGATATTATCCTAGGAATGGATTTCTTGGGAAAATATAATGCTATTATCGAATGTCGAACGACAAAGGGTTAATTTAGAACTAAATAATGGGGAACGATGCGTGTTTTTGGGAGAATCAAACAAGAAATCAAAGATAATTATATCGACTATGAAGGCAAGGAAGTTATTGGCTAGTGGATGCATGGGATTTTTGGCTAATATAGTCAACAAAGGACAAGAAGTGAAGTTGATGATCAATGAAGTGCCAGTAGTTCGAGAGTCCATTGATGTATTTCCTGAAGACTTGCCAGGAATACCACTAGATAGAGAGATTGAGTTTGAAATTGAACTCGTACCAGACACAAATCCAATTTCAAAAGCACCATATAGAATGGCCCCATCAGAGTTAAAAGAATTGCATGCTCAATTAAAAGAACTCCTTGACAAAGGTTTCATACGACCAAGTCATTCGCCATGGGGAGCTCAGTATTATTTGTCAAGAAGAAAGATGGGTCTATGAGATTATGTATTGACTATAGGAAGTTGAATAAAGTGACCATAAAGAATAAATACCCACTACCGAGAATTGATGATTTGTTTGGCCAATTAAAAGGGGTATCGGTATTTTCAAAAATTGATTTGAGATCTGGTTATCACCAGTTGAAGATAAGAGAAGGAGATATTTCGAAGACAACCATTAGAAGTAGGTATGGTCACTATGAATTTATGGTTATGCCTTTTGGTCTTACAAACGCCCCAGCTGCTTTTATGGATTTGATGAATCGAGTATTCAAAGAATATCTTGATAAGTTTGTTATAGTATTTATTGATGACATCCTTGTATACTCAAGGAGTCGAGAAGAACATGATATACACTTGAGGATTGTGCTTGAGACATTGAGAGAGCATCAATTATATGCAAAATTTTCCAAATGTGGGTTCTGGTTAGATGAAGTGTCCTTCTTAGGCCATGTGATATCAAAAGATGGTGTTAAAGTGGATCTAGGAAAGATAGAGGCTGTTCTAAATTTGAAGCAACCTAAGAATGCAAGTGAAATTAGAAGTTTCTTAGGTTTAGCAGGTTACTATCGAAAGTTTGTAGAGGATTTTTCAAAAATAGCATTGCCTCTGACTAACCTAACGCGCAAAGGGAAAAAGTTTGAATGGACGGATGCTTGTGATAGAAGTTTTCAAGAGCTTAAGCACATATTAACTACATCACCAGTATTGATGATTCCTGAAGGAGAAGAAGGATTCTCTATTTTAGTGATGCTTCAAAAATGGGCCTTGGTGCAGTGCTGATGCAAAATGATAAAGTGGTTGCTTATGCCTCGAGACATTTGAAGGATTATGAAAAGAATTACCCTACTCATGATCTTGAATTGGCAGCTGTAGTATTTGCATTGAAAATATGGAGACATTATTTGTATGGAGTCAGCTGTAAGATTTATATAGATCACCAGAGCTTGAAATATTTCTTTACACAGAAAGAATTAAACATGAGGCAAAGACGATGGCTTGAATTAGTTAAGGATTATGATTGTGAAATCCTTTATCATCCAGGCAAAGCAAATAGAGTAGCGGACGCATTGAGTAGAAAATCATCAACAAAATTCATGGCGTTGCATGTTATCCCAAAACCTTTACAAAAAGAGGTTATTGAGCTACAACTTGAAATAATTTTGAATCGTTTATCAGCAATAACCTTGACCCCAGTCATTTTTGAGCATATTCAAGTAGGTCAAGAAAAGGACCAACTTTTATCCAAAATCAAGGAAGAAGTAATGACTGGAAAATGTCCGAATTTTTGTATCTCCAATGATGGAATTTTAAAATTCAAAGGACGACTCTGTGTACCAAAAGATTGGGAAATGAGAAAATAGATTATGTCAGACGCCCATAAAATTCCATACTCCATACACCCAGGAGCTACAAAGATGTATCGGGACCTCAAACAAAATTTTTGGTGGCATGGCATGAAGAAATATTGCGAGTTATGTTAACAAGTGTTTGACATATCAGCAAGTAAAGGTGGAACATCAAAAGTCTGCAGGGCAGTTGCAACCAATTCATATACCAGAATGGAAGTGGGAAGAAATTGCTATGGATTTTATCGTTGGGATGCCTAAGACGACTAATGGCTATGATGCCATTTGGGTAATTATCGATCGACTTACCAAGTCAGCTCTTTTTCTTCCAGTTGAAATGACATTTTCGATGGACAAGTTGGCAGAACTCTACGTCAAAGAGATAGTTCGCTTACATGGAGTGCCAAAATCTATAATTTCGGATAGATATAGTAGATTTACGTCTCACTTTTAGCGGAGTGTACAACAGTCAATGGGTACCAAACTAATGTTTAGCACAACCTTCCGTCCACAGAGTGATGGACAAATGGAACGAACAAATCAGATTCTTGAAGATATGCTTAGGGCATGCGCTCTTGATTTTAAAGGAAATTGGTGCAAATACTTACCACTCGCCGAGTTTGCTTATAATAACAGTTATCAAGCAACAATCGGTATGGCCCCTTATGAGGCATTGTATGGGAGACGTTGTCGTTCTCCAATTCATTGGCATGAGGCCGGTGAGAAGAAATTGATAGAATCTGAACATATCGAGAAGACTGATTTTGTGCAAGAGACTACGGAAGCTGTAAAGGTAATCCGAAAAAGAATTGAAATAGCACAAAGTAGACAGAAAATCTACGCTGATGTTAGGCGAAGACCATTAGAATTCTCAGTTGGGGACTTTGTCTTCATAAAGTTTCACCAATGAAAGGAATTATGAGATTTGGGAAGAAAGGAAAGCTTAGTCCAAGATATGTCGGTCCATATATGATTGTTGAAAGAATTGGAAAAGTTGCTTATAAGCTAGAATTACCTCAAGAGATGACCACAATCCACAATGTTTTTCATGTATCAATGCTCAAGAAATACGTTCCAGATCCTTCACATGTTCTTACACTACAATTGATACAAATTGATGAGAGTTTCAGTTATGAAGAAAAACCCACAACAATACTTGATAGAGGAGTTAAGAAATTGAGAAACAAAGAAATTCCTTTAGTCAAAGTATTATGGTCTAACCACTAAGTTGAAGAAGCCACTCGGGAGCGTGAAGAAGACATAAGAGCAAAATATCCACATCTATTCTGAGTTTCTAGGACGAAACTCTTGTAAGATGGGAAGATTGTAATGCCCACATTTTTCTTTAATGATTATATAATTTTATTAATCATAATGATTGTTGGTATATTTAATACTAATGATTTATCTAGTGTTATAACAAGTGAAGAACATGAGATCGGTGTGCTCGGAAGTTCATGTCAAAAGAATTCTAACGGTATATATGGGACATGAGTTATACATATATTACTATGATGTGATGTGTGTATATATGAGAAATTACATGTTATATTGATATTTTATTATGCTAATCAAAAATGATTAAATGAATTATTTTCATACACTTCAAACTCATGTAGTTTATGAACTTGATGATATGTTGTTTTAGATAAAATTTTGTGAACGTTTTTCCCAATTACTTAAGGTGATTATTTGGAATTTATGAACATGGTATTTTAAGTACATGTCTTAGGTGTTTATAGGAACAAGAATCACCTTATTTGAATAGGTAAATTATGAGATATGGCCCAAACACTAAGGCATGACAAAAACTGAAAAGCTGAAAAACTGCACAGCAGCATGTGCCACTTTGCCAACGTATTTACCCATTAAATAAGTTTCTTATCTGGTATTTTTGAACCTTTTAATTTAGATACATATCTTAGGTTTCTATATAAAAAAGAATTACCTTATTTGAATATGTAAAGTGAGAGTTATGATCCAAACATTAAAGCTTGCCAAAACAGAAAATTATGTGACACCTTACTATCCACATGTTGTTGTGGTTGTTATGATTTGTATAAAGCAAGTAAAGTGTCATGGTTGTTCCCTCTTTGAACCAAAAAAGTGAAGGCATATTCTCCATGATTAAATCACTTTGAAGAAAGCAAGAAAAGTAAGGTATTTATCTTATCAATCGGAACATGGCTAGCAACTATCATGTGGAGATGTAGGGACCCTTTTTCAATACTTTAATAGATGGAACTTGTATCTAGTTATTTTGCTAAGAATACAAGGTTACATACATGAATAATATGTGTGTTGATCTGAAAAATTTTGAGAGCCAACAATTTCCTTCATTCTATATAGTTTCCTCAAAAATCTCTATATGTGCCCTTCAAAGAATCAATTAATCCAACTCTTCACCAAATTGTGCTTTTACTTCTTCATACTATTTACATTGAATTCAATGGTGCATAACATATATCTACACAAGAAGTAATCATACAAGTAGTTTCAACAAAGTTGCATCAAAGGATCTAATGAGTGAACCACTTTGCTTATACAAGATCTTGTAAGAAATAAGGTATGTATTTCTAAATTCGGATTTAATTGGTGAAATGTTATGATATTGTAGGTCCCAAGGGGTGTAAGTGTAAGGTTTAGAAGGGGGTTGAATAAACCTTACCAAATTTTCGATTTAGTCCTTTTAAATCTACTGAGTTCTACACAACCGCTGTGTCCTTGATGGACAATCGAATTAGTCACTCAAGAGAGTTAATCTCTCAACAGACATTTCAAATTTGAGCCGTTAATAGAGTAACTCAAATTGTTGGCTATAATTTGACTCAACTCGTGGTTTTGTTTTCAGCGGAAGACTTAACACCCTTAAGTTTGATTAAGCAAGTTCTTACACTTGATTTAGTACTTATAAATTATCAAATGGATAGCAAATTTATCGTGAGATATAAGCGATTAAAAGTGCGAGAATTTAAATCTTTGAAATGTAAATGACACAATAAAATTTTTATAGAGGTTCAAGATGGGGTAATTCTTCTACTCCTCTCTTCTCCAACTCCCGGAGGAATCCACTAGGTAATGATCGGTTTACAAAGTGGTAAATAGTCCCAGATACAAGTCTTGATCACAACAAATGACTTGATCCTTTGGGACTCGATGAGAGACGCCTTGATCACTCACCGGCTTCTCGTGCGACTCGGCTTCTTCACAGGGGCAAATTGCCTTGCTACTACAACTCACTTGCTCAAGCACTTTGGATTTGATCACGAAGCCCTCCAAAAGCTTAAGACTTGGTTCGACTTGAACCTTTCTACAATCCTTCCCGGAATGTAGACCCCTTGTTTTCAGTATTTTCCTCTTCAACCGATTGAAGTTCTCTTTCCTTCACAGGTAAGTGTTGGATTGATGTACTTGAAATGTAGGCTTGAGGATTGAGAATGTTTCGATTTTTGATAAGCTTGTATATCTCACGTGTGTGTCATTCATCCTTCTTCTCAAACAAACTCCTCACCTTTTATAGTGAACTTTCAAAAATTTGCCCGTTGAAGAGATAGGCTCATTTTTGAAAGTCACTTTGCGATCGTTGGCTTGCGATTCTTGGAATTGCCATTTCCTCGTATGAATTGTTTTATCACCTTTTCGAGTTCGACACGGTGTAGTGCTTCCCATTGGTTCATTCCTTTTGCACGCTTCGGGATCGAGCACTCCAAGAAAGGTGGTATGGAGATATTACTTGTTTAAGTAAATCTCTTGATTTACGTAACGGTTCTTTTCGATTATCTCGACTTGACCGCATTTCCTTGCTTTCCCCAGGTGACTTAGAGTCAGCTTCCAATCATTGGATGACTCTTCTCACTTGACTTGAGACTTGGCTTCTCTTGAGTTGACTTGACCGATGTTCCACTCACCGCATCTCAACCGCTTCTTCAATCGAGTTCTGTCTGCTCTTCTTTGCCGTACTCAAATTGTCTCTCAAGTGAGTTTTCCTTCAAGTCTTGATTGTCTTCTTGCATGTTAGGGCGTAGGCGACTTAACTCGGCTTGCGGCTCTAATTGTTACAATACAATTTACAACAAAATTGGGGAGCCAACTTTCTATTCTAAGTTTTACATGGCATTCATCAAAATCTAAACAATAAAATTCCTAACAATTTCCCCCTTTTTGATGATGCCAAAACTTAAATCATACAAAGATGCAAATAACAAAGATACATACAAATAGTGTATTGACATAGAATGTATGCGCAGAATCAATCTTTTTATTGATCATATCATTCTTGTACTTAACACAACTGTTTACAAGGTGTATCAGAGTATATAATTGTCTTCACAAAAAATAGAAAATTTATAGCTTTATTACAGAAGACTTACATTGTATGTATTTACATATAAAATACACGAAGGGTTGACAAAGAACACTTCATCTCCTTCATTGTCTCTCTCCTTCTTTCATCTTGTTCAAGATCTTCTTCTCTTCTTCTCTTCTTCTTCGTCGTCACCGCCTTCTTTTTCTTCTCATATGCCTTCCTGGCGACTTCATCTTTCCTTGTTCTTTCTGTCTCTCCCGCCATAGCCGAGTTTGTCTTTTGTTTTCTTCTTCTATTCTCTTTGCATACTCGGCGTTAGTTTTAGCCACTCGCAAATTCGCCACTTGGTCAAGCCCACCCCGAGATCCCTCCTTTCTTTCCTGGATCTACGTATTCAATATTCTTGGGCGGAGGCCTAGGTCCAAGCTTCTTCCTCCACTTCTTCTTCTCTACTCTACCTGGGGCGTATCTTTGTCTTTGGGTCTTCTTCTTCCCACTGATTGACTAGCGAGTGATCTGCGGAAGTCTCATTGTCTGTCGCTTCTTCACATAATGTGAGACCCTTTTCCCAAGATGATCCCAAGCTTGAGCCATAGACATATTTGCAAAGTATCCTTCGATTCGAGCGTTTTGAATTCGTCAACGATCTTGGCTCTGTCCCGACATCCGAAATGGCATACGTGTCTCTGTCCGAATGCCTCCATGTTCTTTCAAGATGTTCATCACCCTGGCATCCATTCTTCCTTCCACTTTCTTCATCCCCGCTTCAATTGCTTTTCTCTTCTCGGCCCATAGATACAAGTGTTGGAGTGGCGAGTCACGGGGAGTTTGTTTGCTTATAATGTCACCAGTGACAGACCTTGTTGGGGGTTTGTGCAATCATCAATGTTAAATCTGTGATCCTTCCCCCTCAACAAGTTTTCCTTTCTTCTCATTTTAGGACTTCCTCACCTGATTTTCCCTTCTCACCGCTCCTTTCTTTTCAACTTGATTTTGTTTGCTTTAAGGTATTCCTCTTCCCCCTTTTTGGCATCATCAAAGGATAGAGGAACCCAGGGAACATGGCAAGCATGAAGTCGAGTCTTCGATGGTTGAATTCTCGCTTCAAGTCTGCTGCGTTGTATGCAAAGACGGAATTGAAGCGAGTAGCGTTGGATTCTCACAAATCGGCTTCATCTCGGCCATGAGAAGGCTGAATTTTCTTGTCATGTGTTCTTCCAAACGCTGTATATCATTTGCATTCTGCGCACGCAGCAGCTTGATCTCGGCGGTGTGAGCTTCATGCATATGCTCAATGTGTTCCCTCGGCCGTTTTTCGATCGGCATTTTCGCTCTCCACACCAGCACTTGTTGAACAATTGTCCAAAGTATCTCACCTTTCCACACGCATTGTTTCTTCTTTGTTGCCACCATTCCCTTATTCGAATCAAGTTATGCCTCTTAAGTCACCGTAAGGGTGGCATCTCTCATTGTCCAGCGCATGTCCAAAGAGGCTTGATGCCTCTCCATCCGTTCAACTTCAAGAAAGAGTGCCTTGAACACTTCTCGAACTTCACCGATTCTTCATTGCGGTGATGGCCATACATCATCGTCATAATCAATCGGAACAATGGTGTCTTTGGAAGAACAGAGGTGGTTTGTGATAGCGTGCTTGTTCATTTTCGACTCTTTCGTGGAGTTCGTATCTCCAAAGTGAGAAAGGAAAGATTCCACAAAAGATTCATCACCGCCGACCGGGATCTGTTCGATGATGAGCGGTGCGTGTGAAGTTCTTTTGGGAATCGATCCTGCTGCACTTGAGGAGCCGGAGCGGTGGTCTCTCGGTTCAAATTGGGTTTGGTTGTGAAGTAGACCCGCTTTTTGAGCCTCAACATGCCTTCTTAATGACTTCGTTGGTCTCAAATGATTTTTCCATTTCAAGATGACTTATCCTCGGCCTTATCGCTCGCGTCATCGGACGATGATGAGATTTCTAGTGGTGGCTCATCATCAAAGTTAAAAGTTTGACGAGTAGTCTTGGGATCGGACTTGCTCGTGCCTGGAACATCCGCAATGGTGAGTCTTTTGGATTTGTCATGGGGTTGACTCGGCTTTCTTCTTCGCCTTCCGATCCCGGAAAAGTGACATCGGGTTGTCCTGGGAATCATGAAGTGCGCTCTCTCCTTCTCGGATGGGTCGATGATTGCGGGAGGGATGTTCTCTACTTCAGCCTCTTTACCCCGGAAGTCTCAACCTCCCGTGGCCTTCATTTCCTCCGGCGGTCTCTCTCATCTGCTGCGAGGCCTTGTCCTCCCTTTCGACAAAAGATGTCGGTATGCCTTAGGGTCTTCTACAGTGGCATCCATTGGAGTCTCAACCCCATGGATTGCACTTTCATCGCCAGTGTTAACTCCCGGGCATTCCTTCCTCAGTGCCTCGATCGCATCGCCAGCGTCATTAGCCTTCGAGCGGTTGGCACCTCACCGGATGAGCCTCAATCTCAAGCCTGAGCTTCGTTGATGGCAACTTGCTTTCTTCTTGTGATTGTAATTTCTCTTCTTCGCCTCCTTGCTTCTTTGTCGAGTCATCTGCAGATCCTCCGACCTTGCTGCAGTGGAGGGAGTTTCCCCCTCGGTGGCGCACCACCGAGTGACTTGGAGTGGGGTCACTCGTCTCCAAACTCCCGGCTGTTTCAATTGATGGTTCACCGCCGTTGGGGCGGTGGTAGCACACCTTCAATAGGGGTTGGCTCGACCGGGGTCCCCATTGTCCCGGGTTCATCGCCATTTCCTTATTGCCTTCTTGAGTGAGTGGGGAAGTGGTAGCGGCAACATCGGTGGCTATTTTTGAACCACTCCCATTGGATCGATTTCGGTGTGTTCGAGGACTCCCTGGTCCCTCCATCGGTCTTTGCTCGTGAAGGATTCTTTATTCATGCAATGCTTGCTGCATTTGCAACTCTTCGTGGCGGACATTCTCCAGTTCCTCGTCACTTTCGGAGAAGACATCAAGGAGAGGATGTGTGTGTTACGTGGTGCCGGAGATAGGGCGGTGCTTGCCTTCTCTCGTGCTTCTCGCTTCTTCACTTGCTTTTCTCTCTCCTTGTCCTTGTATATCTGCAGAATGTCTATGCGCTTGTCTTCATCCGTAGCCGAGCACAAAGATTAATCCAGAAATTTAGCGATTCCTCTTCTTCTTCTATGAATTCAGCCGTTGAACTGTTCCCTTGACTTGCTCGGCTTCCATTTTCTCCACTCACGCAGACGATTTTGGATGTCCGGGTAAGGTGGAGAGAGGATCATTACATCACTATCTCGCTTGGGTGGTTCTTCTTCTTGTGCTTCACCGTATGAGCCAGCTACAATGTTGTGTCTTGGTTGCCTCTGCTGGTCGCCTTGAGACTTGGGCCGGTTCATCAATTACATCCGGAGACTCTACTTCCCAAGAGTCTCCGGTATATGTGCTAGCTAAATGGCGACTCACCGGTTTCTCCTGTCGGACCGCTTGACAAGTCTTCTTCGTCTCCTGGTTTGTACCAGGGGAATTTCTGTTCGAGGCGTGTCCTCTCGAGTCTTGGCGCGGCCGGGGCCGTGCTTGTGTTTGTTTCGAGGAGCCGGCCGTCTAGGCTTGTCGGTTCTCCTCCTTTTGACGATCGGAGAAGGTATTTGGGAGTCCTTCTCGACCGCTAACTGCAGGGCGGAGTGACATGGCCGGGCCGGGGCGGTGACTCTCACTGCGGGCGGGAGCATGTTTGGTTTTCTTTGCTGCAGGGGCGTGATCTTCTTAGCAAAATGCGCAGGGCACTTTCTTCTTGGCCGGAGAGGAAGCATTTGTGTCTTGGGTCACCGATTCCCCCTCACCGTGTCGGCTCTCTTGGCGTAAGCTCGCTTCGAGCACCGGAGAGATTAGCTCAACATCCTCTTGTTAACATGGAAAGCCTTCCCATGTCTAAGAGGGACTCCTTTCACCTCCAATAGCCGGCCAATCACCAGGCCATATCCTAGGGATCCTCCAAATGACCCATCTTCTTTGAAGGACTTGTTCCCCACGTTCGGCGAGTTTGCTGTAGATAAACTCAGCCCGATTTATCTTCTTTTCCTCGATGATTGCGGCCATCACAATCGGCTTTGCCTTTGTGACATTGGTCAAAGTCGCCAAATTTGATGTCGATACATTTGGCAACTATGTCCAACAATTTGTGATAATCCTCCTTCAAAGATCTCTTGTTTCTTTGTGTATATAATTTTATCAAAGCAAAGTCGGACTTGGCTATCTCTTTCCATGCGTCGCCCAAGTTGACATCGCTTCCTTAATCTCAATTGCTCCTTCACGGTAGTGAGTGAGCAATATTCACCAAATCCTTGGCGGTGATAGTCACCGCTTCCCGTGAACAGATGACTTGATTCCCTCATCGTGAATCTCAGCATTCACATAGAATTGTGCGACCTCCTCCACATAGGTCATAGGATATTCCAGCGTTAGAAACGGTTTTAGTCCGGTCGTTTCCAGCTTCTCGGCGATTTTCTTCACCAGGGTGTCGTCGGACCCCTGCTTCACCATTCCGTCGAAATCCACCGTCGAACCGGTGTGGATTTGCTTTCCCAACTTGGTAAAGTCATAAGTTGGTGCCATTTCTCGAAATTATATCAAGAAAAATTCAAAATTGATTTGAAGGTTGATAGGGTTTCGAGAGTATTTTGCCTTTGCCTTTTGAGAGAAAGAGATTGAACAGTTTTTAGAAGTGTGAGAGAGAAACGGATGAAAAAGGTTTAAATATGGTTTATGAAAGGACGTGCAGACGGTTTTTTGAATCGTGATCGAAATCAACGGCTTGGATTTCGCACGCCTATTGAGCATTTCACGTCTCGTATTTAATGCGGCAAGATTTATATCCAATCATAAGCTTTAGTGTGCGGCTTTTATGTCATACACATCATCATTATCTTTGACGTGTTCCTTAAAACATTCCCGCTTAGTCAAAACGATGGCGTTTTTGTCACTTAGCTCATAAGTTATTCAACTTATCTCTTAGCCGATTTAACTCTACTCCTCGCAGATTCTCTTAGTGACTCAATCGGTCACCGACTTGGTAGTAAATTTTTTTACGTCTGGTGATTTCTTGAAATGATTTTTGTTTTCACTCTTTTTCACTCCTTTTCTGTTCTAATTCTCTTCTTTGATTCGTCCAATGTCACCACTCAATTAACCCCAACTCATGTTTGAGTTCTTCAAATCTTGACTCACATAATGGTTTTGTGAAGATGTCGGCTAGTTGTTTGTCGGTTGAGATATATTCCAAGATAATGTCCTTCTTTTCAACATGATCTCTTATGAAATGATATCCGACATCAATATGTTTTGTTCTTGAGTGCAACACAGATTTTGAGTGATTGCAATTGCACTTGTGTTATCACACATGATTGGAATTTCTTTTTCTTCAACTTCATAATCTCTCACTCTTTGTCTCATCCATAGGACTTGGGCACAACACCGCCCGCAGCCTATGTATTCTCCGCCTCAGAGGTGGGCTATTGAGTTTTGCTTCTTGCTAAACCAGAAATTAGTCTGTTTCCTAGCATTTGACATGTGCCTCGAAGTGCTCTTCTTCTGTCCACTCTGCATCCAAAGATAGTCGAGTCCGAATAGCCAATTAGCTTGAATCCACCTTCCTTTGGATACCATAGGCCTACTTCTTGGCTTCCTTTTAAGCATCTCAATATTCTCTTAGTTCTTTGTCATATGGCTCTCTTTTGGAGCAGATTGAAATCTTGCACATACACCTACAAAGAAAAGTGATGTCGGGCACGCTAGGCGTGAGATAGAGCAATGATCCAATAAGTGCTCAGTATCTTGTTTGATCTACTGAGCTTGCCATCCGCATCCATGTCCATTTTGATCGATGTGTTCATTGGTATTTTTGAAAGACTTCTCCTCCATACCAAACTTCTTCATTAAATCTCTGGTGTATTTTGTTTGACTTATGAAGGTTCCATCCTTCACTGTTTCACTTGAAGTCCAAGGAAGAATGTCGGCTCTCCCATCATGCTCATTTCAAATTTACTTTGCATGAGGTTTGAGAATTTTTCACACAGCTCTTTGTTGGTGGATCTAAAAATGATGTCATCCACATATATTTGAACAAGCAAAGATACTCTTCTTGTCTTGAATTCTCAAAAGTGTTCTATCTACTTTTCCTTTAGTGAATCCATTTTCGATTAGGAATTGTGACAGGTATCATACCATGCTCACGGTGCCTGTTTCAACCGTGACAGGCTTTCTTGAGTTTGTATACCTTGTCTCCAAGAGTCTTCCGCTCAAATCCTGGAGGTTGTTCAACATACACTTCTTCTTCCAATAGGCCATTTAGAAATGCACTCTTTACATCCATTTGATATACAATGAAATTCTTGTGAGTCGCATAGGCAAGAAACATCCTTATAGCTTCCAATCTTGCTACGGGGCAAATGTTTCATCAAAATCTATCCCTTCTTCTTGGCAGATCCTTTGGCCACCAATCTTGCTTTGTTTCTTACCACAGATCCTTCCTCGTTCATTTTATTTCTGAACACCCATTTGGTTCCAATGACATTTTGATGTATGGGTCTTTGCACTAATTCCCATACTTTATTTCTCTCAAACCGATTGACTCTTCTTGCATAGCTGAATCCAATGTGTGTCATCCAATGCTTGTGACACATCTTTGGGCTCAATTTGTGAGATGAAGCATGTGAACATGGTTTCTTGTTGAGTTCTAGATCTTGTCTTGACACCTTCTCTTATATCTCCAATGACAAGCTCGGTGGATGGTCTCTCGCCATCTTACATCAAAGTTGGAGTGAGTTAACTGGGTTCGATCGACTTGCGGTACCGTGTTCTTTGTTATCGCCTCTCTCGTAATCACTTAGCCGCAAATTTTCCAAATTTTTTTGAGATTCACTATCTCATCTTCTTCTCAATTGATAATTCCAGCTTTTCAGCCAAAGATAGGGACTCTTTTGTATGGTTGGATGATTCACTTATCATTGACTCTTCAATGTCTTCTCCATTTACATTTGGCTCATCGAATACTACATGAATGGATTCTTCTCAAACCATAGTTCTTTTGTTGAGTATTCTCAGTAGGCTTTGCTTTCAAATGAGTATCCTAAGAAGATACCTTCATCACTTTAGCATCAAAAGCCTTTAGGTTGTCTTTGCCATTGTTGTGGATGAAGCATTTACATCCAAATATTCTCAAATATGCAACGCTTGGTTTTCTTCCAGTCCGGATCTCATAGGGGTCTTTGTCACCGCTATTTATCATACATCTGTTTTGAGTGTAGCAAGTCTGTGTTGATTGCTTCACCCAAAATCTTTTTGGTAACTCTGCTTGACTAACATGGTCCTTGCTTTGCTTCTTTGAGGGTTCTATTTCTTCTTTCTTTCGCAACTCCATTCTGCTGGAGTCCTTGCTGCCGATAGTTCATGACCAATACCATTCTCAATACAATCGAGTTATTATTCCATTGACAAACTCGGTTCCTCTGTCGATCTTATTTTGATAATGGTTTGACTCTTCTCGTTTTGAATCCTTCTTCATCACCGTGGTAGTTTTTGTAGAGTTTCTTTCTTCTTACACATGAAAATTGTCCATGTATATCTTGAGTAGTCATCTACTACCACCAAGGTGTATTTCTTTCCACTTATCTTTGGCCGGTTCCACCGGGCCAAATAGATCCATATGAAGCGGTGCAATATTCTTGTTGAGGATGGGCATGTCTTTTCTTTGAATGACGACTTGATTTGTTTTCCCTTCGACATGCGTCACATATACTCTCCTTCTTGTATCTCGAGTCCGGAAGTCCTTCCACAAGATGACTTCTTGCAAGTTTGTTGATCGTTTTGAAATTCGGATGACTCGGCTTTTTGTGCCACACCTAACTTGATTCAAATTTTTGCTCTTTGCAAGTAGACAGCGTCTTTGGTGTTGCGATTGACCAATCCACTACATACATATTTTTTTGTCTACATCCTTGCAAAGACAACTTCATTTGATTCAATATCCTTGATTTGGCATATACCCATGTTGAATCCAACATTGTAGCCCTTGTCACAAAGTTGATGATGCTTAGTAGATTGAAGTTTAGTCCTTCAACATATGCAACATCTGTGATTTCTAATCCATTCCTCTTGATGGATCCAATGCCTTTTATTTCACCGAGCTTCATTTCCTCCAAATATGACTTTTGCTCCTTTGACTTCCTTGAATTTTGACAGATTTCTCTTATTTCTGTCATATGTCCGGAATGACCACTATCCATGTACCAGGTTCCTTGGCACTCACTGTTCCTTGAACTCCGCAATCAAGGAAATTAAGTTTTAGGTACCCATGCTTGTCTCGGGTCCCGAGGGGTTAGAATTATAAGATGATCCAACCAACCTATAGCCAAATGATTTGACTCTAAGAGGTTGCCATCTATCGATGCCATAATCATAATTAATCCTGGCAAATTGCTTGGGAATTCTAGGTTCATACAAATTGTCTCTTTTGTCCGTATGCCCGCATATGTGTTTTAGCAATTTCCTTCCTTGGATAGTTGTGGTGTTTTTGAGTGTAGTGCCTAGGTGCATATGTGTGTTGATGAAAGCTCTTATACTTTTGGAATGGCCTTTCTTGAGTTCTAGGCCTTTGCCATTTGGGCTTGTATTCCATAAGTCTAGCCGATAGTTCACATTATTCCAATCGACTTGGCTTGGATATTTTCTACCATTCCCATTATATGTATTTCTTTTATGGATTTTCCTGGGGTTTTGGTAGCTCGCTTTTTCTTTACTGAGTATTTTCTGTTTGGAGTTTGCTTTGAGGACTCGGTGAATCTCTTCTCAGCTGTCCTTTCAGCACTCTCAACTGGCTGTTTTCCTTTTCCTTTGTAACCAAGGCCAGTTTGCTTATTATTGTGCTTTGGAGCGAATGTGTGTGCAACATTTATAGTTTTGGATTTTTCAGACTCTTCATGACTTGAAGATCCTTTTTCCAAAATTATTCTTGAGGTTTGACATAGCATAGAGGAATTAAATCCTAAGCCTGTCTTGTCTCCACATTCTCTTTGACTCATAATAAGATCATCCAATGATTTAGATGCCTTGGTGAATGAGACAATAACATTCTTGAGGTCATTCTCCCTCTTTTCTATAGCAGCAATTTCTGCTATTAATTTAGCATTTTCAGCCTTTAAACTTTTATTCTCATCAGCTATTTGACTTAGAGTACTCAGCTCCTTAGTCAGCTTTGAGTTTTGACTTTTGAGTAGGTTGTTTTCCTCATTCAATAGTGTGTGTGAGGTTTTAATGTGCTCAAAATCTTTCATCATTTTGCCTAATGAATCATAAAGATCTAGGTGATGAAGTGTGTGTGTCACGATCACTATCACTAGTGTCCGAGCTTGTTGAGTTAGATTGTACCTCATCTTCTTGATCTTGTTCTTTGGCCATCAAGCGGATCAAGGCTTCTTCTTCGAGTCACTTGAGTAGTCGACTTCATCGCTCTCTCTCGAGTCACCGTCCCTCTCCCGACTTGGCTGTCTCGTGCCTCTCTGCAGCCATCATTGCCTTTTTCTTTTCTTGTCTTCTTTCTCTCAAGACCTTTCTTTCTTCTTCATCTCTCGTATTTGCTGACTACAGGATATGAACAAATAATGGCATAGTGACCTGGTTGTCTCAGTTCCAACATAGATATTCAACCTTTTTGATCGACTCTTTCCATTCTTGAGTTGTCGCCCTTTGATATTCAACTTTTTGATGATCTGTTCTCTTGGTTGGCCTGTCTTCCCTTGATTTAGAGGGAGCCGAGTGTCTTCCGGAAGATTCACCCTTTCCTCTCTTGTAGTTCTTGTTAAAGAACTTGTTAAATCTTTTAACCATCGTGGGCTATTTCTTCCGGGTCAATTGCTTCTTTGACCTCGGCTCTCTTCCCATCTTTGACAATTAGAGCAGCTGCTTGTTTTGGGTACAAATTTGTCTCTTCCTGGTCTTTCCTTCTCACTCAAACTCGTAGGCTTTGAGGTCCGAGAATAACTCATGATTGGATGTCTTTGATAGGTCCATGGAGTGTCTCGAGTGCCATGACCTTCATTTCCCATTCACCGGAAGACTTTTTAGGATTTTCATACACATTTCCTTCTCGTGTATATTCCTATTCCTTCCAAGTGCGAGATAGCTCATTTGTGATTTTTGTGAACCGAGCATCCAGTTGATCCAGGTTTTCTCCTGAGATCATTTTGAAGTTCTCAAATTTTTGTACAACCACTGATAGTTTGTTTTCTTTGATTTGCTCTAAGCCTTCACAAATCAATGTCACTTGTCCTGCATTTCCTTAGCCGTTTTGCAAGATTTGACTTTATTGAACATGGCTTTGTCTAAGGTTTTGTAAAGAATGTCCTTGGCTACATTGTCCAGTTGTACCTTTTTCTCGTCATCATTTGTCCACTCGATTCTTGGTTTTTCAACCATGACCGTCCGGGAGCGACATCTTCTTCTCCTTCACCGCAACTCTTCGTGACAAATTGTTCACTTTCAAGATTTGCAGAGGCCCATCTTCTATCACTATCCACATCTCATCATGTAATCTTTGATAGATGAGCCTCGCATACGAATTTTCCAATCATCAAATTCTTCAATAGTGAACATAGGAATGCGTGTTAGATTTGCTTCCATGATAATAACTTTTAATGATAGAAGAGAATTTTGAAATCTTAAGTACTAAAGCAGACTTTGAAAAGTTTGGAGATCTAGTTCAAGAACTGGTCGGAGGGTTCAATGAACCAACCGCTCTGATACCACTTGTAGGTCCCAAGGGGTGTAAGTGTAAGGTTTAGAAGGGGGGGTTGAATAAACCTTACCAAATTTTCGATTTAGTCCTTTTAAATCTACAGAGTTCTGTTTGATACATGTTTTTATCTTAATTTTGATGATTTTATTTTGTCACCAAAACAATGCTTTTAAAGGTTGTCCAAATACTCCTAAATGATTTAAAATGGTTTTAATATTTTCCGGAGTATTTCCTCAAGTTTATTTTTGATAATAATGGACAACACTTTTAATGATTTTATATCAATGGATTTTTCACTCCTTAACAAGGTTCCTAAATGTTGTCTAAATACTCTCGATTGGTTTAAAATGTTTTTACTAAATTTTCGGAGTATTTCTTGGGTTTTATTTTTGACAAAAATTGGACAACATTTCTGTCTCGTGGTCGACCGGTCGCCCTATAGGGCAACCCGTACCTGAAGATGTTTATTAGAAACAGAAAATGAGACGGAAGCAAAAACAAGCAGGTCGACCGTCGCCGCCAAATGCCGACCGTACTGCAAGTTTCATGTTGAAACAGAACTTAACCCCTTCGTTTTTGTGCCTAGGGGGACCGGTTGAGACAGGGGTCGACCGGTCGAAGCCTACGTCGACCGGTCGCCCTGTTGTAATTTTCAAAGTGTTCTTATTTTCTCTTATTTCTGTGCGACCGGTCGCCCTGTGTATTGACAGCAAAAATATGACCGTTTGACAGCAGACACATTTCCTTAAATTGTGGGATTGATTTCTAACAGCTATATTCTTGATTTTAATTGTATTTTTCTGTAGATTTTCAATCCCCAAGAGGAGCCTATGCTTGATCAATCATCTCCTATAAATAGAGGAAGTTTTGGAGCAACCAATACAACAATTGAGATACAACACAACAAGATACACTTCAAGCAAACACTTGGTCTTTCATTGTCTTATTTCTTGTTGTAAATTGCCTAGCTTATCACTTTCACATCCTTGAGGTCTAGGCTATTCTTGATTACACTTTGCACTCAAATTGTATTATTCATTATTGAGTTGTAATCTTGATTTTTGGTTATCATTCAAACACAAGATATCCTTGTGAGTGTTCTTGTGGTAAGAGCACACTTGGATGATCTAGGTGATAGGTACAAGAAGATTGTGGTAATTTTCTTATTGAGGTGTTGAAGAATTTGGTATTCTTCAAGGTTGAAGATTGTGGTAATCTTCACAAGGTGCCATTGAAGGAAGATTGTGGTAATCTTCAAAGGGAGATTGTGGTAATCTCCAAAGGTGGTGTTGAAGAAGAGTGTGGTGCTCTTCAAGGTGTTGTAAGTTGAATTTGTATTAATTTTGGTAATTAATAAAATTCTTTTTCTTTTCAAAATCCATCCCTGATATACTTTGGGGTGGTAGAGGATTAGGCCCTAGGTGGGTTGAACCTCTTTAAATCGACGCGTGTGTTGTTTACATTCCGCACCTTTATTATTTTGTTTGAGCATTCGATTGTCAAAAGAGGGCGAAATCGAAAAGATGGAGATAATCTATTCACCCCCCCTCTAGATTATCGTAGCCGCTTGGACTTACAAGTGGTATCAGAGCCAAACTCTTTGGCAAGCTCGTTTCACATCGCGAGTGAAGAGAAACGATCGACGGCTACTGAACGAAGCTCATCTATCCGACCCCCACCACCAAGCCACCACTATTTGATTCCAAGAATTTTAATTTTTGGAAAGAAAGAATGGAATGCTATCTACAAGGTTGCGGGTTCGACATTTGGAACACCGTCATTAATGGAGAATCCATTCCGACGAAAGATACACCATACACCTCAAAAGGCTTCAAAAAGCTCAATGATGAAGAAAAGAAAATCATCTCCTTAAACGGTAAGGCTTTAAATATTTTGTATTGTTCATTTACTAATTTAGAATATGAACATATTGTAGGAATAAAGTCGGCACATGAAGTATGGCAAAAATTAGAAGCCATCTATGGAGTATTTGCAAATGAAAGGAGTCAAACAAAAGCATCTACTTCTCAAGATCATACAAGCTCAAATCTAAGGAATAAGCCTCCTACAACTTCCAATTATGAAGAAGTTGAATATTGTTTTATGGGCATCAAAGAAGAAAATGAGGTATGTCTTAAGCCCTCTACTTCCTATGATATTGTCATTCAAAATGATTATAGTGATTTGCAAAACGATTTTGATGATCTTCAAGATGAATTCCAAAGCTTGCTTGTTAAGTACAAAAATTTGAAAAAGGAATTCAATATTTTGAAAAATGATAAGGATAGTTTATTTACTTCATATGAATCACTATCATGTGCTCACACCACCACTCTTGATAAGGTTAGAAACCTTGAAATAGAAAATGGTACTCTTGTTGAGAATATTGAAGGCATGAAAAAGGATTTATTAAAATCCAACTTAAGTACCAACAAAATGCCTAATATTGTTGATGTTCATAATTGTGATAAAATGAAACAAGAACTTGATCATAAGCCTAATGTTGTTAATCATATGAAAAGGAATCAAGTCTATAAACATGTTGGTCATTATGCTCCCAGAATTATTACATGCTTTTATTGCGGTAAAAAGGGTCATACGGTAAACACTTGTCGGGTTAGAAATAGCTCTAATTATTGTTGGAGACCTAAAAGTCTCAAGACTAATCCTAAAGGACCCAAACACATAAGGGTACCACAAAATAATGTGTTATTAGGTACCCGGCGAAATAATGATCGAAGAAAATTCATGCCACCAAGAAAACATCAAATGAACGTTTCATTTGATAAAAGAAGGAGAAACTACTCTCAACAAAGCCAATTTCCAAGAAGAGCGTATAATCAAAAATGGGAAAAACACAATCCTTGGAAATGGCAAAGACATCATCAACAAGATGATTTTCAAAGAAGAAGAAACCATCAACCATGGGAAGGTAACCAAACTTGGAAATGGAGAAGTCATCATCAACAAAGTGACTTCTCAATGGGAAGATATCATCAACAATGGGAAAAACACAACCCATGGAAACGGCGTAATTGGTAAACCGTATCTCCCCATTTGTATATGCATTTTTTTAAATCTATGCATACTTTTAATTGTGTCTTAATTGCAAAATGAATTTTCAAGTATTTATTTTTAATATAGGTCTCTCATATATTTATGAGTTTCAAATTTCTTTTTAAAAAAAAAGAGACCTTGCATGATTTTCTAAAACTCTTGAGCATTTTATTAGACTTATGTGGCTTATTATCTCTTATGAAATCTTATAGCATAAGCTCCTTTTGATATCTCATATTATTTGCCTACACTTGAATTTTCTATGAAAATGTTGTCTAAGAATTGTGTAGGATACATATTTCATACTCATTGGCTATTACGTCATCAAGTTTCTTAAACCATCGAGGTATGTCTACTCGTATTTTTCTTTAAACTCGATTTTATGCTTATGCACATATCTTTCAAGATATTTCATTTTGATCCCTTAAGTACCCCAAATTGATCTTGCAAATATTTTCTTTTAAAAGGCACTACGTGTTTAGTCTCGATTTTATCATTTATATGTTTTCCCAAAACCCATATTTGTTGGATATAGTCCAAACTTATATTTTTGCAAAGCTTTAAAACTTTTGGGGTGAAAAATCGAATTTTGGAAAACTCGGGAGAAAGAAAAATCATCTCGGGGCGGTCAAAGCGGGGCGACGGCCGCCGCACACCTCGACCGGTCGCCCCCTACCTCGACCGGTCGCCCATGCCATTTTTTGCACTTAAAACCTTCTGTCTTCAGCTCTTAAAACAGACGCAGCAAAATTTCTTAAAACCCTATCGCAGCGATTTTTCCCCTTTTCTTCTACTATCTTCAATTCTTCATCAATCCTTGATATTTTTCGTGCTAATTCACTTCTTTTTGCAAGAACTTCACATATATGGCACCTCCAAGAAATTCTACCAACGAAATCCTCAAAAGAGGAGAAGGAGGCAAAGGGGTGAATCTTCTTCCAATCCACAACAAGATGATATTCTTCAAGGAGACTATCAAAATCGAAACTTACGGAAGAGGAGATTGCCGAATTAAGAGCCGGGGTTTCAAAATCGAGCATTCATTGGGACTCTAGTAAGTTATCACTCCTCTACGAGCCTCCTCTAGAGCTAATAGATTTCGATTCTTAAATAAACTTGCGGAGGAACATTATGAGAATATTGGATTGAATGATAAGAAAATTGCGTGCACTCGTATGGTTCGTTTTCAAGCTTTTCATGATGAATTTCCGATATTAGAGCTTATTTTGAAATTCAAGGATGGGTTTCACATTGGGATAATCCGTGTTTGCACTATGATGACGAGCTTATAAAACTTTTCTATGCAAATATGTGGATTGTTGATGCTACGATAGATAATCCTTTGGAACTTCACACATTTGTTAATGGTAGGCATTTTTCATGGACATTGGCGATATTTGTAATCACTTTAATGTGCCAAATGATGGAGTAGTCAATGTGGATTGCGCTCATTGGGATGATAACGTTTTCGGTGTTTCACTAGATGATGTGAAAACCTTTTTAGGAGTATATCCCGGTGACATACTCGGCAATGCCGCCAAATTATCGGATTATATCTATCATTTGCTCCTATTGTGTTTGTGGAAAGGAAGTAAAACTTCCAAGCAATCTCGAACTCTTTCTCACCTATAAGATTGTTCAAGGAGAAAGAGTAAATTATGGGGCAATTTTTGTATATTGCTTGTTGAATCTAGAAAGCTTACCAAGAAGAAATATACCTTGGGAAATTTGATTTGCCGACTCTTATACTTATCGGGATACCTTAAAAATGAAATGAATACCGAAATTCGTCACAATGATTTTGATAATGCCAACATTCTACAAATGGTAAGAATGCGACGACATTTACCACGGGTTCCTACCAAAGCCGCTAGGGGACGTGCCCGACATCAACAACAACCTCGGGATGATTTCTTTAATGACAATGAGGTTGATAATATTGGAAGAGGTGAGTTTGACGAACAAGGAGATGATGTGGGAAATGAAGAGGAAAATGAAGAAGAAAATGTGGGAAATGAACAAGAAATTAGGGAGGAAGAAAATGAGGAAGGAGATGAAGACGAGTTGGATGTTGAAGATCTAAATCTCAAAGAGAGAATGGCCAAAGTGGAAAGAGAAACATTTAGAGATGTGGCCTCTCTTAGAAAAGAGCTCCGGGTTGTGAAAAAGGAAAATTCTAGTTTGAAGAAGTCAATTGGCAAATTGAAGAAATTCATCAAGGACCTCATACCCGAACTTGCTTCTCTTCGGACGAAGATTGATATCCCCATCTCCTTTACTTTCTAGCATTTTCATTTATATTGTTTTGTACTTTTATGAACTTTTGTAAAACTCATTTGTACTAATGATATTTACTTGTTTTTCTTAAAGGGTTAAAATTGCAAGTTGATAATGACTTGTGAATGATCATGACTTTGATGGAGTATTTGATGGTAAAAAAACTCTAAAGCATTGTTTGATAATTGGTATGAAGTACTTGATGGTAAAAGTGCTTCTTTTATTGCTTTGATCATTATGCTTAGTTGGATATGTTGGGACATTTGATACATGTATTGTTGAAAGCATGACTTATTACTTGATGGATGCTCTAATTGTTGGCATTTGTAATGCCTTGATCATTCTTAGCTTATCTCAATTGGGTTGAACCCTTGAGAATCTACTTTGAGCTTCTTAATTGATGAACAAATTATTGCATATGGTGCATATGATTTTTTTTTTAGCTTTGAAATGAGGTTGATTGATGATATGAAAATTTTTGGCTTGAACCATTTACAAAGGTTATATACAACCTCTTCTATTTTTCTCGCACACAAGGTGTTTGTTGAAATGTCGCAATGAAACTTTCAACTTCTACATGATTCTCTTGCTTCAAAATATCTTAAAATTTTTTTTAATCATGTTTTTAGCATACTAATGAGCTTATGGATCTTTTATGTTTCAATTCTCTCACTTTCCTTGGATGATTATGCTTTAAATTGCTCAAACGGTTTTTACCGTCCATTTGGCATGTTTTGATATTATTGTATGGTGTTTTCACCATCCTAACATTCTTTTTGATGATTCCAAAGGGGGAGAAAAACAGGATATTGGCTCATTAGCTCAAAGAAGCTAATAAAAGCTTGTCATAAAAGCTATAAGCTATGACTCATAAAAGCCATAAGTTGTGATTTGTTCTTAGTCCAATTGTTGCTTGATGGACTTATATTATTGTTTAAATGTTGTTTTATGACAGGGGGAGCTTATAAGCTCTTGAACAAATTGTAAAAGCTAAAGCTTTTAGCTTATGGATTATTGCTCTTACATTATTCTTGATGTGCTTGTTGATAGGGGGAGCTTGTGTTTATTATTGAAAATATTTACTCCCTACTTGGTTGCTTTAATATTCTTTGGAAATTTTGGTTGCTTCCAAACGGTCAAATGTTTTTACCGGAAAATCATTTCGAAAATTGCTCTCTTAGTTTGTATAAAAATTGTTTTGGTTTGTAATCATCAAAAAGGGGGAGATTGTTTGATACATGTTTTTATCTTAATTTTGATGATTTTATTTTGTCACCAAAACAATGCTTTTAAAGGTTGTCCAAATACTCCTAAATGATTTAAAATGGTTTTAATATTTTCCGGAGTATTTCCTCAAGTTTATTTTTGATAATAATGGACAACACTTTAAATGATTTTATATCAATGGATTTTTCACTCCTTAACAAGGTTCCTAAATGTTGTCTAAATACTCTCGATTGGTTTAAAATGTTTTTACTAAATTTTCGGAGTATTTCTTGGGTTTTATTTTTGACAAAAATTGGACAACATTTCTGTCTCGTGGTCGACCGGTCGCCCTATAGGGCAACCCGTACCTGAAGATGTTTATTAGAAACAGAAAATGAGACGGAAGCAAAAACAAGCAGGTCGACCGGTCGCATCCGGCGTCGATCCGTCCGGTCGGCCGACGGCCGCCTGATGGCCGACCGGTACCTGCAAGTTTCATGTTGAAACAGAACTTAACCCCTTCGTTTTTGTGCCTAGGGGGACCGGTTGAGACAGGGGTCGACCGGTCGAAGCCTACGTCGACCGGTCGCCCTGTTGTAATTTTCAAAGTGTTCTTATTTTCTCTTATTTACGTGCGACCGTCGCCTGTGTGTGACAAAGAAAAAATATGACCGTTTGACAATGAGACACATTTCCTTAAATTGTGGGATTGATTTCTAACAACTATATTCTTGATTTTAATTGTATTTTTCTCAGTAGATTTTCAATCCCCAAGAGGAGCCTATGCTTGATCAATCATCTCCTATAAATAGAGGAAGTTTTGGAGCAACCAATACAACAATTGAGATACAACACAACAAGATACACTTCAAGCAAACACTTGGTCTTTCATTGTCTTATTTCTTGTTGTAAATTGTCTAGCTTATCACTTTCACATCCTTGAGGTCTAGGCTATTCTTGATTACACTTTGCACTCAAATTGTATTATTCATTATTGAGTTGTAATCTTGATTTTTGGTTATCATTCAAACACAAGATATCCTTGTGAGTGTTCTTGTGGTAAGAGCACACTTGGATGATCTAGGTGATAGGTACAAGAAGATTGTGGTAATTTTCTTATTGAGGTGTTGAAGAATTTGGTATTCTTCAAGGTTGAAGATTGTGGTAATCTTCACAAGGTGCCATTGAAGGAAGATTGTGGTAATCTTCAAAGGGAGATTGTGGTAATCTCCAAAGGTGGTGTTGAAGAAGAGTGTGGTGCTCTTCAAGGTGTTGTAAGTTGAATTTGTATTAATTTTGGTAATTAATAAAATTCTTTTTTTTTTCGAAATCCATCCGGATATACTTTGGGGTGGTAGAGGATTAGGCCCTAGGTGGGTTGAACCTCTTTAAATCGACGTGTGTTGTTTACATTCCGCACCTTTATTATTTTGTTTGAGCATTCGATTGTCAAAAGAGGGCGAAATCGAAAAGATGGAGATAATCTATTCACCCCCCCTCTAGATTATCGTAGCCGCTTGGACTTACAAGTTCTACACAACAGTGTCCTTGATGGACAATTGAATTAGTCACTCAAGAGAGTTAATCTCTCAACGCACTCACTGAGTTTATTAATAGAGTAACTCACTTGGCTATAATTTGACTCAACTGTGGTTTTGTTTTCATTGGAAGACTTAACACCCTTAAGTTTGATTAAGCAAGTTCTTACAGACTTGATTTAGTACTTATAAATTATCAAATGGATAGCAAATTTATCGTGAGATATAAGCGATTAAAAGTGCGGGAATTTAAATCTTTGAAATGTAAATGACACAATAAAATTTTTATAGAGGTTCAAGATGGGGTAATTCTTCTCCCTCTCTTCTCCAACTCCTGGAGGAATCCACTAGGTAATGATCGGTTTACAAAGTGGTAACAATCCGTATACAAGTCTTGATCACAACACCAACTTGATCCTTTGGGACTCGATGCCGAGACGCCTTGATCACTCACCGGCTTCTCGTGCGACTCGGCTTCTTCACAGGGCAATGCCTTGCTACTACAGACTCACTTGCTCAAGCACTTTGGATTTGATCACGAAGCCCTCCAAAAGCTTAAGACTTGGTTCACCCTTGAACCTTTCTACAATCCTTCCCGGAATGTAGACCCCTTGTTTTCGTATTTTCCTCTTCAACTGATTGAAGTTCTCTTTCCTTCACGGGTAAGTGTTGGATTGATGTACTTCAAATGTAGGCTTGAGGATTGAGAATGTTTCATTTTGATAAGCTTGTATATCTCACGTGTGTGTCATTCATCCTTCTTCTCAAACAAACTCCTCGGCCTTTTATAGTGAACTTTCAAAAATTTGCCCGTTGAAGAGATAGGCTCATTTTTGAAAGTCACTTTGCGATCGTTGGCTTGCGCTTCTTGGAATTGCCATTTCCTCGTATGAATTGTTTTATCACCTTTTCGAGTTCGACACGGTGTAGTGCTTCCCATTGGTTCATTCCTTTTGCACGCTTCTCGGGACTGAGCACTCCAAGAAAGGTGGTATGGAGATATTACTTGTTTAAGTAAATCTCTTGATTTACTCGTACAACGGTTCTTTTACAATTATCTCGACTTGACCGCATTTCCTTGCTTTCCCCGTGTGACTTAGAGTCGACTTCCAATCATTGGATGACTCTTCTCACTTGACCTGAGACTTGGCTTCTCTTGAGTTGACTTGATTGATGTTCCACTCACCGCATCTCACCGCTTCTTCGATCGAGTTCTGTCTTCTTCTTTGCCGTACTCAAATTGCCTCTCAAAGAGAGTTTTCCTTCAAGTCTTGATTGTCTTCTTGCATGTTAGGGCGTAGGCCGACTTAACTCAGCTTGGCCAGATCTAATTGTTACAATACAATTTACAACAAGAATTGGGGAGCCAACTTTCTATTCTAAGTTTTACATGGCATTCATCAAAATCTAAACAATAAAATTCCTAACAGATATGCATAATATTGCTTCTTGAGTACATTTATATTTTAGAAATACTTATCTCAATGTTATATATGCTAGGTTAAATTTCCAGATCCTTATAGTATTGATGATCTAATAATGAATTTTATTTTATCATTGGACATTCATTCATGAATCAGAAAATTTGTATGATCTCAAACTTTCAAAGCATGTGTAGAACGTATATGAATTTATTTATGGCTAAATTTTGGATATGTGACACTCTATTAGGATGTTAGGTATCATGTGTCTAAGTTTTACATGGATTAGATATTTATATTATCAGATTAATATTTTTAAGTATAGGTCAAAATTTCCAGTTTTAGAGCATTAGGCTTGATCATGTACTAATGAAGTTTTATGAACCTTATTTAGATCATTTATAAAATCTTATAAATATATATAAATGCATTTTTAATGTCTATATTAATTGTATGTGTTTTCCATGAAAATATTTGACATGAACATTCCAAGAAGGCGAGCACACCGTGATCAAGACGTTCATCACCCTTAAGTAAAAGGTTTAGTAAGTAAACAAGTCAAGTAAGTACATTCTCACCTGCAACATGATATAAGTATATGAAATGTTCTTTTTATAAAGTTACACTGATTTCAACATCTTATATTTGAGCATTCTCTATGAAAGGCATTTATGGCATTCTATACAAATTGTTGATGAGCTTTTCATAAATGTATATGTATGTATCACGTAATGGAAGCGTTACACACCCAATGATGATGTTTGTCCCGCTAGGTGGACTTGTCCCGCAAGGTGGACTTGTTACGTTTGGTTTGGGATTTGCTACCCCTTTTCTTTCGTGACGGCGCGCTAATGATGTTAACGGTGTAACGCTTGGGCCCATAAAGATAAAATGAATATGCATGTTTTTATTTATGCATAGAAAGAGATGTAAAAGTTATTTACAATGATCATGCTCATATTTATGTTTCCATGATAAATGCTCATACTTTGAAAACAATGTTTTTGTGAGAATTCAAATGTGCTTACTAAGCTTAATGCTTATTAAAGTTACATCATGTTGCAAATAAGAATATAATGAGGATGACTTAAGTTGAAGTACGTGAGGAGCATATGTACAACGATGTGGGATTGGAAACGGAATTACGCCAAGAAAGACATTATATTTTATTATGTCAAATTATGAAACTTATTTTCAATTTTATGCTTCCGCTATGTTTTATTTTAAGATTGATTGAAAACCTCTTTTCAAATTGTATGCTTTCGCTATTTTCGAATTCAAACTCTTGGTTTGTGACATTTTCAGTTTTCTCATGATGATTTGTGTTTTTATGATATAATGGTCGATTTTAATATACTGCGAGAATGATTAAAAAAAATTCAGTTTTATATTGTGTAATTTTTCTAAAAACTGTTTTAAAGAAGTTTAAAGTTAACGAGCCTGGTAGCGTCCATAAGAGGGCGTTACAGTGAGTCCCGGGTCTTTATTTTCCTTGGCGGGGTGGGTCTCGGGTTTGGTCAAACCTACCCCGTTGCCATCCCTAGTTATATGAATTATTTATTATTTTGTAATTGAACGGTCTATCATATAATGTATATGCATTTATGTGTTTGTGTAATTTATTGAGTATGCCACTTGATGAAGCTTGACTATTTTTGGTTGAGTGATTAGAAGGTTTTTATATGCTAATATATATATATATATATATATATATGTTTTAAAAAATATGTTGAAAGTGACAAAAATTTATTTTCGAAAATTAATGTGTTTAATCGAATATTGTGTCTTTTTATGAATTTGAAAATATTAGTTTTAGGGGTTAACCTTAATTTTCTCAACTAAATTATTCATTCAGTTTATACATTAGAATATGGAAATTGATTATTTTAATACCAAGTTTACAAAATAACATAAGTTCCATGTTACTAGGTTAAAATATTATAAACATAGTATTAGACAATTTTTCTAATTATCACAACTCAATCGTATTCTAATATGTTACTTAATTAAATGTCTAGTGATAGGATTTAAACTAATTGTTAAGTTAGTTTAAGAAAATATACATATATGTATTATTGATTTGTGTTACCTTGTCCTGCAAAGAATTTTAAATTTCTATAGTAGCTATGAAATTTCAGAAGTATTTATATATATTCATAAGGTAAAATTTTATATAAAATTAATATATACTAAGTTGTGTTTTGATCTAGAAAGAAAAAAATGATGCCTAGATTTATTCATTTGACTTTTTATATTAAACTACAAAGTTTAAATGTGAATTTAACTTCGAGTCATAGTGAATCAATAGGTTTTTTTTCCTAACTAATTGAATACAAGAGTTTCTTAATTATGTTTGAACGAATGTGATTTAATTTTTACGTTTACGCTTTTAAGTTATTTTTGTTAAGTTGCATCATTTAAGTTCATACATCATGTTAATTTATGTTGATAGCATTTCACGAGCATGAGTAGAGAAAGTAAAGTTAAATGTATTAAGATTTAATTTTTAATTATGTTTTTTCAAAAGAAATGGGTGCACGTTATGTCTATGATGGGAGTGAATGAGAAATGGGCGCGGGGGACCGACATTCCGACCATGTGCCGCTTGCGGCTAAGTTAATGTGTATGAAAATGTGCCTTCGGGCAAATAAAAGCAAATACTACCGTGATTATGTTGATCGAGTTCCAAATAACAAAGCCCACTGCGACCCTGAATAGAATAATATGTCACCAAATGAGCTCGCGTCCTAAGAAAATTTTAAAAACTTATAATGAAATGTTTTAATCAATGAAAGGGAACATTTTAAACAATGATTATGAAACATTTTAAAGTAAAGAAAACAAAGAGTATTTGAATAAATGTTATAATATTGCATTATGTATGCATTCATGCATGAGATTACTTATTGAGCTTCTTTAAACTCATCCCACGAATGTTTAATATTTTCATATGAGAATTGAATGAGGAAGGAGATGGAGCAGCGCAATGACTCGTGAACCCACGTCTTTCATGATTTTCATGTCTTTCAAGTCATTCTTCAAAAAAATATAATAAGAAGTTCTAAATTTTTAATTTCTATTGGGATGTTGAATGTTGTTTTTATTTCAGCATGGATATTTCTGGATTAATAATTATTTCAATTATGAGTCTTTATTTCCACTGAAAACTTTAAACGAAGTGAAGTTTTTATTATTCCGCATTTTTAAGAAATCTTTAAAGTACTTCTATTATAATTACTTATTTTCGCGTTAAAACTCAAGTAAGCTAGAAGGTTCTTACATTTTGTGGAATCAGAGCAGAGGTTTTTAAAATTGGTTTTGTAGACTTCAAAAATTTTATTTAGAAAATGTCTTAAGTCAATAAGTCATGAGTTCTAAGCCGTGCTTCGAGCATGTCCTTCCGCAATTCGGTAAGGATTACATTTACTGTCATTATTAATTGATATATTTTTATTTTTATGAAATGTATGTCTGTATGAAATTAATTGTTGATTGCATCGAACATAAGATAGATTAACTTGATATTTTTTTTAAAAATAACTAAATAAATAAATCATTTTATATGCAAATAAATTTTTTTATATCATTTTACTTCCAATTCCAACGTGATTGTTATAATGATACCACTCCGAATTAAGTTTTATTGTATGAGAAAAATGCTAATGATTACTTACACTAAGTTAACAAATAATATTTGAATGTAATATGATTGAGAGAATTTAATGACTTAATAAACTTATTTTAGTTAATATAAAGTGAACCGCAACACTCGCTTGAATTACCAAGACGGGAATGGTTCCAACACCAACAATTCTCAAGGACCCCCCCCGACTGTCGATGATCTCTTGCAAGCTTTGACTACTTTTGGTGAAACTAATTAGACTAGACGTGCTGACGTCCCTGAAAGAATCCGATTATCGGACTTTCTTAGGTTATCCCCTCCATCTTTTGGGGGTACCACTGATCCTATTGAAGCTGAAGGATGGCTTACTAAGATGTGAATTTTTTTTTTGTAATTGATTGTACTGACAAAGAACGTGTTAACTATGCAACGTTTGTGCTACGAGGCGATGCATATGATTGGTGGAGGATGGTGCAACGTCAGATCGAGGGCGACACTAGCCCCTTTACTGGAAAAGGTTCACATAAGCCTTTTATGATAAGTACTTTCCGAGGAGTGTTCGCCAACAGAAGGAAATAGTATTTTTACAGTTGGAACAGAGGAACCGTATGGTGGCTGAATATGAAGCTGAATTTGCCAAATTGTCCAAATTTGCTTGTGACTTGGTTGCTACTGAGGAACGAAGAGCCAGACAATTTGAATAAGGGCCCCGATCCCAAATCAAGCTTTTAGTGACTCCTTTTGAGCTTACTACTTATCACAAAGTTATCAACAAAGCTATGTTAGTGGAAAGGGCTCAATCTGTGAATCAGGAAGAGATGCAAATCCAACAAGGAGGACAAAAGTTCAAGAGAGAGAACCAAATGTTTGGAATAATAATGGTCGGAAAAAAAAA
This sequence comes from Rehmannia glutinosa, assembly GCA_016081115.2. Classification (NCBI taxonomy): domain Eukaryota; kingdom Viridiplantae; phylum Streptophyta; class Magnoliopsida; order Lamiales; family Orobanchaceae; genus Rehmannia; species Rehmannia glutinosa. Next base: position 48,410,587 of record CM071936.1, on the reverse strand, counting down.
ACAAGTATAAGTTCCACAAGGTGCTTCACATAAATAACAACTAACGATTGTTTGCGCTAAATGCGGCAAGGCACACCTGGGAGAATGTTTGTTAGGTACATGAGTTTGTTTTAATTGTAAGAAGCCTAGACACATAACATTAAACTATCCAGAGAGGAATAAGCCCACTCAGGCTAAAGTGTTCACAATGACACAAACAGAAGCCGAGGAAGCAAATTTCTTTCAAATTTTATATCATTATGTTCAGTCATGTATGAGTATGTAATTATTTTGTAGGATCTATAAATGTTTGTGGTATACCTACTTATGTGTTAATTGATTCTGGTGCTTCACACTCCTTCGTGAACTCCAAATTTGCAATGAACCTGTCCAATTATGCTATTTCGTTGGACACTCTTTCCAGCATATCAACTCCATCGGGGGATGTCATGAACTCAACCTTAGTTTACACTAATTGCTCAGTTTATATTGATGGAAGAGAGTGATTTGCTGATCTTATTGGGTTGAATATTCATGACTTCGATGTCATTCGATGAATGGATTGGTTGTCCAAACATCACACAACAATCGATTGCCGAGCTCGAAGAGTAATCTTTTATTCTCTTCAGGACTCCCAATTATTTTTTCAGATATTCTCATCAAAACCTGTTAACCCTATCATCTCAGCTATGAAGGTCGATAAACTCCTGAACAAAGGTTGTGAAGCCTATCTAGCCTTAATAACTAAAGTGTCAAAGGAATGTCCCCTATTGACAAAATTTCTATTGTCTGTGAATATCTTGATGTATTTCTTGGGATCTTCATGGCGTTCCGCCAGAAAGAGATGTGGAATTTGTCATAGAATTAGTGCCTGGAACGACACCAATATTGAAGGCACCAATTCAATGGCTCCTACAAAACTGAAAGAACTCAAGGAACAACTACATGATTTACTCGATAAAGGATTCATCAGACCGAGTTTGCACCAGTCTTATTTGTCAAAAAGAAGGATGGGACGATGAGATTGTGTATTGATTACCGTGAACTTAATAAGGTGACCATCAAGAACAAATATAATATTCCAAGAATTGAGGAATTATTTGACCAACTTCAGGGTGCTGGGTATTTTTCTAAGATCGATTTGAGATCAGGCTACCATCAATTGCGCATTCGAGAAGAAGAGATCCCTAAAATCGTATTTCATTCTCGCTATGATCACTATGAATTCCTTGTCATGCTTTTTGGTTTGACTAATGCCCCAACTGCATTCATGGACTTAATGAATCGCATCTTTTCTGATTATCTTGATCATTTTGTCATTATCTTTATTGATGATATCCTTATCTATTCTTTGTCGAAGGAAGATCACGAACATTACTTAAGACTAGTATTGCAGAGACTTCAAGAGAAAAAAGCAATTCGCAAAATTCAGTAAATGCAAGTTCTGGTTAGACAGTTTCCTTTCTTGGGACATATTGCCTCTCGAGAGGGGATTACTGTAGATCCTAGCAAGGTTGATCAAAAAACGTAGGAGAGATCCGCAACTTCCTTGGGCTAGCTGGCTACTACAAAAGATTCATCAAGGGTTTCTCTAAGATCTCTGCTCCACTAACTCAACTAACAAGGAAGGAACACTAAGTTTCAATGGGATGACAAGTATGAAAAGAGCTCCGCAGAGTTGAAACAAAGATTGACGACGACTCCAATTCTTACACTACAAAATGGGATTGATGGTTTCATTGTCTACAGTGATGCATCGTTGAAGGGTTTAGGTTTTATTCTTATGCAATATGGGAAAGTAATTGCCTACGGTTCTAGACAACTGAAGGATTATGAGGAAAATTATCCAACTCACGATCTGGAATTAGCAGCTGTGATTTTTGCCTTAAAGATATGACGACACTACTTATACGGGGCTAGGTGCGAAATTTACAGTGATCATAAAAGTTTAAAATATTTCTTCACTCAGAAAGAAATTAACATTAGACAACGCAGGAGACTAGAAACTAGTAAAAGACTATGATTGTTTTATCAATTGCCATCCGGGTAAGGCCAATGTGGTAGCAGATGCTTTGAGTCGTAAAGGTCAAAAATCTATTTCTACTTTGCATGTGGCTTCGTAATTAATATGATTTTTTCTAACTAATTGAATACATGATTTTCTTAATTATGTTTGATCGAATGTGATTTAATTTTTATGTTTACGCTTATTAAGTTATTTTCATTAAGTTGCATCACTTAAGTTTACGCATCATGTTAATTTATGTTCATATCATTCACGAGCATGAGTAGAGAAAGTAAAGTTACAGTTATTAAGATTTAATTTTTAATTATGTTTTTCAAAAGAAATGGGTGCACATTGTGTCTATGATAGGAGTGGAAGGAAAATGGGCGTGGGGGACTGGCGTTCCAACCATGTGTCGCTTGTGGCGAAGTTAATATATATGAAAATATGCATTTGGGCAAATAAAATCAGATACTACCGGTAGATTATGTTGATCGGGTTCCAAATGAGAAGGCCCACTGTGACCCTGAATAAAACTATGTGTCACCAAGTGTGCTCGTGTCCTAAGAAGTTCTAAGAACTTATAATGGAATATTTTGATTAATGAAATGGAACATTTTAAGTAATGAAGATGAAACATTTTTAAGTAAAGAAAACAAAAAGTATTTGAATAAATGTTATAATATTGTATTAGGCATGCATTCATGCATGAGATTACTTGTTGAGCTTCTTTAAGCTCATCCCATGAATGTTTAATATTTTCAGATAAGAACCTGAATGAGGAAGGAGATGAAGCAGCACAGTGACTCGTGAACCCACATCTTTCATGATTTTCATGTCTTTCAAGTCTTTCTTAAAAAAAAAAGTAATAAGAAGTTTTAAACTTTTAATTTCTATTGGGATGTTGAATGTCATTTTCATTTCAGTATGGATATTTCTGGATTAATAATTATTTCAATTAGGAGTGTTATTTCCGCTGCAAACTTTGAACGAAGTGAAGTTTTTATTATTTCGTATTTTTAAGAATCTTTAAAGTATTTATAATATAATTACTTATTTTCGTGTTAAAATTCAAGTAAATTAGTAGGTGCTACACTTTTATTAGATAATCAAATATATCTCAGTTAAGTATATCATAATAACTATTTTTGCATGTAGTTCTTACAAAAATTCTTCATTCAATATTGAAAATTATAGATGGACTAGGAAGAGTATCATGTGATTGTTGTAATTGAAGAAATAATTATATTTATCAAGTTTTTCCTGCTCGTTGTAAGGTTTTCTCAACGATGTTTTATGTTAAAACGTCATCGGCATAGACCAAGAGTTGACTATGCTCCATATAGGATGATTGACCGTCTACCCCGTCAAATTGACCATATGCATGAACTGATCAACATTAGTGATACGACTTGTCTACAACAACTACGAATGGACATAAATGCATTTGGTAGGCTTTGTTTACTTCTTAAGAACGTTGGAGGGTTACAACAGACAAGACATGTTCAAATAAATGAACAAGTAGCAATCTTCATTTCTATTCTTGCCCATCACAAAAAAAAATTGTGTTGTCAAATTTGACTTCAAGCGATGAGGATCTACGGTCAACAAATATTTCAATTTGGTTCTTCACACTGTGCTAAGGCTCCATAATGTTTTATTGTGTTCACCACAACCCCTGGCTGATAACTGCACAGATGAAACTTGGAAGTGGTTCAAGGTAATTTCTAATGATATACATTGTAGCATTATCCTAAAGCAATAGTATATCTCTATCTATTTCAGGAATACATTAAATAATTTTTTTTTGGTTCGTGCGATATTTTGTTAGGGTTGTTTAGGTGGATTAGATGGAACCTATATTGATGTCCGAGTTTCTAAAATTGACAAGCCACATTATAGGAATCGTAAAGGATCTATTTAGGTCAATGTACTTGGGGTTTGTAATCAGTCAATGAATTATATCTTCATTTTTTATGGATGGGAAAGATCTGCAGTGGATAGTCGAGTTTTACGTGATGCTATTAGTAGACCTAATGGTCTAAAGCTGCCCACTGGTAAGTCTATTTGTTCATATAATAATGTATACCTACTAAACGGAAACCAACAATGAATGAAAATGTATAATAATCATGTTCTCTTATTAACACATTTTAGGAACTTACTATCTGTGTGATTGTGGGTACGCTAACGAACTTGGTGTTTTAGCTCTGTATAGAGGTGTTTGGTATCTTGATGAATGGTGTGCCGGGTTCACTGCGCTTCAAAATCTTAGAGAGTTATTCAATCTAAGACGTGCCAAAGCACGGAACATAATTAAACGATCGTTCAGGATTTTCAAGGCATGATGGGCTACTCTTAGAAGTAACAATTTTTATCCAATCAAGACACAAAATCATATTATCGTGGCACTTTGCTTACTCCATAAATAAATATGAACCACAATTGTTGTTGATCCGTTGGAAGAAGACATCCCTGAATATGTTCTTGACCAAGCAAACAATCATGGAGAGTTCGAATATGCTGATGTGGTGGAGTGTTATCAAATATGGACTGATTGACGAGACAATATTGCAATGTCCATATATAATGAATGGAAGAGCTGCTGAATTAGCAATTTAACTATATGTACAATTATTTAATGTTTTCTTGTGTGCTACATTTGTAATAATTTTACATGTACGCTTATGTTTTGGTAATTTTATGTTGTGTAATGTTCAAACAATATGTTAATTTGAGAATGTACTTGTGTTAAGTAATTATATGAATCTCAGATATTATGTGAATTTCATAAATTTATAGTTGCTTGAATAATTATGTGAAATTCAGTAATGTGCATATATTTTGTTTGCATTAGTTTGATATTTTGAATTGTAATTGTTTCACGTTATAACATTTTATTGGATTGATGATCTATGTCAGGGACTCATGGAGTCATCAGGTAGTGTTCCGAGGATTGGTACCGCATGCTAAAACACATACATTAGGCGTAGCTAGAAAACAAAAGATGTATATGTCCTATTACACGCATTAAAGGAAATTGTGGTGTAAGGTTGGAAATGTGATAACAGGTTCAAATTTGGATATCAAGTTATGTTGGAGCAGTCAATGGCGAAAGCTTTCCTAGGTACGAACTTGAAGGCAATCGCACACATTAATCCTAAGATTCATGTGTGTAAGAATGACTATGGGACTTTGAGTTCTATGTTGGCACGTTCGAGGTTTTAATGGAACGACTCTACTAACACTTTGATTGTGTGAAGGACGAACAAAAATGGAATGACTATATTAAGGTAACAACAATCCATTTCTTAGTAATAGCACTACAAAATTCTGAAACACGTTTTATTTTCATTCTTTGAATACATGTTTTATTTTCATTCTATGTATACAGATTGATGGTAATTAGAGCTGTCAAACGGACCAGGCCCATTGGGCTGACCCATCCCATTTAAGGTAGGGGGTGGGTTAAGTGTTTAGTGGCCCGCCTGGCTAGCCCTCTAGAAACAAAAAAAGAAAAAAAAGAAGAGGAAATTAGATGAAATATAAGAAAAAAATAGTATAATTGATATTTTATATTTTTATCTCTTATAAAAGTGTATAAAATAGATTTTTAAAATATTCATTTGTCATCCATTATTGTATTTAATTCACTAAAATTAATAATTGCATACAAATATATTTTTCATTTTTTTATATTTTTATTTTTTGGGTGGGCCTACCCGCGGCCCGTGGTGGGTTGGGCCAACATATTTCTGGCCCACCATAATGGCGGGCCGACCCGCCCCATCCCGCCAACTGGCAGGCTTTTTCCGGTCCGCGGGTTGGCCCCTCTGCCAGCCCGTTTTGACAGCTCTAATGGTAACGCTATGTGATTCAAATAATGGCCTTATTTTAAAGATCGGTACGAGATTTTTGGAAAAGATAGGGCAATTGGTGAAAACGTTGAGGCATTTCATGATGTTATATAAGATACCCTTAATGGTGTGCCACAAAATAATAATAGAAACCACCAAAAATAGGATGATGAGGCTGACAACACCTCGAAATACTGTGCTGAGAGTAGTGCAACCAAGAAGACCAAGTCATCAAAAAAAGAAAAGCTGGTGATAATATGGAAGTACGGTTTATGGAATTATTGACTTCTTTTTGTGAGAAGATGGAATCACGTTTGGGAGATCTAACTAAGCATATTGGCTACAAACTGTTGGAATTGGTCTTTGATAAATGGGGTGTTGACCCGATTTTGACCAATTAATTAAGTGGTTTCCATTTGTGAAAAATGAAATTAAATTATTTGTAAAAATTCTACTTAGAGAGTAGATAAGAATAGCATTTGGAATTTCTCAAAACCGATTCCGGATGAATGAGAAATTAATGCTAGAAGTTAGCCACTTAATACAAATAAATGGTATGAAAAATGAAAAATGTGGGGGAGGAGAGATGCTCCATCCCACATAGGAAAAAGGAGGTAAAGTTGCACACTTTATTTATCCTAAGTTGGACAAATGGGTTTGGGCCCTTGGGGGCACCCAAGTTTTTAAAGGGGAGAGGACCTACATGCTTGTGGGTTTGGTCAAAGCGCACACGCGCGCCGCCGCCGCCCGCCCGCCGGCCGGCCCGGCTTGGGCTTGGGCTTGGGCTTCAGGGCCCTTATTCTTTTTGGACCAAAAACCTTTAAAACATTAAAATATTTAATTAATTAAATAGATTTAATTAATTTTTGTTAAGAGTTCAACTGGGAAAAAGTGTAAATAGGCCGTAATGCGTCTAAGCCGTGCTCCCTGGAAAGTGTGCCTGTCATTCGATGCAAAAAGTGTCTTTTCGAGCCAAAAGACATGTTCTTTCCATACGGGGCGTCTAAAGCCTATAATAATCGATCCCCATTGTCCGAAAAACATACGAAAAACACGAAAATAATCGGATAACATTAAATCGAGCATTGCATTTTTGCATCTTGCCCGTAAGCACTCGATATCACGGGCATTTTCGTCTTGCGGAGACGATTCTAAATCGGCCTCGACTAAGCCTAAACACTCTATTCCAGCCATTTTTTCTTCAAACGAAACCTTCACTTAACTTTTACCCAACAATCGCAAGACGAAAAGTTTACATTTTATTTTTTGTTTTGTTGAAGACGATGGCTTGAGGATCGCTCACTCCATTTTGAAGGTTGTTCTTTTCCTGCGCATGGCGAAAACCGACGAAGTTCTCCTATTTCTGCCGACTTCAAGAGATGGCAACGGAAGATGTTATTCTACGTGACAACCTTGGGGTCTGTCTCGTTTCGTGAAGGAGGAACCCCCTGCCGTTGGTGATGAAGAATCCAACAATGAACGGAGAATCACTGTGGATGCTTGGCATAACAGTGATTTCCTTTGTCGGAATTATATTTTGAATGGACTAGACGATACCTTGTACAACGTCTATAGTTCGTTCAAAACGTCCAAAGAGTTGTGGGACTCCTTGGAGAAAAAGTATAAAACAGAAGATGCTGGTGCAAAGAAATTTGTAGTCGGTAAATTTCTGGATTATAAGATGGTTGACACCAAGACGGTGATTAGCCAAGTGCAAGAAATTCAGATCATACTTCACGACTTAGTGTCTGAAGGGATGATTCTGAACGAGTCCTTTCAAGTGGCTGCAATTATCGAAAAATTGCCGCCATCGTGGAAAGATTTTAAGAACTATCTCAAGCACAAGCGAAAGGATATGGGGCTTGAGGATTTGATAGTTCGACTTTTTTGAGGAAGACAACCGGGATTCCGAATGGAAATCGGCAAATGTGAGGGTATGATCATACTTTGTGGAACACCAGTGGAGTTTCTGTTGCATATTTTTTTTATTTTTTTTTTGTAACAGAAGGTGTTGCCAAAAGTGTTATAAATACCGAAACCACATTTGCATGAGGTGTAGTCGAAAGTGTTGTAACACTAAAGGCGGATAATCGTAAGTTAAATCAAGTCTTACTAAAGATGTGATAACATCAAAGGTTACACGCCTTGTAAAAGATGGAATTGTTGGAACTAAGATATGAAATCTGGTAGAACGAGATTCTAACTGGATTGTCGGGATAATGTTCTAACAAAATAAAATAGAGTGGCCGAGAGCCATGAAAGTTCTGGATAACTTTGTCTTAAACGAAGATACCGAAGTTGAAAGGGGAGCTTGACTTTTAAGCAACCACATAAAGAGATTGCCTTGAAATGTGGGAGTGCTTTGGAAAAAGTAGAAGTTTAAAGAAATAAATTCAAATTTATGATATAAGTGATGGTACGATCATTGAATCATGAAATGTTGTATTTATTAAAAGTGTCCTTTCGTGCAAAGGAAATAGGTAAGTCTAGACGTTTTTGTCGTAGACATAATACCAATAAACAGTTGATTTCGAAATGAGGTTATTTCGGTTGACTACGAAAAGTCAAAGGAAAACCTAGCGGATCCGCTTACAAAAGGCATAAATCGAGATCACCGTTGTATAAACTGTTAAGGGAATGGGTTTAAAATCCACAACTTAAAGAATGTTCATAGCGGTAACCCAACCTTGTGAATTGGAGATCCCAAGACCTTGGTTCAATGGGACAACTAAGTTATGAATGTTCGATTGAACACTTGGAAAATGTGTTAGCTCATTCTCGATACATCCAAGTGTATTTAAACCTTCAATGTGGTGAGGTTAAGTTTAAGACTTTTAATGATTCCTATACCGAAAGGTGGAGTATTGCGGATACTCTTCAATAGGAGATCACCTATATAAGTGAGAAGTAATGGCCGCTTCAAATGAAACACTTATGAATCTAAGATATGGTCCAGGGCGAAATGGACACAACGTGAGAACAACAAGTGTTAGAGTTGTTATTGTGTAAAAATCTTTGTTGTCTTGGTTTACACAAACGGCCGAGGTGAGTAGTTCAAGACATCGCGTCACTAAGCGGCTAGTAAATCCGATAGTACTTTACTAAGGAAGGTTCAAAGCCACAAGCTACCTATCCTCGATGCAATAACGATTCGCCGAGACTTTCAAGCGAATCGCATACACGCATGCATTAATTTCATTCATGTGGGGGATTGTTGGAATTGGTCTTTGATAAATGGGGTGTTGACCCGATTTTGACCAATTAATTAAGTGGTTTCCATTTGTGAAAAATGGAATTAAATTATTTGTAAAAATTCTACTTAGAGAGTAGATGAGAATAGCATTTGGAATTTCTCAAACCGATTCCGGTGAATGAGAAATTAATGCTAGAACTTAGCCACTTAATACAAATAAATGGTATGGAAAATGAAAAATGTGGGGGAGGAGAGATGCTCCATCCCACATAGGAAAAAAAGGAGGTAAAGTTGCACACTTTATTTATCCTAAGTTGGACAAATGGGTTTGGGCCCTTAAAATACCCAAGTTTTTAAAGGGGAGAGGACCTACATGCTTGTGGGTTTGGTCAATTTAACATTAAAATTAAAATAGATTTAATTAATTTTTGTAATTAATTAAAAGAGTTCAACTGGGAAAAAACTTTCGGCCCACGACGGGGCGGAGAGCACGCCCGTGCGGTCGGGTCGTGCTACCTGCCGAGGGTCTGCCGCCTACACGCACGGCGCGCGCCCGCCCGTGCGTCTGGGTCGTGCTGGGTGCCGAAAGTTTGAGCCTGCACGCACGGGCAGGCGCACGCCCGTGCGTCTAGGCCGTGCTCCCCTGCGCAGGTGCGTCTGTTCAGTGCAAAAGGTGTCTTTTCGAGCCAAAAGACATGTTCTTTCCATACGGGGCGTCTAAAGCCTATAATAATCGATCCCTGGTGTCTGAAAAACATACGAAAAACACGAAAATAATCAGATAACATTAAATCGAGCATTGCATTTTGCATCTTGCCCTTTTCCTCCTTCAAAGCTTGAAAGTAGTCCAACACTTTGCTTGTTCCACCAAAAATTCCGGTTTCTTTGTCTTTAACCGGAATCAACCAAGAAAGTCGTTGTATCTTAGAGGCGAGCGCCGGAACAAAAGCACTCGGTATACGGGCGTTTTAAAGCGGAGACTGATTCTAAATCAGGCCTCGACTAAGCCTAAACACTCTATTCCAGCCATTTTTTCTTCAAACAGAAACCTTCACCAGAACTTTTACCCAACACAAGCAATATGCTTCTGCGTCCCGCAAGGCGGTATTTGATGCGCAAAGTGACATGCAATCATATCTGTTGAAGAAAAGATTGCAGTCGCAAAAAGATTGTGTGGTGACACAAAGGGCCTTGACCTCTTTTTCAGTCTGTTAGACGAACACAAGGCTGTCATGGTTCAGATGATGTGTGCGGGAAAACTTTTAAGTCCATTTACACAGCCAGGCTACTTTTGCACATTTTTGCCAATTTTTATTTGGATGACGTTATGATTCCCATCTTTCGTTAGTATGTGAACTCTTTACTATATGGGATTGCCTTGGTATATTTATTTAGTTAAACGAATTGCTATGGCAGCGTACAAAGTATTGCTATGTATAAATTTCTAATATTATGGACCGAAATTAGTTGTTAATATTATGTTTAATTTTATGCTATTTACTTTGTTTTTCATTCCAAGGGTTGTAATTGTTAAACTTTTTTGGTCAGTTGCTACTTAATGCTTAGAGTCGTGTTTTGGGCCACCCTATGAACTTATATTTCTCTATGACACTAATTAAGTAGAGCTATCAAAATACCTTGGCCCGGCCCCCAACCTGCCAAAACCCGCAGTTTTGGAGGAGGCGGGCCGAGAAAACTTCAGCCCAATCCAACCTGCCTTAGGCCGCGGGTTGGGCGGGCTGGCCCGCCATAAATTCAATTTTTTCTCACAGCAAATTTGTGATTGCATCATGCTTGAGACGGGATATAATTTTTGCTGTTGAATGTGCTATTGCAATTAAATTGAACCCTCCTTAAATTTTCATAGTCAACATTATTCTGCAACAATAACATATGGTTTAGTGGAGCATCTCTTGTTGCGTTTGAGAAGATAAATACATAGCATACTTTTTCAAGTTGTATCTTTGGCACAAAATTCTATTAGCTAGATCATTGGAATGGCATATATTTCAAGCAGATAATCCCATCGCAACCATTTGGTTATTCTAAATAGAGCTGTCAAAAAAAGCCCGTCTCGATGGGTTGGCCCGACCGGCCCGGTAATAGGGTCGGACTAGGCTGTGATTTTGCAAGCCCGAAAAGAGCCGGACCTATTTTGCCCGGCCCATTAGGCCCGAAACACTGAGCCGACCCGGTTGGCCCGAAGCAAATGTAGTGTATTTTTAATACATGGACTGGGTTGGACTCCCCAAAATTACGGTCCGAAGAAATTTCGGCCCAACCCGATTTCCCCACTTGGCCCGACGGGCTAACACCGGCCCGGCCCACCCCAGACAAAATTGACAACTCTAATTCTAAATTGTATGTTACTTGCTTCTCAAAAAAAAAAAAAATTGTATGTTACTTTATTATTTTAAGGTTTTGTCAGACATGGTCTTCCTAATTATGCATTACCTTGATTAAACTTTTAACTAACAATTTTTGTAGAGTCAATATAGTATACAAACATAGGCCTTGTATGGTTATGTTTCCAAAATTATTTCTAGTTTCTAGTGTTGGAAAATGAATTTTCAAATTTATTGGTTTTCGTGTGAAAAACAATTATGTTTGGATGAGTGAATGAGAATGAGTTTTATGTAGGTTTGAAAATGAGATTATGTTTGGTTAAGTAGTTTTGAAATAGTATTTTATGTATATAATAATTTGAAAAGTTGATAGTGGTTGAATATTTTAATTGAATATATAATATTATATTTGTAAGATTGTAGGCTAGTGGGTCCCATTAGATATATATAGTAGTATTTTAAGTAGATAAAGTTGATAATGGAGGGTCCCACATATATAATTGGATTAAAAAATAAGAATAATGATTGATAAGTGATGTAGGGTAGTGTATAGAGTTGAGAGATGAAATTGTAGGTTTGAGATGATGTTTTATGTGGAAAGTGGAAAGTGAAAATGATGATTTTCATTGGAAATTTTAGAAACAAACGTGATTCCATTTCTATGAATAGTTGGAAATTGGAAATGGGGTCTTGGAAACATAAACAAACAAGGCCTATAATGTTTCAATTTTAGAAAAACAAAAATAGGGGGACACGAGTGGGCCCACCCCGCCACGGGTTAGCCCGCCTCAACCTGCGGCCGAAATGGGCTAGCCCATTTAGGGTTGCCTCTTAGCGGGCCTCTAAAGCCTCGACCCACCCCCTATATTTTGCAAGGTAGGGCGGGCGTGGTCCAACGGATCTGGCCATTTTGACAACTCTAATTAAGAGTAGTGGGTTGTTGCATGTACTAAAACGTAAACTTTGACTGAACTCTTTTATCGTGTTAAACACACTAATTTTGGTCTACAAGTAAACTGGGAAGAGCAATAAAGGATCCAACTACCAACCATGCATTTTTTAAGCTATTTCTAGACCAAATCTTGCAATTGATGAAGCATGATTCTTTCATCTATTTAATATTGTACGAATGATCTCTAAAAGGTAAGTTACCATATACTAATTTTAGTCCTCTGTTTTTTAAGTTTATAATGATAAGAGAAAAGCGCTTAAATACAAATGAAAGGTTTTCTGTTTATAGGCAGTTAAAATGGTGAAGACTCGAAATCAATGTTCCCAGAATATTGTGTTAGTGATGGGATGGACCAAAACAGATGAGGAACAATGTTACCGAATTTTTTTCAACCAATGTCGTGATCAAGTTGATATTCATGAAGAAGGTGTTTTCAACTCCATATTTCCTGAACTTACTCGTCAACTAGCTGAAATTACCGGCAAGGATTTCAAGGTTATTAAGGTGAAGAATAAAATTCGGGTGCTTCAAACTAGTTTCCATGACTTCATGGAGTTTACAGCTAGACGGCGTTGATTTTAACATCGACACTAACAAGGTTACTATTAACGCGACTTATTGGAATTCAATTGGTCAGATACAACATTAGGTTTCTGTAATGGAATAAAACAAGTTGCAATTTATATCCACAATTAATTCAATTCGGCAACCAATTAAAAACACACAATTTTCCATACTGCGAATGAAATCAAATTTTATCTCTTTAATTTATAATTTTTACTATAAAAATTTGACACACACCTTACTCATTTATACCACTAGGAATCGACCTTGTACCATTTTTTCTGAAATTACATTTTTTCCATGTACACGGAATGTCTTGAAACTTTCTACACAAGGCAAGCTGCAACTATTGACTTTCACGGACTACCTGGAATTTGAGGTGGCTGTTGAGATGGAGATTCAGCGCATTCACGAGTGGTATTTTTTGATGCGCCCCGTCCTACGGAGGAGTAGATGGATAATGAACCTAAATCTTATGCTAAAATATTAATGAGGTTTCTTGTTTGCATGTGTTCCATAAGAACTTGGTTGTATTGCTTGGGGTTATGTTTTATTGTAGATTTTCAGGTTTAAGTCAGATATGTATGAATCTTATGTAATTTGAATATTATGTTTGTAGGTTTATGGCTATCCCAAACTTTCAGCTGTTCATATGGATCGCCAAAAGATTGTATTACCTAAATGGATGCATATTATGAAGTGCAATTTAATTATGTTGTGGTATTTCAAATTCAGCATTGTTGATATATCCCCATTTTTATTTTGCTCAAGTATGCAAAGTATAAAAAGAAACGCATGAAAGTATAATTATTTAAAATACATATAAACAACAAGCTTGATATGATCTCCAAAAATAATTACAATTTCAAAAATATGTATTTTAAGACTGGTTATTTTTAATAAATTACAGTTAATAATATAGTACAATCAATTAAGTTTTATATGACATAATTTACAGTTACCAATTCCATTTGCAAACGCGATTTTTTAAAAATCGGATCAGTTTTTAAAGCAAGTTGAACATATATATCAGTGGTTCACATTTGAGATTTTATTTGATACCTATTATGTAATTACTAGTTTTACGTAAGAAAATAATTTAATGCTAAGAAATTTAACATATTAACGGTTACATGGTAAAAATAATGAAAGTTGTTACACACCAAATATAGATAACTACATTAGACAAATTCACGATTACAACACATACTGCAACAACAACAAAAACAAAGATTACAAATGCAAAACCAAAAAAAAAATACGTGTTGTCAATGTGAACATCCATGCTTGAAAATTGGATAAAACATTTATATTGAAAACCATGCAAACAAAACATGACTAAACATATGTCTAACACATTAATTCGGCTTGCAAGATGAACTGCTTGAACCGGCACTTTTACAAGGAGATGGAAAAGATGGGCGTGGAGCACGGATAGGACTACGATAGAATGATGGTCCTGGGTACGGTGGTCGGCTCATCTGGTGGATTGGCTGATTGACAAAACTTTCAGAATTAGAACTCGAGCAAGGAACAAAATGCTTTAAATAGTTCTAGAAATAACGATCCTTGGACGACCACGATGACAATATATTGATAATGGAGTGCTAGAAGATGGTTTTGCCAGACCTTCCATGTTACTGATGTTCTCAATTTCACCATCGGATGATATGTTAATGATTTCATGTTCATTGTGAACTAAGACATGGTCATTTGTAGCAAAAAGTCATTGTAGAGTAGTTCAATCCCGGTCACCAAATTCATGATAGGCAATCCCAAACTCATTTTCCTGGAAAAAAATAATGTTATACACTTGCATATATTAAGTTCAAATATGGTTTTAAACATATGTTACAAAATTAAACTTGAAAACCTGCATGATCTCATCCCATATGAAGTTCGGAGCAAACACCCTTTTTGTGTTAGGATCACACCTAACACCATGTTTTCATTGGACCCAAATGAACACGTTTTACCTTTTTTTGATTATGTTAAGGCTCTCCTGCATGTACTCATAAGTGAAATCTTTCTTCAGTTCCTTGTTTACAACATCTTGGACAATCAGTAAGGAATGAACAATCAAACCAGCAGGTTTGATGTTTCCAATAGCATGTTCATCAAGCAACACATCAATGAAAAACTTATTAGTGCATTCCATCCAGTCCAAATCATATATGAAATCTTCTTGTTTAGTAGAAATTTTGGACCATGTTGATGAGGACGATTTTCTTATATTTGCTATGTATATATTTGGAATGTATAGTTTTCGTACGTCAATACCAACAAGCCACTTATAGAAAGTGAGATCAATTAAAGGTTGCCAAAATGTACTAATGAATTTATGTAGTCAAATTTGGAATGAGTGAGGATTGGAAACGAAACACTCAAATGCTCACCATATCTCCAAAAGGACAAGACAAGTAATGTCAAAGTATCTTTAGCTAATTTGCCAAATGCATGCAAGGAATCTTACATCACGTCATTTGGAGAAGCAAATATTTTCATATTATTGCTCTGCACAGGTGCATTCAAAATAATTGAATGGTAACTTTATGTTTTAATATTAGAAATAGAGATAGTTCAATATTCCAATCATTTCCTTGACTAGAATGGTAACTCAACCAAACCAGTTTATACAACACAAACCCCATGTTGTTAAATATCTAATGGGCTGTCGAAAACATCTTTATAAAAACTGAACACTGTTTCAAAAGAAGATGCATGATCAACTACTAACAACTAATACATACTTCAATTACCAAAGACTACAATTATATACTACAACAACTAAACTACATATTACAAAACAAGATGATCAACTACTATGGCCCATGTATTTTATTGACTAGTCTCACATACTAAGCAAGGCAACATAATAATACACCACTAATAAGAACACACAAATTTGTGGTTAAAAAATGCAAACATTATAGCAACAAATGTTATAAGTCACGAGAGCTTAGTAATCATGTGCAGTTGTTTATGGACTTTAACAGAAACCAATTCGTCCTTAACATAATTAAGGTTGTGTACCAATCCATTAATGACTTGTTGTGAATGATCTAATTCTGGATCGCATCAACATAAGAATCCACATTTCTTATCTGAAAAAAAAACATTGTGTTAAGCAACAAGGGAGTTGTCAAACAAGAAAACTTTGAAATAATAAATTTATGTGGTGAACTAATAATTAATTTCATACACCAATAAAAATCCAACCCCTCTTTGTGGACAAGAAATAAACCGTCGACCAGGATTCGCTTTTGTCTTTGAAGTTTGTACTCTCAATTGAAAACCACAATAGCATCGCATAGAAACATCTCCACCGCAAGACCTACAATGATATATGCGATTCTACCACTTGAAATGAGATTGCTATTACTCGAGCTCATTGTCGATTCCACTCAGAAATCCTAATAATTAACTGACTACAGTTTAGTCTCCCAAATTCGGATGCGAATCATTACAAAATTTGGTAACAGGGATACAATCAATGGTTCAAATACAAACCAAAGTGACAAGAAAATGCAATCCAAAAACGGACACAACTAACATCATGCACATGTATAATTAATTTTAAGTTGACATTCCTATAAAACTAATACCAAATAATCATCAACAATCCAAAGGCCACAATTAACAATGATATACTGCTAGGTATTCAGTTATGTATTAAATATAGATCCAAAAAGTTAAATAACACATGCAATAAACATATTGTTTATGAGAATTCTAGTTAAACATCGAATGATAATCTGGAATAATAAATTAAAAATATAAATAAATTCAATAATTATGCTAATCGGTATATGACCACATTTGGGTTATTCCTGAAACATCTTCATTTAAAAATTTAAACCCTAATTAAACTAACCTCACATCAATATTGACTATCTAAATTGGTACCCAATTTTAGAATATCTAATATTCAAAGAATCCCTAAAATAGTGATAAGTTCAATACTTACACACATTGTTGTATTCTGCTGGAGACTGATTGTTCCACGAAATTGTTTTGGCCAGTGTGTCGCAATCGGCGATGCAGGTCCTAAGGGGTGTGCTGTAATATTTAGAAGGGGGATTGAATAAACTTTACCAAATTTTCAATTTTAGTCCTTTTAAATAGTTCAATAGAGTTGACTCAAATCAGTTGTGTCCTTGGGGGACAACTAAGTTGGCTATTCAACTAAGTTACCCACTCAATAGACTCGATAGAGCTATTGATAGTATAACTCAGCTGCTTAAGCCAAATACTTAACTTGGCTGATTTGGTTTTTAACAACGGAAGACTTAATACCCTTTGATTGGTTTAATGCTTATTTTAAACACTTATTTTAGCACTTAGTTATTTATCAGTTGGATAGAAAATATTAACTAACAACAGATATAAAATGGATATGCAGGAAAGTAAATGCTGAAAGTAAATTGACACAAGTATTTTTATAGTGGTTCGAAGATGGGGTAGTTCTTCTAGTCCACTCTTCTCCAAATCCTGGAGGAATCTACTAAGTAACCGATCAGTTTACAAAGCAATTATCAGTCTGGAGACAGCCTTTATCACACAACTGGCTTCTCTTGTGACCAGCTTCTTCACGAGGTGGCCGCCTGGCTACTACAACTCACTTCTCAAGTTCTTAGATTTGATCACGAAGACCTCCAACAAACTTGAAACTTGGTTCAACCTTGAACCTTTCCACAATCCTTCAACTTGGAAAGTAGACCCCATTTAATCTTCAAATATTTTCCTCTTCAACTGATTGAAGTTATCTCTCCTTCATAGCTTGTGTTGGATCGAGTTTCTTCGAGTTTTAGGCTTGAGGAATTTCTTGATAAGCTTTGAGAATTTGCAGATTAATTGCTTGAATATTACTTAAAAGATCAGTGCCATTCGTAAACGTTTCTCAAATGCTTCCTCAGCCTTTTATAGTGCACATTTGAAATTTGCCCGTTGAAGAGATAGGCTAGTTTCAAATGTCTCTTTGTGTTCGTTGGCTTGCCTTGTCTTGGTCTGCAGCCTTTGTGATGTTGACTTTTCCTCGTATTAAATGGCATTCCAGCTTTGCAGGTTCTGACACAAAGTGCAGTGTTTCCCATTGGCTCATTCCTTTTGCACAATTCTGGGCCAAACACTTTAAGACCTGGCAGCTTGACATATTACTATATCGAGTAATATACTTGACTTTATTCCAATGGATCTAAGTCAGTTGTCTTCACTTGACTGCTGCCTTTACCCTAGGTGACTTGAGTATGCTTCAATCATGGATTGACTCAACTATCACTTCAATTGATAGACTTGGCTCTTTAAGTTGATTTGACTGACACTTCTTACAGCTGTTCCTCAGCTGACTCTCCTTCAGTTGAGTCATTGACTTCTCTCTAGGCCATACTCAGCTGACACACAACAGAGTCTTCATTCATGTCCGCAGTTAACTTCTTGTAATCTTGACTCAGCTGACTTAACTCAGCTCTTCCAGTCCTA
This sequence comes from Rehmannia glutinosa, assembly GCA_016081115.2. NCBI lineage: Eukaryota > Viridiplantae > Streptophyta > Magnoliopsida > Lamiales > Orobanchaceae > Rehmannia > Rehmannia glutinosa. The sequence goes on along the minus strand of CM071936.1, from coordinate 48,392,214 downwards.
TCTATTACAATGCATAATTACAAGGAAAATAGGGTGCCAACTTCCTAGTCTAAGTTTTACATGGTATCATCAAAATCTAATAAATAAATTTCCTAACAATTTCCCCCTTTTTGATGATGCCAAAACTTAAAACATATAACATAAGTAAACAACAAAAATACAAGCAGTGCAGTAACAAAGAATGTATGCTTTTGAATATTCATTTTATTGACCATAGCATTCTTCTCTTTTACAAAGCTGTTTACAATAAGTATCAGAGCTTTATAAAAGTATGACAATACAACGTATATCTAAGCTAAGATACATAGAGAATGAATATTACAGGGAAATTCATAGAGATATTACAGAAGACTTACATCTATGTATTTACAACGAAGTAAAATACACGAAGGGGTTTGCAACACACTTCAACGCCTTTGCTGCTTCCTTCTTCTCTCTTCATCTTCATCCCTCTTTTTGTCATCCTCTGGTATTCTCCTCTTCCTCTCTTCTTCCTCCTTGTTTTTCTTCTCATAAGCTCGTTTAGCAGCAGGGTCATCCCTTCGCTGCCTCTCAAGCCATTATCTATTCGCTCTCTCATTTTCTTCCTCTTGCCTTCTATTGGCTTCAGCTAACTTGCATGCAACCTTAAGGTTAGCGAGATGGCCATGTCCAGCCCAGTATGTGATCCCTTTCTTTTGTGGATCAACATACGTAACATCCTTTGGTTTTGGCCGTGGTTGAGAACCTCTTCCACCACCACCGTGTCTTCCCCTTCCTGAGTCAACTCTTCTTCCTCTAGGAGTATACTGTATTAGAGCCTTTGACTTTCTAGCTGAGTGACTACTGGAAGTCTGCTGCTTATCAACTGATCTACATACATCGAATCCTTTCTTCTAATACAAATCCCAGGCTTGAGGCAGAATCATTCCTTGAAAATAACCTTCTGCTTCTAGAGTTTGAAACTCCTCTATAGATCTGGGCTCAGATCCAGCGTCAGGCATAACAATGTATCTCGGGGGCTTAATCGCAGCATAATCCTTCTTGAACGCGAGCTGACTACTTCTCAGCTACTTCCTCAAATGCAACTTCGATGGCCTTCCTTTTATCTTTCATGGCCAACTCAGCTTTCTCAATAGGTAGGTTCTGGGGTAGCTTGCTGAGAATGGAAGCTGTGACTTCGCCTAGCTGTGGGGTTTCAACATACATTAATTTCAAAGGAAGATTTTTTGAACTTCCTTCCCCCTCAGCTTTGTCACCTCCTTTCTTCGCCTCCTCCTTCGATCCCTTCAGGGCCTCATCTTCCCCCTTGGCATCATCACCAAATGAAAGGGTTAGCCCAGGGAACAAACCACTTAGGAGAAAATCTAGTCGGCTGATGGTAGAGTCCTGCTTTGAGTCTGCTGCGGAGTCGGCTTTTTGAAACTCCGACCGAGTAGCCTTTGAACTGTCACCAATTTCATTTCAGCCATGAGAAGACTAAACTTGTCATTCATGTTGTTCTCTAGACGAGTGATTTCAGCCTGGTGATAGTGCTTAAGCAGCTCCATATCTGACTTGTGAGCGGTTTCCATCCTAACCATGTATTCCTTCATTCTCTGTTGAAACATTGAAGTGTCCGCACTCCACACAAGCATCTTGGCAAATAGGACCTTGAAGTAATGGAACTGCTCTGAATGCATGGCTGTCTGCTGTGCAGCCCATTCCCTTATTCGAATGATAATCCCTCTCAAATCAGCAGTGAGGGTTGCATCCTAATTGTCCAGACGTAGATCCACAGATGCCTGGCGTTCCATATTCTCAATCTCTTCACAGATCTTCTTGAAGGCTTCATGGAACTCAGCTGTTGGATTTGACTTAGCTTTCGACCACACTACATCGGAGTTATAGTCCATTGGCACAATCAAATCTATAGGAATGATGGGCTCTTCTTGCACGTTATACTTCTCTTGGTCTCTAGCAGATTCTTCCTCCATGTCGGGCAATTCAGCAGTGAATGGGAACATATCTTTGAAAACATCATTGCGCACAAATGGTATCCCCGAAGCTTCACCCTGGGGGGTTTGTCCTTGAATTTCCTGCAATGATTCAACTCTTTTTTCCTCGGCTGCGGCGGCGTCATCGGCAGATGTTGCAACTGTGGAAGCCTGCGAGTGAGCTATGGGAGTCATTACTACTGCAGCTGTGGTAGCCTGCGCAACTAACTCTATCGCAACTGGGGCAGTTGTAAGTGTTTGCTCAGCTGACTGAGCCTCAGCTGTCTTAACAGCTTCTTCGGTTTCAGTGGGTTTTTCCAATTGAGTGACTTGGTCCTTAGCTATTTCATCAGAGTCATCGGAATTTGATGTGGCCTTAGAAGACAGCTCATCATCAAAATTGAATCTCATGCGAGCTGTCTTATCACTGCAAAGCTCTGAGATTTATGAACATCCTCAGCCTTGTCCATCGAAGAATCTTCAGGGTGTGCGGACTCGGCTTCATCCCCTGATCCCAAAAATGCCGTGTCTATGTGCTCTTGGGAATCATGAAGGGCGCTGATCTCCTCTTCTGCAGCAACTCCTTCAATTTGAGGAATGTTCTGTTCACCTTGCTCTTTACCCAGGGAAGTCTCAACCTCCCTTAGGCCTTCATTACCCCCAACAATCTCAACCACTGTAGGGCCTTCTTCAATCCCTTCGATAGACTCAACTGTCTTAGGGTCTTCGATGTTGGCATCCTTCGGAGTCTCAACTCCTTGGATTGCACTTTCATTGCCTAGAGTCTCAACTCCCAGGGCCTCTCCATCCTTTGCCTTCATCGGCCTTCATAGCAGTTGACATCTCAGCTAAGACAGACTTAACTGTTCGAGCGTCGTTAATATCACTCTGCTGCTCAATGATATTCTCTCATTCGCCTCCTAACTTCTTTGTTTGGTCTCCCACAGCATCCTCCGACCCTGCTGTGGTGGAGAGAGTTTCCCCCTAAGCTGGCGCACCAGCCGAGTGAACGATGATGGGGTCACTCTTCTCCTGAGACACGACTGTTGTTTCCCTTGAATGTTCAGCCATAGGGGCAGGTGTCTCAACACCTTCTTCAGGGTTAGGTTTGGCTTGGGTGCCCAAATTCCCAGCTTCATCGCCATTTCCCTTGGAGCCATCTTCAGACTGCACGGGGGACATGGTCTCAGCAATAACAGAGGTAATCTGCTATTCCACTCCCAAAGGATCAGTCCTAGGAGAGACTTTGGAGGACTCTCCTGGACCTTCTTAAAGATTCATCTCGTGCATGGCTCTTGATTCTCGAGTGGCCTTCTCTAACTCGGCCTTCTCTACTGCAACAGCAGGGTCCATCTCCTCCATATCACTGTCAGTTGACTCATGAATATGCTCATACGTCCCTGTTTGCAGACATATCTTGGATTTCTCCAAGGCTCTAGCTCGCTCCTCAGCTTTCTCCTTCTCTTCCTCCTTGATGAGTCAAAGAGTTTCCATGTAGATTTCTTCATTAAGGGCAAATTGGACAGTTGCATGTCCAAGGAATCTAAGAAGCTCTTCCTCCTCCTAAATGTACTTAGGGTAAGCAAACTGTTGGCTTAAGTAATCCAACTTCCACGCCCTCCATTACCTCAGTCTGCGTTGAATGTCTAGGTAGACTGGAGAGTACATTATAAGATCATCATCATCATCATCTTCTTCCTCTTCGGTCTCCTGAATGGCGTCTAATGGGGCTTGCCCCACCTCAGACTCAACTGCATCTGTATGAGGGGGTGAGACAACATGTTATTCAATGGTCATGACCGTCTCTGCTCTTTCTTTCTCCACAGCTGGGTCTTCGGTCCTCTGCTGATCATCATCAGCAGTCTTCTCGGGCTTTTGCACTTTTTCTTGAGACTTCTCTTCTTGAGCATCAACAATCTCACTGGTCTGCTCCGGCTGAGGGACTCGACTGTCTTCTCAGATCCATATTTCTTAAACAACCTCATTCTCTAACGGAATTTCTGGCTCCCTCCAATAGGCTCTTCAATGGTGAAGGCCTGTGTTTCAATAGAATCCTTTGCAACTGCCTTCCTTGATTTAGCAGTGCGCTTCTTTTTCACGACTAGTGAGGGGTTCCTCCTCAGTCTCGGCTGCGGGGGCAGGTGCTTCGGCTGCTCGGGCAGGGGCTTTTGGTTTGGCTGCGAGGGCAGGTGCCTTCTTTGACTTGGTTGCTGGGGCAAGGGCAGGCTCTGATGTCGCAGCTCTCTTCTTAGAGATAGGATTTGGAGAGATTGCTGGAGAGGTCTCAACTGTGTCTTCAGTGGGGTCAGCTGATTCCCCCTCACTGATATACGTCTTTCTTGCATGGGCCTTCTTCTGCGCACCAGATAGGTTCACCTTGAACATTCTCTTATTTGCATGGAACGACTTTCCATGGCGCAGTGATGTCCCCTTCACTTCCATCAAATGGCCAATCACAAGGCCATAACCCAGCGGGCATCCAAATGTTCCATCCTCCTTGTAGGACCGGTTGATCACGTTCTGGCCCACTCGGCTAAAGGCAAACTCAGCCTAGTTCACCTTCTTATCTTGCATGATTGCAGCCATCACTATCAGCTTAGTCTAGGAAAGCTGATTGAAACTCCCAAATTTCATGTCCACACACTTGGACACGATATCCATCAGCTTGTGGTAGTCTTCCTTCAAGAAGTCCTTCTTAGCTGTATACATAGCTTTAGCAGCGTACTCTCGGCTTGGCAACTTCCTTCCAAGCTGCAGCTAGGTCGACATCCTTCTTAGCGATGTCCTTCATCCCTTCAGCGGGTAGGAAACAGTGCTCACCAAGGTCCTTTGCAGTGATTTTAATGGCCTTACTATGGATGGATGAACGAATTTCATTGTGGTGCACTTCACCGTTCACGTAAAATATAGCCACTTCTTCCAGATAAGTGTGCGTGAATGCATGGATAAAAATCCTTCAAACCGGACTTTTCCAGTTTTTCAGCTATCTTCTTCACCAGGCACCATCCACGCCCGGCTTGATCACTCCAGCAAAGTCCACTGACACTCCGGTTTGGATCTTCTCGAATAGCAACACAAAATCATGAGAACTAGCCATTTTCAGAACTTTTGACCGATTAAAACTTGAAAAACTTGAACTTGATGAACTAGGGTTTCACTTGCTTGCAGAGGAAAATGCTTTCTTGCTGAAGACGAGTAAGTTTGCGTGAGGAGAGAGAAGGTAAATTTTTGTATATATGGGACGTGAAAGGGGACGGTTTTTGGAATTTGAAAATTTCGATCAAAATCAACGGTCAAGATTAAGCCTTCAAAACTGCATTAAATTCCCCACATTAAATGCAACAGCATTTATATCCAATCATATGGTTTCTTTGTGCAACTTTTGTCTTTGTGATCATAATTACGCTGACGTCATCCTTAAAAACATTCCCACTTAATTAAAACGACTGCTTTTTGTCACTTAGCTCATAAATGATTTAGGTTTCTTCCAAAGTGACTTAGCTCTGCTTCTCTCTTCACATATCATCACTCACCGTTCATAACTCGACATCTGGTGACTTCCCGACCGGTCAAGTTTCACTTGGCTGAAATGTGAAACTTGCTCATTTCCATTTTCTCATCTTTTATCTCTGCTGATTGAGTCTTCTGGGTATCCTAACTCAGCTCAATTAACCCTAACTCATTCTTGAGCTCTTCAAACCTTGATTCACATAATGGCTTTGTGAATATATCAGCTAACAGCTTCTCAGTTGAGATGTATTCCAAAGTGATGTCTTTCTTTTCAACATGATCTCTTATAAAATGATATCTGACATCAATGTGATTTGTTCTTGAATGCAATACTGGATTTTGAGTGATTGCAATAGCACTAGTGTTATCACACATAATTGGAATCTCTTTTTCTTCAATATCATAATCTCTCAGCTATTGTCTCATCCATACGACTTGGGCACAACAGATGCCCGCAACTATGTACTCTGCTTCAGTTGTGGATGTAGCTATTGAATTTTGTTTCTTGCTGAACCAAGAAACTAATCTATTTCCAAGAATTTGACATGTAATTGAAGTACTCTTCCTGTCAACTCTACATCCAGCATAGTCTGAGTTTGAGTATCCTATCAGCTTGAACCCTCCCTCCTTTGGATACCATAAGCCGACTTCCTAGAATCGCTTCAAATATCTTAGGATTCTCTTAGCCGCAGTCATGTGGCTCTCTTTTGGTGCAGATTGGAATCTTGCGCATACACCTACTGCAAAGGTGATGTCTGGCCTGCTTGTTGTTAGATAGAGCAAAGATCCAATGATGGCTCTATATCTGGTTTGATCAACAGCGTTGCCATCTGCATTCATGTCCATCTTGACTGATGTATTCATAGGAATCTTCACAGAAGACTTCTCTTCCATCTGGGGGGTTAGTGTTGTAAGATGTTCCAACCAACCTATAACTAGATGATCTGACTCTAAGAGGTTGCCATCTATCAGTGCCATAATCATAGTGCACATTAGCAAATTGCTTGGGGGTTTTAGGATCATAAAGTTGTTTTGTCTGTATGCCTGTGTGTGTATTTTAGCAATTGCTTTCTTGGGATAGTTGTGAAATTTATGAGTGTAGTGCTTGGGTGCATATGTGTACTGATAATAGCTCTTTTGCCTTTGGAATGACCTTTGCTGAGGTTTAGGTCTTTGCCATTTTGCCTTGTATTCCATAGGTCTTTGCTGATGTTTCACATTATTCCAATCAACTTGGTTTGGTAGTTTCTACCATTCCCATCATATGTATTTCTCTGATGAAATTTCTGGGGCATGAAATTTCTGGGGTTTTTGGTAGCTCTGTTTGGCTCTTACAGAGTACTTTCTGTTAGGAGTCTGCTGAGGGATCTGTCTGAATTTCTTCTCAGATGTCCTTTCAGCATACTCAACTGCCTTCTTTCCTTTACCCTTGTAACCAAGGCCAGTATGATTGTGATTATGCTTAGGAGTGAATGTGGGTGCATCATTTGGGGTTTTAGGTTTTTGGAATGCTTCATTTCTTGAAGACCCCTTTTCCAAAATCACTCTTGGAGATTGATTGTGCACAAAGGAATTGAATCCTATGCATGTCTTGTCTCCACATTCCTTTTGACTCATAATAAGTTCATCCAATGATTTGATGCTTTTGTAAATGAGGCAATCACATTTTTAAGATCTTTTTCCCTCTTTTCTATAGCAGCTAACTCTGCTATGATCTTGGAATTTTCAGCCTTCAGCTTAGTATTCTCATCAGCTATGTGACTCAAAGTAGTCAACTCTTTAGTCAGCTGTGAGTTTTGGCTTTTAAGCTGGCTATTTTCCTCATTTAAGAGTGTGTGAGTGGTTTTAATGTGCTCAAAATCTTTCATCATTTTGCCTAATGAATCATAATGATTTGTGGGTGATGAAGTGTGTGTATTATAGTCACTATCTCTTGAACCAGAATGAGATGAGTTAGAGTGTACCTCATCTTCTTGATCTTGTTCTTTGGCCATGAGGTAGATCATAGCCTCTACCTCAGAATCACTTCAGTACGTAGTTTGCTTCACTACTATCTGAGTCTGCGACTTCTTTGCACTTGGCTGGCTCAGCCATCTCAGCAGCCAACATGGCTTTCTTCTTTTCGTATCTTCTTTCCCTAAAGACTTTTCTTTCTTCTTCATTCCTATACTTGTTGACTGGTGGATAGAAACAATCAACTGCAAAATGTCCTAGTTATCTGCAATGCCAACATTGGTTCTCAGCTCTTTGATCAGCTCTATTTGTTCTTTGATTAACAACTCTCTGATAATCAACTCTTTGATGCTCAGCTCTCTTGGGCGGCCTGTCTTCCCTTGCCTTGGAAGGTTTTGAATGTCTCCTGGAGGTTTCACCCTTGTTCTTTTTATAGTTCTTGTTAAAGAACTTGTTGAATCTCTTCACCATGAGGGCAATCTCCTCATGGTCAATGGTCTCCTTTCGCTCAGCTCTTTTCCCATTACTGGCCAACAATGCAGTTGTCTTGGGTACAATGGTTTCCTCCTGCTCTTTTCTTCTCAGCTTAAACTCATAAGCTTTGAGGTCTGAGAATAGCTCATGGTTAGATGTTCTCTAGAGGTCCATTGAATGTCTCAGGGTCATGACCTTCATTTCGCATTCAGCGGGAGGGCTCTTAAAATCTTCATACAAATTTTCTTCTGTGTATATTCTTTCCCAAGAGCTGAAAGCTCATTAGTTATCTCAGTAAATCTGGCATCCAACTGATCCAGAGTTTCACCTGCAAGCATTTTAAAATTTTCCAATTTTTGAACAACAACAGTTAATTTGTTTTCATTAATTTGTTCTGATCCTTCACAAATTAAGGTCAGCTTTTCCCAAATTTCTTTTGCAGATTTGCAAGATGTGACTTTGTTGAACATGGCTTTGTCCAACGTTTTGTAGAGTATATCCTTGGCCACATTGTCCAAGTTATATCTCTTTCAATCTTCATTTGTCCATTCCGTGCGTGGTTTTTTAACCATGTGTTGGGAAATTATTTTGTAGATTTTGATGAATGCCATGTAAAACTTAGAATAGGAAGTTGGCACCCCATTTTTGTTGTAAATTGCATTGTAATAGATAGGGCTAGTCAAGATGAGTTAAGTCAGCTACGCCTAAACATGCAAGAAGACAACTGGAGACTAGAAGGAAGACTCATTGCAAAGGCGGTGAGTATGGCAAAGAAGAGAAGACGGAACTCGATTGAAGGTGCGGTGAGATGCGGTGAGGAAGTATCAGTCAAGTCAACTCAAGACAACCAAGTCTCAAGGTCGAAGTGACAAAAGAGTCATCAAATGATTGGAAGCTGACTCGAAGTCACTTGAGGATGTTAAGAAAATGCAGTCAAGTCAAGACAACTGAAAGAGATCCGTTGCAAAGAAATCAAGAGAATTACTTAAACAAGTAATATTTCGATACCGCCTTTCTTGAAGTGCTCAGTTCCAGAAGCGTGCAAGAGGAATAAACCAATGGGAAGCACTGCACCATGTCAGAACTCTAAAAAGCTGAAGAATCATTCATACGAGGAAATGAAAATTCCAAGGACTACAACAAGACAAGCCAACGACCACAAGTGACTTACAAAAATAAGCCTATCTCTTCAACGGGCAGATTTTTGAAAGATCACTATAAAAGGCTGAGGAATAACTCTGAGAGAAGGTTACGAACCACGAACATTCAAGCAAACATTTGAATCGTAACCTAAGATATTCTCAAATCATTCAAGATCAATCCTCAAGCCTACATTACGAAGGAAATCAATCCAACACTCACCGTGAAGGAAAGATAACTTCAATCGGTTGAAGAGGAAATTTTTGAAGAATCAAGGGGTCTACATTCCACGGAGGATTGTACGAAGGTTCAAGTCGAACCAGTCTCAAGTTTTTGGAGGACTTCGTGATCAAATCCAAAAGCTTGAGCAAGTGGGCTGTAGTAGCAAAGCGCCTGTGAAGAAGGCGAGTCATACGAGAAGCCACTACGTGACCAAGGCATCTCCGGATCGAGTCCCAAAGGATCAAGTCACCAGTGATAAAGACTTGTATCTCGGGATCATTAACCACTCGTATATTGATCAATACTTAGTGGATTCCTCCAGGAGTTGGAGAAGAGAGGAGTAGAAGAATTACCCCATCTTCGGACCTCTATAAAACTTATTGTGTCATTTACATTTCAAAGACTTTAATTTACTCGCATCTTATTTTATCTCATGATAAATTTGCTATCCAATTGATAATCAATCGAGTGCTAAAACCAAGTATTAAAACAAACTTAACCAAATTCAAGGGTGTTAAGTCTTCCGTGAAAACAAATCACGGTAGAGTTAAGTCTTTAGTCAAAACAATGAGTTACTCTATCAACAAATCGATCGAGTCTATTGAGTGACTAACTCTGTTGATTAACTAACTTAGTTGTCCATCAAGGACACAAATTGTGAAGTATTAACTCAATATTTAAAAGGACTAAAAAGAAAAGTTGGTAAGGTTTATTCAACCCCCTTCTAAACCTTACACTCACACCCCTTGGGGACCTACAAGTGGTATCGGAGCGGTTGGTTCATTGAGCCTTCCGCACCGTTCTTCGAACTAGATCTCCAAATTTTTCAAAGTCTGTTTTAGTACTTGATTTTTCAAAACTCTTTTTACCATCAAAAGTTATTATCATGGAAGCAAATTTGACACGCATCCCTATGTTCACAATTGAAGAATTTGATGATTGGAAAATTCGTATGCAGGCTCACCTATCAGCATTACATGATGAGATGTGGATAGTGATAGAGGATGTGCCACTGGAAATTTTAAAAGTGAACACATCTGTAAGGAGAGCTGCAAAAAGGTGAAGAGGATCTTTGCTCCCGGACGATCATGGTTGAAAAGCCAAGAGTGAATGGACAAATGATGACAAAAAAGATATAACTTGGACAATGTGGCCAAGGACATTCTTTACAAAACCTTGGACAAAGCTATGTTCAACAAAGTCAAATCATGCAAAATGGCTAAAGAAATCTGGGACAAGCTAACATTGATTTGTTAAGGCTCAGAGCAAATCAAGGAAAATAAACTATCTGTTCTTTGTACAAAAATTTGAAAATTTTAAAATGCTTGCAGGAGAGACTTTGGATCAGTGGATGCTCGGTTCACGAAATTACCAACGAGCTATCTCGCACTCGAAAAAGAATATACACGAAAGAAATGTGTATAAAGATTCTAAGAAGTCTCCCATTGAATGGGAAATGAAGGTCATGGCACTAAGACATTCCATGGACCTATCCAAGACATCCAACCATGAGCTATTCTCGAGATCTCAAAGCCTACGAATTTGAGTGAGAAGAAAAGACCGGGAGGAGACACCGTGCCCAAAAAACAAATGCTCTAATTGTTAAGGATGGCAAGAGAGTTGAGGTCAAAGAAGTCATTGACCAAGAGGAAATAGCCCCGATGGTTAAAAGGTTTAACAAGTTCTTTAATAAGAACTACAAGAGAGGCAAGGAGAATCCTCCGAGGAAGACACTCACTCGGCTCCTCCAAGTTAAGGGAAGATAGGCCAACCAAGAGAGCGAGAACATCAAAAAGTTGAATATCAAATGGTGACAATCCAAGAATGGAAAGAGTGATCAAAAGGTTGAAAATCTATCTTGAACCGCAGCAACCAGGTCACTATGCCATTGATTGCCCATATCCTGTAGTCAACAAATACATGAATGAAGAAGAAAGAAAGGTCTTGAGAGAAAGAAGACAAGAAAAGAAAAAGGCAATGTTGGTCCGCAGAGATCACTGCCGAGAGACAGCCAAGTCAAGAGACACAAATGATTCGAGAGTAGTGAAGTGACTACTCAAGTGACTCGAAGAAGAAGCCTTGATCGTTTAATGGCCAAGGAACAAGACCAACCTGACCAAGAAGATGAGGTACACTCTAATTCATCACACTCGATTCTAGTGATAGTGATCATGACACACACACTTCATCACCCTCTTGATCTTTATGATTCATTAGGCAAAATGATGAAAGACTTTGAACATATTAAATCCTCACACACACTACTAAATGAGGAAAACAACATACTCAAGAACAAAACTCACAAATGACTAAGGAGCCGAGTACTCTAAGTCAAATAGGCGATGAGAATGAAAGTCTAAAGACTCGAAAATGCTAAGCTAATAGCAGAGATTGCTTGCTATAGAAAAGAGGGAAAATGACCTCAAAAATGTGATTGCCTCATTCACTAAGGCATCTAAATCATTGGATGATCTTATTATGAGTCAAAGAGAATGTGGAGACAAGACATGCTTAGGATTTAATTCCTCTCGTGCTATGTCAAGCTCCAAAAGTGATTTTGGAAAAAGGATCTTCAAGTAATGAAGTATCTCAAAAATCCAAAACTCCAAATGGTGCACACACATTTATTCCAAAGCACAATCACAAGCAAACTGGCCTTGGTTATAAAGGAAAAGGAAAACAACCAAATTGAGTGTCTTTGAGAGGACAAGCGAGAAGAAATCCAAATGAGTTCCTCAAAGAACTCCAAACAGAAATACTCTGTAAATAAGAAACAGAGCTACCAAAAACCCCGAAGTTCTATAAAAGAAACACATATGAAGGGAATGGTAGAAAGTACCCAAGCCAAGCCGATTGGAATAATGTGAACTATCAAAGAAAGACCTATGGAATATAAGCCCAAATGGCAAAGGCTTAGAACTCAAAGAAAGGCCATTCCAAAGGTATAAGAGCTTTCATCGAACACATATGCACCTATGCACTACACTCAGAGATATCACAACCACCCAAGGAAGGCAATTGCTAAAACACATACATAGGCATACAGACAAAAAGAGACAAATTTGTATGAACCTAGAACCCCAAGCAATTTGCCAAAATTAATTATGATTATGGCACGATAGATGGCAACCCCTTAGAGTCAAATCATTTGGCTATAGGTTGGTTGGATCATCTTACAATACTAACCCCTCGGGACCCGCAGACAAGTATGGGTACCTAAAACTTAATTTCCTTGATTGCGGTTCAAGGAACAACTGAAAGTGCCAGGAACCTGGTACATGGATAGTGGTCATTCCCGGACATATGACAGAAACAAGAAAAATCTGTCAAAATTCAAGAAAGTCGAGGTGCAAAAGTCATATTTGGAGGAAATGAAGCTCCAGGAGAAATAAGAGGCATTGGATCCATCAAGAAAAATGGATTAGAAATCACAGATGTTGCATATGTTGAAGGACTCAAATTCAACCTGCTAAGTATTAGCCAACTCTGTGACAAAGGCTATAATGTTGGATTCAACATGGGTATATGCCAAATCAAGGACACTGAATCCAATGAGGTTGTGTTGCAAGGATGCAGACAAAAGAACATGTATGTGGTAGATTGGTCAACTACAACACCAAGCACTTGTCTACTAGCAAAGAGCACAGCCGAATCAAGTTGGCTATGGCACAAGAAGCTGAGTCACCTAAATTTCAAAACAATTAACAAGCTTGCCAGAAGCAATCTTGTGGAAGGACTTCGGACTCGATATACAAGAAGGAAAGTGTATGTGATGCATGCCGATGGGAAAGCAAATCAAATCATCATTCAAAGAAAAGACATGTCCATCTTCAACAAGAATATTGCACCTGCTACATATGGATCTATTTGGTCCAGTTGAACCAGCTAGCATAAGTGGGAAGAAATACACCTTAGTGGTAGTAGATGACTACTCAAGGTATACATGGACAATATTCATGTGTAAGAAGAAAGAAACTCTCGCGAAAACTACCACAAACTTATGAAGAGGATTCAAAATGAGAAAAGTCAAACCATTATCAAAATAAGATCGACAGGAAACCGAGTTTGTCAATGGTATAATAACTCGATATTGTATTGAAAATGGTATTGGTCATGAATTATCTGCGGCAAGGACTCCACAAACAGAATGGAGTTGCGAAAAGAAGGAATATAACTCTCAAAGAAGCGGCAAGGACCATGTTAGGTGACGGGGCTACCTAAAAGATTTTGGGTGAAGCAATAAACACATCATGCTATACTCAAAATAGATGCATGATAAACAAACAAATGACAAAGACTCCATATGAGATTTGGACAGGGAGAAAGCCAAGTGTTGCATGTTTTAGAATATTTGGATGCAAATGCTTCATCCATAACAATAGCAAAGATAATTTAAAGGCTTTTGATGCTAATCTTTGATGAAGGTATCTTCTTGGGATACTCAAAGCAAAGCCTACAGTACTCAACAAGAGGACCATGGTTACAGAGAGAAATCCATTCATGTGGTGTTTTATGAGCCAAATGTAAATGGAGAAGACATTGAAGAGTCACCGATAAGTGAATCAACCAACCATGCGAAGAGTCCCTATCTTTGAAGTTTGAAGTCGGAATTATAAACCCGGATGAAGATGAGATAGCCGAGTCTCAAAAATAGTTGGAAAATCTGCAGCTAAGTGATGATGAGAGAGTCGATCAAAGCAACACAAACAGTACCAAGACGATCAATCCAACTAACTTACTCCAACTTTGATGTAAGATGGTGAGAGACCATCCACGAACTAGTCATTGGAGATGTAAGAGAAGGTGTCAAAACAAGATCGAACTCAACAAGAAGCAATGTTTATCTGCTTCATCTCACAAATAGAGCCTAAAGATGTGTCACAAGCATTGGATGACACACATTGGATTCAAGCCATGCAAGAAGAGTCAATCGGTTTGAAAGAAATAAAGTGTGGGAATCGGGTTCAAAGACCTACCCATCAAAATGTTATTGGCACTAAATGGGTATTCAAAACAAGATGAATGAGGAAGGTTACGTGGTGAGAAACAAAGCAAGATTGGTAGCCAAAGGATACTGCCAAGAAGAAGGAATAGATTTTGATGAAACTTTTGCTCCTGTGGCAAGATTGGAAGCTATAAGGATGTTTCTTGCCTATGCAGCCCACAAGAATTTTATTGTTTATCAAATGGATGTAAAAAGTGCATTCCTTAATGGTTTATTGGAAGAAGAAGTATATGTTGAACAACCTCCGGATTTGAGCGAGAAGACTCTTGGAGATAAGGTATACAAACTCAAGAAAGCTCTATATGGATTAAAACAGGGCACCCGAGCATGGTATGATACATTATCACAATTCCCGACTAAGAATGGATTCACAAAAGGAAAAGTGGATAGAACACTCTTGAAATTCAAGACAGGAAGAGAGCATCTTGCTTGTTCAAATATATGTGGATGACATCATTTTTGGATCCATAAACAAAAAGTGTGTGATAAATTTTCAAACCTCATGCAAAGCAAATTCGAAATGAGCATGATGGGAGAGTGACATTCTTCCTTGGACTCCAAGTGAAACAAATGAAGGATGGATCCTTCATAAGTCAAACAAAATACACCGGAGATTTAATGAAGAAATTTGGTATGGAAGAGAAGTCTTGAAAAAATACCAATGAATACATCACCAAAATGGACATGGATGAAGATGGCAAGCACATAGATCAAACAAGATACGAGCACTTATTGGATCATTGCTCTATCTTCTACAAAGCCAGCGGGCCGGACATCACCTTTGCCGTAGGTGTATGTGCAAGATTTCAATCTGCTCCAAAAGAAAGCCATATGATCGCAGCCCAAAAGGATCTTGAGATATTTGAAAGGAAGCCAAGAAGTTGGCTTATGGTATCCAAAGCAAGGTGGATTCAAGCTAATTGGCTATTCGGACTGACTATCTTTGGATGTAGAGTTGACAGGAAGAGCACCTTAAGCACATGTCAAATGCTTGGAAATAGGCTAATTTCCTGGTTTAGCAAAAAGCAAAATTCAATAGCCACCTCTCTACAAAAGCGAGAATACATAGG
This sequence comes from Rehmannia glutinosa, assembly GCA_016081115.2. NCBI lineage: Eukaryota > Viridiplantae > Streptophyta > Magnoliopsida > Lamiales > Orobanchaceae > Rehmannia > Rehmannia glutinosa. The sequence goes on along the minus strand of CM071936.1, from coordinate 48,376,885 downwards.
CTGCGGCAAAATTGTTGTGCCCAAGTCATATGGATGAGACAAAGAATGAGAGACTATGAAGTTGAAGAAAAGGAAATTCCAATCATGTGTGATAACACAAGTGCAATTGCAATCACTCCAAATCCAATGTTGCACTCAAGAACAAAGCATATCGATGTCGATATCACTTCATAAGAGATCATGTTGAAAAGAAGGACATCACCTTGGAATATATTTCAACCGATAAGCGGTTGGGCGACATATTCACAAAACCATTATGTGAGTCAAGATTTGAAGAACTCAAGCATGAGTTAGGATTAATTGAGTGAGTTGACACTCGGAAGACTCAAAGAAAAGAAATGAAACACGAAAAAGAGGAAAAAGAGTCAACTCTTAAATCGGCTAAGTGAATCACCAGATCGGAAAGACAATTTGTCTGAGTTAGGTGCGGTGAGTATTTACATGTGAGGAGAGAAGAGTTAAATCAGCTAAGGGACAAGCTGAGTCATTTATGAGCAAAGTGACAAAAACGCAGTCGTTTTTACTAAGTGGGAATGTTTTTAAGAATGACGTCGGATAATTATGACGTGTCGTGCAAAAAGCCGCACACCAAGCTTATGATTGGATATAAATCTTTGCCGCATTAAATACGAGACATTAAATGCAAATCGGCGTGCAAGATCTAAGCCGTTGATTTTGATCACATTTCAAAAACCACCCGCACGTCCTTTCATGAACCATACTTAAACCATTTCGTCCGTTTCTCTCTCACTTTACCAAAAACTGTTCATCTCTCTCTCGAAAGCAAGAGCAAAATTTTCTCTCAAAACCCTTTCAATCCTCAGATCATTTTCTAAAGTTTCGTTCGGTAAAATACTGAGAAATGGCATCCACTCATGACTTTGTCAAGCTAGGAAAGCAAATCCACACCGGGTCTACTGTGGATTTCGATGGTATGGTGAAATAGGGGTCCGACGACACCCTAGTGAAGAAGATTGCTGAGAAATTGGAAACGTCTGGGCTGAAACCATTTCTGACGTTGGAGTTTCCGATGACCTATGTGGAAGAGGTCGCACAGTTCTACGTGAACGCTGAGGTTCACGATGAGGGCATCAAGTCCTCTGTTCATGGAAAGGAGTTCATCATTACTGCCAAGGATTTGGCAGAACACTGCTTGTTACCGGCGGAAGGAGTGTCGGAAATTAATGAAGCTGATGTTGACCTGACTGCTGCCTGGAAGGAAGTAGCCAAGTCCGACTATCTTTGAGAAAGTAGTCTACCACACTAATAAGAGGTCAAAGGAGGACTACCACAAATTGCTGGGCATCGTTGCCAAATGCATAGATATCAAATTTGGCGCTTTGTCCAAATTCCCCAAAGCAAAGTTGATCGTAATGGCTGCGATCATTGAAGAATAGAAAGTGAACTGGGCTGAGTTTGTCTACAGTAGACTCTGCCAGAACGTTGGGAACAAATCCTTCAAGGAGGATGGAACGTTTGGAGGTTCCCTAGGATACGGCCTGGTGATTGGCCGGCTGATGGAGGTAAAAGGAGTCCATCTTTGACATGGAAAGCCGTTCCATGTAAACAAGAGGATGTTCCGATCAAACCTCTCTGGCGCACAGAAAAGAGCATACGCCAAGAGGGTTGATACGAGTGAGGGGGAATCAGCTGACCCTGAAGATACAACTGTCTCCTCTCCACCAAAGAAGAAGGTTGCCCCTGCAGCTGCCAAGAAGACTGCTGCCCCTGCAGCAAAGAAAAAGAAATCTGCTCCTGCCCCTGCAGCCAAGTCACCTGCCCCCGCAGCAGTGTCTCCTGGCCCTGCAGCCGCAGCGGAGAAGGAATCTCAAATACCTTCTCCGGTCATCAAGAAAAGGAGAACTGATAAGCCAAGACGGCCAGCTCCTCAGAAGAAGACAACATCACCTGCCCCCGCCGCCCAGGACTCAGAAGAAACCTTATCCGAACCAGAAATCCCTCTGGTACAAACAAAAAGAAGAAGAAGAATTTTCAAGCATTCCGAGCTTGAGAAACCGGCTGAGTCAGCCACTCAGCTGGAGAAGATACCCGAGACTGCTGGAGAAGTAGAGTCTCCAGACGTGATCGATGAAATGGCCAAGTCTGCTGAGGCCGATCAGTAGAGGCAACTCGAAGACCTAGTTGTAGATAGAACAACTGAGGAACAAAGAATGGCTGAGACAACCGAATCACCTGTTGACAGGGTTGTTTCTCCACCTGTAACAGAGGCTACTGAGGGTGTCGAACAGCGAAGTCTGCTACCCTTAATACCTGGAAATGAGGGCCAACAAGAGAATGATGAAGACGATGTAATCATGTACTCTCCATTGTATCCAGACATCCAAAATCGCCCGCGAGAGTGGAGAAAATGGAAGCTGAGCCTATCCAGTGTGCGTTTGAAAATCCGAGTTCATTACGAGGAAGAAGAACTCTTCGGTTTCTTGAGGTGGACACAGTGCTGCAAGCCCTTGATGAGGATAATTGCATCAATATACTGCAGATTCAAAAAGAAAATGAACGGGCTAAAGCAGTTGAGGACGCAGAGGCACGTGAGAAGGCCAACATCTGCCCTCTCACTGGCACTACCGATCATACACACTCTCACTTTGACGTCCTATCAGAAAGTGATGAGGATCTGGACCTTGTTCTTTGCCCGAAAGAGTTGCAAATGCAAGAAGCAATGCAAGAGTCCAGAATCCTCCATGAGCAAAGAATGATGGAGGGACCGGGAGAGTCCTCCAAATCACAGCTGGAAATAGATCCTATGGGAGTGGTGCAACATATTGCCACTGTTGTTGCTGCCACCACTTCCCCAGCTCATTCGGAGGAAGGTGTTAAGGGAACTGGCAATGAAACTGGGAGTGTGGGGACCCCAGTCGAGCCAACCCCTAATGAAGGTGTCTTACCACCTACCCCAACGGCTGAATACTCGATGGGAACAAGTGAGTCCGGAGACGAGTGACCCCATTCCAAGTCACTCACCGGTGTGCCACCGGGGGAAAAACTCCTCCACCGCAGCGGTCGAAGGATCTTTGCAAATGACTCCACAATGAATTTAGGAGGCGAAGTGGAGAAGGAACAATCACAAAATACATAGCAAGTTGTCATGACGAGGCTCGAGACATTTGTGATTGTCTCACCAAGTGCCAATCGCTCTGCTGCTAGCTAATAACACCGCGATGCGGTCGAGGCACAAGAAGGAATCGCCTTGGGAGTTAACACTGGGCGATGAAAGTGCAATCCATGGAGTTGAGACTCCAATGGATGCCACCTCGAAAGACCCCAAGACAGTGTGACACTTTGTCGAAAGGGATGTCCAAGGCCTCGCTTGCTTGAGATTGCGAGGAGGTAATGAAGGCCAACGGGAAGTTGAGACTTCCCGGGGTAGAAACCGAAGCGAACATCCCTCCTGCTATCATTGATCCATCGAAAAAGGAGATAAGTGCTCTTCACGATTCCCGGATAATCCCGATGTAACCTTTCCGGGATCGGAAGGAGACGATGAAGCCGAGTCATCCCCTGTGGATCGATCCCAAAGACTCACCGAGGATGTTCCAACCACGAGTAAGTCGACCTCAAGACTACTCGCCAAACATTCAACTTTGATGTTGAGCCACCCATGGAAATCTCATCATCGTCCGATGACGCTCGATAAGGCCGAGGACCACCAACTCATTTGGAAAAACCAACAGACCGACGAAGCCGTTAAGACAACCGAGGCTCGGCAAGCTAGGTCGACTTCACAACGGACCCCAGTGAACAGAGTCCATCGCGGCTCCCAAGTGCAGCGGTTCAACTCCACAAGGAACTTCACGAGCACCACTTATCATTGAACAAATTCCGATTGCGCGTGATGATTCCTTCATAGAATCATTTCCTTTATCTCTAGAAGTACCTGACCTCTCTGAAGAATCAGACAAAGATCGCAAGCGCTTCCACAAACCTGATCCTGTCATTCCATCAGACACCATTGTTCCACTAACTATGACTTTGACGACGCTGCTTGGCCGTCACCAAAAAGAGGAAGTAGTGAAGTTCGGGAGGTGTTCAAAGCCCTATTTGCTTTGAGATTGAACAAATGGAGAGGTACCAGGCCTCGCCGGACATGAGGGGATAACGGGGACGCCACCCTTATCGCGATTTGAGAGGCATCATAGTCGGGATCCGGAGTGGTGGCAACAACAAGAAACAATGCGTGTGGAACAAGCTCGATATTTGAACATTGTTCAACAAGTTGTTGGTCCAGCGAAATGAGAATGCTTGATGCAAAGACAAAATTGTAAGAGCACATTGAACAAATGCATGAATCTCACACTACTTGAGATAAAGTGCTGCGTGAGCAAAATAAGAACGAGCTCTGCGTGTGGAAGAGAACATGGATCGAAAATTCGGTCTTCTCATGGCCGAGATGAAGTTGGTAGCAAATGAATCCAACGCCACCCGCTCGAGTTCCGTGTGCGGCTTACTCCGCAGCAGATTGACGTAACTCAACTATCAACAGACTAGACTTCCCGCTTGCTAGCTTATTTCCGGGGTTCCTCTCTCCTTTGATGATGCCAAAAAGGGGAAGAGCAATACCTAAAGGCGCTGAAGGGATCTCGGCGAGAAGAAGGGAGGAAGCATTTGTGAAGGAAAGACAATCGAGGAAGTAATAAGAGAGAAGAAAGGGAAGTCTGCTGAGGGGGAAGGTTCGAAAGATGTGACCTTGATGATTGCTAAAACCCCCCCAACAAAGTCTTGTCACAGCTGATATTATCAGCAAACTCCCAGTGACTCTGCCACTCCAACACTCTGCTGTACCAATGGTGAAAAGAAAAAAAGACAATTGAAGCGAGGGATGAAGGAAGTGGAAGGAAGGATGAATGCCCGAGTTATGGATATTCTGAAACAACATGGAGGCATTCCAATAGACAAAGACACCTATGCCATTTCAGATGCCGGAACTGAGCCAAGATCTGTTGATGAATTCAAGACGCTCGCATCTAAAGGTTATTTCGCAAACATGTCCATGGCTCAAGCCTGGGACTTGTACTGGGAAAAAGGTCTCACACTATGTGAAGAAGGCGACAGCAAGAAACCACTAGCATCACTCTGCTTTGGTCACTCTCTTTGGTCACTCACCGGGGAAAAAGAAGGCCCCAAGATAAATACATGCCCAGGAGGCGGAGGAAGAAGCGTGGTGGAGGAAGAGGTTTCGGACCTAGAACTCGCCCAAAAACATTGAGTTCATAGATCCAGGCAAGAAAGGAGGGATCTAATGGGATTTGGATTTGTGAAAATAGCTAACCTACAAGTGGCAAAGAACAATGATGAGTATGTTAAGCGAATTGAAGAAGAGAATAAAAGACAAACTCAAATTTGTGGGAGGAAAGACAAGAAAAACTAAGAAGAGATGAAGGCGCCGAGAAGGCGTATGAAAAGAAGAAGAAAATCAAGATGAGAAAAAGAGAAAAAGGTCGAAGATGACAGAGTCAAGAAGATGAAAGAAGGAGGCGTGAAGGAGATGAAGTGTTCTTTATCCACCCTTCATGTATTTTACTATGTAAATACACTTTATGTAAGTCTTAAATACGTTGAATAAAATTATGCAATTTCTATACGTGAGTAGATATAGAACAACATGGTTAGTCTAAGCCTCGTTTAAGCTCTGATAAATTTTTTTTGGGCTTAAGCTCTGATACACTCTGTAAACAGCTATGTAAAGAACAAGAATGTTATGATCAATAAAAGATCGATTCTAAACATACATTCTGTGATTCTACATTTGTCTGTATGTATCTTTGCTGTTAAATAATTATATGAATGTTTTAAGTTTTGGCATCATCAAAAAGGGGGAAATTGTTGGAAAATTATTTTGTAGATTTTGATGAATGCCATGTAAAACTTAGAATAGGACGTTGGCACCCCATTTTTGTTGTAAACTGCATTGTAATAGATAGGGCTGGTCAAGCTGAGTTAAGTCAGCTACGCCTAAACATGCAAGAAGACAACTGGAGACTAGAAGGAAGACTCATTGCAAAGCAAATTGAGTATGGCAAAGAAGAGAAGACGGAACTCGACTAAAGGTGCGGTGAGATGCAAACTGAGTGAAGTATCAGTCAAGTCAACTCAAGACAACCAAGTCTCAAGGTCGAAGTGACAAAAGAGTCATCAAATGATTGGAAGCTGACTCGAAGTCACTTGAGGATGTTAAGAAAATGCAGTCAAGTCAAGACAACTGAAAGAGATCCGTTGCATAGAAATCAAGAGAATTACTTAAACAAGTAATATTTCCATACTGCATTTCTTGAAGTGCTCAGTTCCAGAAGCGGGCAAGAGGAATAAACCAATGGGAAGCACTGCACCATGTCAGAACTCTGAAAAGCTGAAGAATCATTCATACGAGGAAATGGAAAGAAATTCCAAGGACTGCAACAAGACAAGCCAACGACCACAAGTGACTTACAAAAATAAGCATATCTCTTCAACGGGCATATTTTCGAAAGATCACTATAAAAGGCTGAGGAATAACTCTGAGAGAGAAGGTTACTCCAACCACGAACATTCAAGCAAACATTTGAATCAGTAACCTAAGATATTCTCAAATCATTCAAGATCAATCCTCAAGCCTACATTACGAAGAAAATCAATCCAACACTCACCCGTGAAGGAAAGATAACTTCAATCGGTTGAAGAGGAAATTTTTGAAGAATCAAGGGGTCTACATTCCACGGAGGATTGTAGGAAGGTTCAAGGTCGAACTGGTCTCAAGTTTTTGGAGGGCTTCGTGATCAAATCCAAAAAGCTTGAGCAAGTGGGTCAGTAGTAGCAATGCAAATTACCTGTGAAGAAGAAAGGCGAGTCATACGAGAAGCCAATGCGTGACCAAGGCATCTCCGATCGAGTCCCAAAGGATCAAGTCACCGTGTGATCAAGACATTTGTATCGGGATCATTAACCACTCGTATATTGATCAATACTTAGTGGATTCCTCCAGGAGTTGGAGAAGAGAGTAGTAGAAGAATTACCCCATCTTCGAACCTCTATAAAAACTTATTGTGTCATTTACATTTCAAAGACTTTAATTTCTCGCATCTTATTTTATCTCATTGATAAATTTGCTATCCAATTGATAATCAATCGAGTGCTAAAACCAAGTATTAAAACAAACTTAACCAAATTCAAGAGTGTTAAGTCTTCCACTGAAAATAAATCACAGTAGAGTTAAGTCTTTAGTCAAAACAAATGAGTTACTCTATCAACAGCATTACTCGATCAGTGCTTGAGTAACTAACTCTGACGATTAACTAACTTAGCTGTCCATCAAGGACACAACTGTGAAGTATTAACTCTGAATATTGAAAAGGACTAAAAAGAAAAGTTGGTAAGGTTTATTCAACCCCCCCTTCTAAACCTTACACTCACACCCCTTGGGACCTACACCATGGCTGGTCTAGCTTCAGCAACAACTTCTTCTCCCTCAGCTGCAACTGCTCTTCTTACAGCCGTATTGACTTTGAGTATTTGCAATGGCCCATCCTCTATCACTAGCCACATTTTATCATGTAATGCTGATAGAGGAGCCAGCATGTGAATTTTCCAGTCATCAAACTCTTCCACAGTAAACATTGGAATACGAGTTAGATTTGCTTCCATGATAATAACTTTGCTTAAAAGATGAAAGACTTTGAAAAACACAAGTGTTGAAACCTTTTGAAAGATAGAGATCTAGTTCAGTAACCAGTGCGAAAGGCTCAATGAACCAACCTCTCTGATACCACTTGTAGGTCCCAAGGGGTGTGGTGTAAGGTTTAGAAGGGGGGTTGAATAAACCTTACCAAATTTTCGATTTTAGTCCCTTTAAATAGTTCAATAGAGTTGACTCAAATCAGCTGTGTCCTTGGGGGACAACTAAGTTGGCTATTCAGCTAGGTTACCCACTCAACAGACTCAATAGAGCTGTTGATAGTATAACTCGGCTGCTTAAGCTAAATACTTAACTTGGTTGATTTGGTTTTTAATAGCGGAAGACTTAACACCCTTTGATTGGTTTAAAGTTTGTTTTAAACATTTATTTTATCACTTAGTTATTTAACAGCGGAAGACTTCACGAGGCGGCTGCATGGCTACTACAACTCACTTCTCAAGTTCTTGGATTTGATCACGAAGCCCTCCAACAAACTTGAAACTTGGTTCGACCTTGAACCTTTCTACAATCCTTCAACTTGGAAAGTAGACCCCTTTTGATCTTCAAATGTTTTCCTCTTCAACTGATTGAAGTTATCTCCCCTTCACAACTTGTGTTGGATCGAGTTTCTTCGAGTTTTAGGGTTGAGGAATTTCTTGATAAGCTTTGAGAATTTGCAGGTTAATTGCTTGAATATTGCTTAAAAGATCAGTGTCATTCGTAACCTTTTCTCAAATGCTTCCTCAGCCTTTTATAGTGCACATTCGAAATTTGCCCGTTGAAAAGATAGGCTAGTTTCAAATGTCTCTTTGTGTTCGTTGGCTTCTCTTGTCTTGGTCTGCAGCCTTTGTGATGTTGACTTTTCCTCGTATTAAATGGCATTCCAGCTTTGCAGGTTCTGACACAAAGTTCAGTGTTTCCCATTGGCTCATTCCTTTTGCACAATTCTGGGCCAAACACTTTAAGACCTGGCAGCTTGACATATTACTATAATGAGTAATATACTTGACTTTATTCCAACGGATCTAAGTCAACTGTCTTCACTTGACTGCTGCCTTTACCCCAGGTGACTTGAGTCTGCTTCAGTCATGGATTGACTCAACTATCACTTCAACTGATAGACTTGCCTCTTTAAGTTGACTTGACTGACACTTCTTACAGATGTTCCTCAGCTGACTCTCCTTCAGTCGAGTCCTTGACTTCTCTCTAGGCCATACTCAGCTGACACACAACAGAGTCTTCATTCCAAATCCATGATTGACTTCTTGTAATCTTGACTTAGCTGACTTAACTCAGCTCTTCCAGTCCTATCTATTACAATGCATAATTACAAGGAAAATGAGGTGCCAACTTCCTAGTATAAGTTTTACATGGTATCATTAAAATCTAACAAATAAATTTCCTAATAGGCGATGTCCAAAATCGACAATGAAATTGAAGGCTCCAGTGATCAAATGAGAAGAATTGAAAGAGGGTTGGATAGTTGTTCTCTTTCAAATACCCACATGTAGAAAAAGGTTGCATTTGGTTTGTTAAAGATAAAAAAATACACAAGGGTTACTTCGGTCATTTCATCAGTTTATCACTCCTTGTCAACAATCCCAAACAAACTTCATGATAGGAAAGTTGAAAATCCCACAACATAATACCAAACCCCAAACATGAAAAAATACAACACTAAATATTAGGTGAAAAGTGTTATCCCAATTATCCATATTATATAATCCAATGCCATCCAAGATCCCAAACGAATCCTTAGAGTAATTAAGTTTGTAGTTAATTGCATACTTTTGAATGATGAGTATTGAATATAATTATCGAAAACATTGTAGGGTCTTTGTTGGTTTAAATCTTGCGGCCTTTTTACTTTATCCTCAGACCATCTCCAACGCGTTGCACCAAAACCATCTCCGATCCTCGACAACTCCTTTTACACTAAGTGTAGGTCCTAAGGGGTGTGGTGTAAGGTTTAGAGGGAGGGGGGTTGAATAAAACTTACCAAATTTTCGATTTTAGTCTTTTTAAAAATTTCAACAGAGTTGACTCAAATCAGCTGTGTCCTTGGGGGACAACTAGGTTGGCTATATTCAACTAAGTTACCCACTCAATAGACTCGATAGAGCTGTTGATAGTATAACTCGGTTGCTTAAGCTAACACTTAACTTTAGTTGATTTGGTTTTTAACAAATGAAGACTTAACACCCTTTAGATTGATTAAAGCTTATTTTTAACATTTGTTTTAGCACTAGTTATTTATCAGTTGGATAGCAGATTTAACTAACAGCAGATATAAAAGTATATGCAAGAATGTAAGTGTTGAATGTAAAATGACACAAATAATTTTTATAGTGGTTCGAGGATGGGGTAATTCCTCTAATCCACTCTTCTCCAACTCCTGGAGGAATCCACTAAGTAACAGTTCAAGTTACAAAGCGGAATGCGATCTAGAGACAAACCTTGATCACACAGCTGGCTTCTCCTGCGACTCAGCTTCTTCACAAGGCAGCTGCTTTACTACTTTAGCTCACTTTCAAGTCCTTGGATTTGTTCACACAGCCTTCCAACAAACTTGAATTTTCTGGTTCGACCTTGAACCTTTCTTCAACTCCTTCAACTTGGAGAGTAGACCCCTTTTTGTTCATCAAATGTTTCCTCTTCAACTGATTGAAGTTGTCTCTCCTTCATAGCGTGTGTTGGATCGAGTTTCTTCTAGTTTAGGCTTGAGGAATTATATGATAAGCTTTGAGAATATTGCAGGTCAATGCTTGCTCAATGAATGCTTGTTTGTGCTAGGTTTAGGTAACCTTTTCTCAAATGCTTCCTCAGCCTCTTATATTGCTCATTTGACATTTGCCCGTTGAAGAGATAGGCCAATTTCAAGTGACACTTCTTGTTTGTTGGCTTGTCTTTTCTTGATCTGCAGCACTGTGATGTTGACCCTTCCACGTATTAAATGGCTTCGCAGCTTTACTGGTTCTGACACAAGTTGCAGTGTTTCCCATTGGCTTATTCCTTTTGCATGTTTCTGGGCCAAACACTTTAAGACCTGGCAGCTTTGACATATTACTACATCGAGTAATATTCTTGACTTCCTTCCAGCGAATCAATGTCAGTTGTCTCAACTTGACTGCTGCCTTTACCCCTTGTGACTTGAGTTTTCTCCAATCATAAGATTGACTCAACTGCCACTTCAACTGAAAGACTTGGCTCCTTTCATTGACTTGACTGACACTTCACACATTTGTTACTCAGCTGACTCTCCTTCAGTCGAGTCCTTGACTTTCTTCATGGCCATACTCAGCTGACACACAACAGAGTCTTCACTCTAGACTGCAGTTGACTTCTTGCATTCTTGACTTAGCTGACCTGACTCAGCTCTTCAATCCTACTTTTTACAATACATATTTACAAGGAAAATGGGATGCCAACTTCCTTGTCTAAGTTTTACATGGTATCATCAAAATCTGACAAATAAATTTCCTAACATTAAGTGAATATTTTAGTTTTTCTTTTCATTTTATCATAAATAATTTAATTTATTTCTATAATTAATCATATCTTTTATTTAACTACTATTAATTTAACTGAATAAAAAATAAATATAATTATTATTATTGCATAATTATATCACAAAAATTATTTCAAAATTATTATAATATATTGCAAATAATATTTACTTGTTAAATATTGTAAATAATTTTTGCAAACGTTAATGCCAAGAAAGAATTAAATTAAAATTTTCAATAACTAAAACTAAATTATAAATTAGTTAAATTCATAATGTAAGATACAAGTGGATTGATAAGTTTCTTTTTATGCATGTTTTACTTGTTATTTTAGTTACATTATTTTGTTGTTAGTTTCGTAGATTTTTTATTCTACATAGTTCATATTACTGCGATGTCTTCTTATTGGTGTAGGTTGAACATTCAGAGCCATTTTTGTGAATATTGAGCCATGGATTCATGTCATAACATATCTCGGGGTTTATGGATGCAAAAAGCTCGAAAAACCATGCCAAACACATCATTTCGGGGCCTTTCGGACCGAACACAGTCAGGGTGCGTCAGGTAACACGACAATGTTCAAACATTGGGAAAGCAAAGAAGTTGAGAATTGAAACATCTGACACGGCTAGGCCGTGTTGGCCAACACGGCCATTTCCATGTCAGAACAACTTTTCGCCAATAATTTCTGGCGGAATTTTTGGAACGCAATCCAACCAAGATTTTTGATTTCTTTTTATGCACTTTTAACACCTCATTTTGCTGCACAAAACCCTCACTTCCCAATATAATTGCATAAAAATAAATTTCTAACAACCCAACTCATAAGTTGAGCTTTTGTTTATCAAAAGATGACATTGTTAAATGAATATTTTTTCACTAAAAAAATGTCTATATAAGCCGAAAGTGAGGATGAAAGAAATTATTTAGAGTTTAAAGATCAAATTACATATTGTGAGAAGAGAGGGAGAGAAAAATTGAAGATTGAAGAGCTTGGAGAGGAAGGCTTGGAGCATAGCATCAATGAAGACACCCAAAGAAAAGTCTATTTGTGATCTTGGGAAAAGATAAGTACATCATGTCTTTGAATCTTCTTGTGTAACTTAAGCTTTTTTCAAAATCATGTTGAGCTAAACTTTTAGTGTTTGAATGTAATGAACTCTAGAATGAATTTGTGATTATGATTTGAATATTTTTGATATATTCTTCATGTTTGTGTGATTCACTTATATTATGCTTCATTCATTTGAGTTAATATTTTCGGTAAATTGGTTTGAAATTTATTCCTCTGTGGGTAACTGATAGATTTATGGTGAGAAAGAACCAATATAAGTGAAAGAAGTTGCAAGCAATCCTAGATATAAAACAACATAAATCTTTTGGATTATGGTCAAACCTATTATGTGAATTTATAAATCGTTAATGCAATCTTGGGGGTTTTAACTAGAAAGATATTTCGGTTAATCAACTTAAGATTAGGAGTTATTCGCCTTGAAAGAGGGTTTAATTTAACTTAGGAATTTCTACAGTCCATGAAGCATGATATTATATTACTAAGGGATGGTAATTATTTAAGGGTTCAAGGTTATTATTTATTCTTGTTAAAATCACAAAAAACTCTAGAGGGATTTATATTGAAACATGTTTTTATCGATTGATCTCTTATTTGAAATCTTTCTTAATTCCGCCTTAGGTAATCTGATTGATTTAAATAGATTTATACTTTTCTTTTTATAAACCAACCATCTAAAAATTACTAGATTAGATAATAAAAATACAGTAATTACTAGTACTCAAAATCCTCGTGAGAATAACACTCGGCACTCACTTAGTTTTGCAATAAACTATATGTGCACTTACTTAGATTGTTTTTAGTAGTAGCTTCCAAGCCATCATGGATATAACAATTTGAAGTAGAAGAAAATTAGGGGCAAAGTGGGGATATTTGAATTGCAACAAATTTGGTGTAATACTACCAAATCTTGGCACCAAATTTGGTGAAACATTTAGTGTTCCATTAAAGCACCATTTACACCAATTTTGATATTTTGGTGTAGAATTTCGTGCTCAATTAAAGATGGCCTAAGCATTATGGCTCAATTACGCGCGACCTTATTTGGATCGCAATGTAAACGTGGCTCATCTTTTTTGTTGGCAGTTTAGATTTAATTATTGGAATTTTTTTATTTCAAACAAAAATATTACTGGGTCGTTTATGAATCACAACTCACTATAAATATCGATGTTGTAAAATTCAGCCTAAGGGACGTTTAGGCGCTAGGCGTCCTAGGCCGAGGCAATTTTCTCCAAATTGGCTGAAAATCGAGTCTAGGTGCCCGCCTAGGCAACCAAAAATCAGGTATAGACGGCAAAAAATCGGCCAAAAAAACCCATTTGGTTTACTAGGCGCCCCCGCCTACACGTTAGGTCCTGGGCTAAGTGCCTACCGATTTCTGCAACCTTTATAAAAATATGGATCACATAAACAATCTCATTAGAATGTATCTAGACTACAGTCTGCAACCATCAATATATATATATATGATTTGGATCCGGTGAGTCCACATAACTTATGTGAGTACACGAGACCAAATCTGAAGCCTTGATTTAATTTTTAAACGGTTGAGATTAAACAGATTTTATCATTTTTAATATATAACTTAATATAAAAAAGGGCTATTTGGTAATTTTAATTAAGATCAGTTTTGGGAGGGAAGTTATTTTTGGGAGTGGGCTATAATTTAGGAACAATTTTAGGAGACGTGTTTTATCCAAAATCTTGCATATCTTTTCCAACTTGGTAAACGAAGAGTCAGAAATAGTTCTTCTCCTTTGCAAACACAAGAAATCTCTCTACAAAATAAACCCTACCGTGAGAAAACACTTCTCCATAGTCCATTCTTCAAGGGTTCTACTCCCTGCAAAGCGTCTCCAAAGTCATCCCTACCGCGAGAAGTTCTTGTTCAACCCTACCGGGAGAAATACCAGCAAAGTGTGAAATCCTTCGTCCGAAAATCAAAAAATCAGTCTCATCAATCGGTCAAAATTCAGGTAGGAGTTGAACCATCTACACCTACGTCACTTAGGGCATCTTGAAATTTCCTCAGAAGTAGCGGCCCGGAAACCCCCAAATTTGCTCAAAATCCCTATTCGAGCAGGTACCAAATTTGTTTTTCTCTTCTTCGTTCGTCTTTTTTTTTGATGTTTTTTATGTAGGACATTGTCATTTGTTGGATATGTTTTAAAATTGCATATTGTCGTTGATAAAATTGCTTATGATTGTTATGTAATTTGCTTACATATGTTTTAGGTTATTATGTCAAATTGGGGAGGGGGGGAGAGTGGAAATTAGTTTTTCCCACTTTCTCAGAAGTATTGGGAGATTGTTTTATTGTGGCAAAAAATTGGTTATTGTTGTCAATAATTATGCTCACATTTGTTTTTTTACAAGTATTTGGTGATTGCTTTAATGAGGCAAAAACATTGCTTATCTATATTTTATATTATGCTTATATATATTCATGTATGTGCAAAATACTGGGATTAAGTGTGTTTTTGCTTTTTTACTGTCTTTATTATTTGACAAAACAATGTCTGTGCAAAAAATTCAAGTATTTGGTGATTGCTGTAATGAGGCAAAAATATTGCTTATCTATGTTTTATATTACGCTTATATATATTCAAGTATGTGTAAAATACTGGGATTGGTTGTGTTTTTGTTTCTTACTGTCTTTATTATTTGAAAAACGAAGTCTGGGAGATTGCTCTAGTGGGAGTTTAAAATGCATATTGTTGCTGATAAATTTGCTTATTTTTGTTGTATATTTTGCTTATGCATGTTTTATATAATGCTTTTATACAGGAGGTAGTTAGTATTACCCACTTTGTTTTCTAAGGCTGGGGGTTTACCTGTTTGATGTTTTCTACTGCTTATTGGTGTTGACAATTACGCTTATCCATATTCTATATCATGCTTACCTATTTAATATAGTATGCTTAATTTATTTTTTCTGTTAATAAATGATTCAGTTAAATGACTATTGGTCACTTTTTTTTTGTTAGTGTTTCTATTGGAAATGGCTAAAGAGAGCTAGAAGAGGAAGACAACATTGGCTAAAGAGAGCAAGAAGAGGAAGGCGACAGATATTGATGATCATGCAGAGGCAAGTAAGAAAAAGGTGGGGAAGGACAAGGGGAAAAAGTTGTAGATGGTAGCAAGGGTGATGAAGATTCCAAATATCCTAGGTTGTCTACGAGATCAATGCTGAGGAGGTTTGCCAAAGTTATTAAAAAACTGAACCCTGCACAGACAGCTGCGGTTAATGAGATTGGGTTCGGCGGCCTGTTGTACATGAAGATTGTTGAAATACCGACACAATTGACTTACTGGATGGTTGACAATTTCAATCCAATTAGCTGTGAATTGGTTATATCGAAGGGGCAAACCATTCACATTGACGCTAAGGATGTTGAACGAGTTCTAGGAATTCCGAACGGTAGTGTGAATATTTACCGGAAAAACAAAGCGGGGGGATGTGAACTTTATAAAGAATGGCAACAGATTTTTAACAAGGTTAACAACCACATCACTGCAAAAAACGTATGTACGGAGATGCTAAAATGCGAGGACGGAGGTGACTGGTTTAAAAGGCATTTTGTTGCCTTAGTGGACTGCTTGATTATCGGGAATAACCCTATTGGTTATGTTAATCCCCTTATGATGGATAGCCTGGAGAATGTTTAGAATATTCGCAACCTTAGCTGGTGTGAGTATACGATTAACACGTTGGTTACAAACCGGGCACGTTGGGGAGACAACAAGAAAAATATGTTCAATGGACCTCTTCTATTTTTACCGGTAAATGTTAAATTATTATAGCGTGTACATTTTTTGTATTACTACCTTGTGGACTTTTTAATTTATTTTTTTTGTTAAGGTTTTTTATTTGGATAGGGTTGTTTTCTATACTCGGGACGTGGTTAAAACATTCCGCAGTATTAGATTTTGGACTGCTGAGATCATTCGGGCAAGGGTAAGAGATGAAGGATGGTGGTTTTGGACAAGGTCATTTGGCGGAAGCGCTCCATATTCCTGCAATTGAAGGGTCGGCTGCAGCTGGGTTGTTGGGAAGTCAATCTGCGAAGGCTGGCACGTCGTCTGGGACCGAGAGTCACGAGGTACAAATTTTACTTGTTTTGATTAGATGAATCCATTTTTGCATTATTGCTTATGACACATGCAAATTATGCTTATATGTCTAGTTAGTAATGCTTATATTGTAAAATGATGGAGTATTGATTGTGTGTAATTCTTGTATATTCTGTCAAGTTTGAATATTGTTTATTATTTTTGCCAAATGTGCTTATCTGTGTAGTTAAAAATGCTTACAAAAATTATGGGTTGTATATTATTGTAATTTTTGTATTTTCTCTCAAAAATGTTAAAATATTGCTTATGATATATGCCAATTATGCTTATATGTTTGCTAATAATGCTTACAAAAATGATGGAGTATTAATTATTGCAAATTTTTTGTATATTATGTCAAATGTTTGTGGATTGCTTATGATATATACCAATTCTGTTTATATGTTTAGTTAATAATGACTACAAAAATTGGAAAAGATTTTTTCAGTTTTTTCAATATGTCTATAGACAACTGTTTGTCTGCATGTGTTGTAAATCATGATTATGTAACTGACATTTGTTCTGATAACTTTTGAAAAAGAGTATAAGAGGGTGTTTGGCTAAGCTTATTTAAAAGATCTTATAAGCTCCTATATCTTATAAGTTGTTTTTAGAGCTTATAAGATGTTAGATCTTATTTTAAGAATAAGTTGTTGTAGTGTTTGGATAAAATAAGATGGTGTAGCTTTTAAGATGTTAGTAATGACAATTTTGTAATTAAAATAGTCAAAATTAAAGGAGATTGTTGAAATAAGATCTTATTTTGAAAATAAGTTGGGGTTCCCCTACTTTTTTAAAAACAACTTATAAGCTCCTGACATCTTATTTTGGGAGCTTATAAGATCTTTTTCTAAAACAATTACCAAACAAATTTAAACAGCTTATAAGCTCTCAAACATCTTATAAGATATTTTGAAGAGCTTATAAGCTCTGCCAAACACCCTCTAAATCGAGAGTGTTGCAGAAGTTGTCAGGCCTTGCTACATATGTGGTCGACATAATTGCGTTGTTTCAGAATGCTCTAAAAGAGATGACAGGCGATGCAGACTTTTGCAAATTACAAGTGTAGGTCCCAATGGTTGTGAGTAAGGTTTAGAAGGGGGGGTTGAATAAACCTTACCAACTTTTCGATTTTAGTCCTTTTAAGATAATACAGAGTTAAAATCACAGCTAAGTCCTTGAGGGACAGCTAGATTAGTTAACTAGCAGAGTTAGCCACTCAACAGACTCGATTGAGCTGTTGATAGAATGACTCAGTTGTTTAGTCTAAACCTTAACTTAGCTGTGATGGGATTTTCAGCGGAAGACTTAACACCCTTGAATTTGGTTTAAGTTTGTTTTAACACTTGGTTTTAGCACTTTGTTAACTATCGGTTGGATAGCAAATTATCAATGAGATATAAAATGATATGCGAAATTAAATCTTTGAAAAGTAAATGACACAATAATTTTTATAAAGGTTCGAAGATGGGGTAATTCTTCTAATCCTCTCTTCTCCAACTCCTGGAGGAATCCACTAAGTATTGATCGAGTACAGAGTGGTTATCGGTTCGAGATACAAGTCTTGATCACACAAACGGTGACTTGATCCTTTGGGACTCGATCTGAGATGCCTTGGTCACACAAACTGCTTCTCGTCCGACTCAGCTTCTTCACAGGGCGGCTGCCTTGCTACTTCAGCTCACTTGCTCAAGCTTCTTTGATTTGATCACGAAGCCCTCCAATAACTTGAGACTGGTTCGACCTTGAACCTTTCTACAATCCTCCTTGGAATGTAGACCCCTTTTGATTCTTCAAAAGTTTTCTCTTCAACAGTTTGAAGTTGTCTTTCCTTCACAGCTTGGTGTTGGATCGATTTCCTTCGAAATTTAGGCTTGAGGATTTGCTTGAATAATTTGAGAATATTTTGCAGGTTACAGTTGAATAATAGCTTGAATGTTCGTGGTTCAGGTTGTCAAGGTAACCTTTTCTCAAAGTAATTCCTCAGCCTTTACATGGCATTCATCAAAATCTAAGTAATAAATTTCCCAAAAATTTCCCCCTTTTTGATGATGCCAAAACTTAAAACATACATACAGAATGTAGATAGCAAAGATACATACAGACAATGTAGAAACAGAGAATGTATGCGTACAATCGATCTTTTTATTGACCATAACATTCTTGTCCTTTACACAGCTGTTTACAAAGTGTATCAGAGCAACATGGCATTCTATATCTACGCAAGAATATAGAAATTACAGATTCTTATTCAACGTACAGAAGACTTACATATTTATGTATTTACAATAGTAAAATACATGAAGGGGTGGACAACAACACTTCATCGCCTTCGCTGTCTCCTTCTTTCCTCTTCAGCTCTGTCGTCCTCTGCTCTTTTTCTCTTCTTCTCATCTTCAACTGCTTTTTTTTTTCTCGTAGGCTCTTCTAGCAGCTTTGTCTTTTCTCTTCCTTTCTTGTCTTCGTTGACTCTCTTCCCACAAAATGATCTTGTCTCTTATTTTCTTCTTCAATCCTTTTGACATACTCAACATTCTTCCCTAGCCACTTCCGTTTGCTATGGCATCATATCGGCCCAATAGATCCCTCATTTCTTCCCCTGGATCTATGTATTCAATGTTTTTGGGTAGAGGTCTAGGTCTAAAACCTCTTCCTCCACTCGCTTCTTCCTCTTCCTCTCGGGCGTGTATTGTCTTTGTAGCCTTCTTCTTTTCCAAAGTGAGTGACCAAGGAGTGATCGCTAGTAGTCTGCGCTGTCGCCTTCTTCGCACAACTTGAGGCCTTTTTCCCAATACAAGTCCCAGGCTTGGGCCATGGACATGCCTTGAAGAATCCTTCGGTTTGAGCGTTTTGAATTCATCAACCGATCTAGGCTCGTTTCCGACGCCTCGAAATGGCATCGTTGTCTCTTCCTGCCGGAATACCTCCGTATTGTTTCGATATATCCATCACACGGGCATCCATTTTTCCTTCGACCTCCTTCATCCCCTCGCTTCTACGATTTTTCTCTTCTCGGAGACATAGGCACAAAGAGAGTGTTGGAGCGGCGAGTCACTAGAAGTTTGCTTGATTATGTCACCGTGTGACAAGGCCTTGTTGAGGGGTTTCAAAGAAATGGTAGAGTCATATCTTTTGAACCTTCCCCAATCGCTTTTCCTTCTCTTTCTTCTCGTTCTTCACTGTTTTCTTTTTCTTCTCAACAACAAGTGCGTCCTTCTCTTTCTCAACAAATGACCACTTTCAACATCTTTAGGTATTCCTCTTCCCCTTTTTGGCATCATCAAAGGAGAGAGGAACCCCTGGGAACATAGCAAAAGCATGAAATCTAGGCGGTGATAGGCGAGTTTTGCTTGGATTCTCACTGCGGAGTATCTTTGTTCAAATTCGAGCGGGTGACTTTTGATTCGGCCACCACCCTTCATTTCGGCCATAAGAATCTTTGAACTTTTCATTCATATTCTCCTCTCGCTGCCAGAAGTTCTTTTCGATGAAATTCTCGCAGTGAGATCCATTTCAAATGGTATGAGAGGCATGCATCCTATCAATGTTTTCTTGCATCCTCCTCTTCATATCAAGATTATCGGCGCTCCAGTTAGCATCTTATTGTACAATGCCTTAAAGTATCGAACCCGTTCGAGCCGCATTGTACTCTGTTGTTGACACCATTCCCTTATCCGTACCACAATCCCTCTTAAATCTACTGTGAGGGTGGCATCTCTACTGTCCAGTCGCATATCAAGTGAAGCTTATTGCCGTTTAATCTTTTCAATCTCACCGAGTATGGTCTTCAATACCTCACGTACCTCAACAGTCACCTCGGTTTCAGCTGGCGGCCAAGCAGCATCGAAATCAAAATCTATGGGGACAATGGAGTCAGTGGGAATGACTGGATCTGGTCGAACATTGAAACGACGTTGTTCACTAGCTGTTTCTTTTTCAAGGTCAGGCAGCTCAATCTGGAAAGGAAAAGTTTGTTCAAACGCATCATCACGCACATATGGAATTGAGAATTTAGCTGTTCGTGCTTGTGATGATTCAGGTTGAGTCGAGCCTGCTGTAGTTTTGGGAGCCTGCGCAGATGACTCGATCTCAGCTGGGCCTTGGTGTGGGGGTTGGCCAGCTGACTGAGCCTCAGCTGTCTTAACAGCTTCTTCGGCCTCAGTGGATTCCGCTAAATGAATTTGCTGTTCCTCAGCTGCACCATCAGCGTCATCGGAAGATGATGAGTCTTGAAGACTTGGCTTATCATCAAAATTAAACTTTTGACGAGCAACCTTGAATTCTAGCTTACTCGTACTTGGTAGAGCGTCCTCAGCTGAGTCTTTTTGATGTGCAGTTGGGGTAGACTCAGCTTCATTTGCAGATCCCAGGAAGGATGTATTAGGATCATCCTGGGAGTCATGAAGAGCACTAATTTCCTCCTCTGAATCAGCAATTATGGTCTGAGGAATGCTCTTATCTCCTTAATTTTTACCTAGGGAAGTCTCAACCTTCCTTAGGCCTTCATTACCTCCTACAGTCTCAACTACAGCGGAGCCTTGTAAATCCCCTTCGACAGCGCAGCTGTCTTAGGGTCTTCTCGCAGGCATCCACAGGAGTCTCAAATCCGTGGATTGCACTTTCATTGCCCAGAGTGTTAACTCCCGGGGCAGATCCATCCTGTGCCTCGACTGCATCAGCAGCGTCCTCAGCCTGCAAAGCTATTGGCACTTCAGCTGAGGCGGATTTAACTATCTGAGCGTCGTCAGTGACAACTTGTTGTGGTTCTTTTTCTTGTTCCTTCTCCACTTCGCCTCCTAGATTCATGGTGGAGTCATCTGCAGCATCCTCCGACCTAGCTGCACTGGGAGGGAGTTTCCCCTCACCGGCACACCGGTGAGTGACTTGTGATGGGGTCACTCTTCTCCGGACTCATACCGTGTCCTTTGAGTGTTCAAATTAGTGGGCGGGTGGTAAGATACCTTCAACAGGGGTTGGCTCGACTTGGGTCCCCAAGTTCCCAGTTTCATTGCCATTTCCCTTAGATCCATCCTCTGAGTGAGCTGGGGAAGTGGTTGCAGCAATAACAGTGGCAATCGGTTGTACCACTCCCAACGGATCAATCTCCAGCTGAGATTTGGAAGACTCTCCAGGTCCTTCCCTCAGCTGTTGCTCATGCATCATCCTGGATTCCCGCATGGCTTGCTGCATTTCTATCTCCTCCGTTGCAGCAGCAGGATCCAAGTCCTCATCACTTCCAGAAAGAACATCTATATGCGGATGAGTGTGATCATTGGTTCCAGTAAGATGACAGATGCTGGTTTTCTCACACGCCTCTGCTTCCACAGCTGCTCTTGCCTGTTCGTTCTCCTTCCGAATTTGCAGCATATTAATACAATTATCCTCATCAAGAGCTTGCAGCACTGTATCAACTTCGAGAAACTTGAAGAGTTCCTCTTCCTCCTCAATAAACTCTGGGTGTTCAAACTGCACGCTAGAGTGACCCAACTTCCATTTTCTCCATTCTCGCAGACAATTTTGGATGTCTGGATACAGTGGAGAGTACATCATTACATCATCATCATCATC
The DNA here is from genome assembly GCA_016081115.2 of Rehmannia glutinosa. Taxonomy (NCBI): domain Eukaryota; kingdom Viridiplantae; phylum Streptophyta; class Magnoliopsida; order Lamiales; family Orobanchaceae; genus Rehmannia; species Rehmannia glutinosa. The sequence continues at coordinate 48,354,957 of CM071936.1, read as the reverse complement.
ATCATCCTCTCCCTATTGCCCTTCCTTTTCAGGAATAGAGGGTAGCAAACTCTGCTGCTCTTTGTCCTCAGCAGCGTCTGTCGCAGGTGGATACATCGTCCTGTCGACAGGAGATTCTGCTGTATTAGTTACTTCTTGTTCCTCAGTTGTTTTGTCCACAGCTGGGTCTTTGATGTGCCTCTGCTGATCGACCTCAGCAGACTTGGCGGTTTCATCAAGCACTTCGAGATCGCACTTCTTTCAGCCAGCCTCGAGAGATCTTTTCCAGCTGAGTGGTAGACTCAGTTGTCTTCTCAAGCTCTGAAAGCCTGGTGAGTCTTCTCCTTTTCTTGGTTTTCACCAGAGGAATGTTTGGTTCTACTTCCTCCGGTTCCTCAAAGGTAAAGGCCTTTGGAGTTGCCTTAGAGGCAGCTGCCTTTCTCGCCTTGGCAGTCCTCTTCTTCTTCATTCCTGGAGAAGGTATTAAGGATTCCTTCTCTACCGCGGCTGCAAGGGCAGGAGACACGGCTGCAGGGGCAGGTGACTCGGCTGTAGGGGCAGGTGCATCTTTCTTCTTCTTCGCTGCAGGGGCAACTGTCTTCTTTCAAGCTGCATGGGCAACTTTCTTCTTCAGAGGGGAGGCAACAACTATTTCCTCGGGGTCAGTTGATTCCCCCTCACTTGTGTCCGCCTTCTTGGCGTAAGCTCTCTTCAGGGCTCCTGAGAGATTGGCCCGAAACATCTTCTTGTTGACATGGAATGACTTTCCATGTCGAAGGGGAACACCCTTCACCTCCATCAAGTGGCCAATTACAAGGCCATACCCAGAGATCCTCCAAATGATCCATCCTCTTTGAAGGATTTGTTTGCAACGATTCTCGCGAGTCTGCACACACAAACTCAGCCAAGTTGACCTTCTTCTCCTCCATGATTGCAGCCATGACGATCAGCTTGGTTTTGGACATCTGATTAAAGCTTCAAAATTTTATATCTACACATTTGGCTACGATATCCAACAGCTTATGATAATCTTCCTTCAGCAGCTTTTTGTCTGTTGTGTAGATAATCTTTACAGCACACTCGGGTTTGGCCACTTCTTTCCATGCAAATGACCAAATCAACGTCGCTTTCATATATCTTCGGCATGCCCCTCCGACGGCAATAAACGATGCTCGCAAGGTCCTTTGCAGTGATTGTTATGTCCTTGCGGTGGACGGAGGACTAAATCCCTTCGTCCTGCACTTCGGCATTCACGTAGAACTGGGCGACCTCTTCTACGTACGTCATAGGATACTCCATCATCAGAAAGGGTTTCAACCCAGATTTCTCGATCTTATCGGCTATCTTCTTCACCAGGGTTTCATCAGAACCCTGCTTCAACATTCCTTCAAAATCCACGGTCGATCCGGTGTGGATTTGTTTTGCGAGCTTAGCAAAATCGTGTGCTGGTGCCATTTCAGTGATTTTTACCGAACAAAACTTGACGAACTTGCTCTTAAAATTGGTAGGGTTTTGAGAGAAAAATGCTTTCTTTACTTTTGGAGAGATGAACAATTTTGAGTAATGTGACTTTAAACCGAACAAAATGGTATATATGGGTTATGAAAGGACGTGCTTTCGGTTTTTGAAATTTGATCAAGATCGACGGCTCAGATTTAGCACGCCGATTAGCATTTAATTGCCCGCATTTAATGCGGCAGTATTTATATCCAATCATAGGCTTTGTCGTGTAGCTTTTGAATGTACCTGTCATTATTACGCTGACGTCATTCTTAAAAACATTCCCGCTTATTAAAAACGACTGCGTTTTTGTCACTTTGCTTATAAATGACTCAGCTTACTCCTTAGCTGACTCAACTCTTCTTCTCTCCTATTCACACAGTGACTCAGCTGTCAGCTAACTTGATACAGCTGACTTTTCGATACGGCTGATTCACTTAGCTGATTCACACGCTCTGCTCTATTTTCATCTTTACACGTTCCATCTCGTCTCCTTGAGTCTTCTGAGTGTCAACTCAGCTCAATTAACCCTAGCTCATTCTTGAGTTCTTCAAATCTTGATTCACATAATGGCTTTTTGAATATGTCAGCTAACTGTTTATCAGTTGAGATGTATTCCAAGGTGATGTCTTTCTTTTCAACATGATCTCTTATAAAATGATATCTGACATCAATGTGCTTTGTTCTTGAATGCAACACAGGGTTCTGAGTTATTGCAATAGCACTTGTGTTATCACACATAATTGGAATTTCCTTTTCTTCAACATCATAATCTCTCAGCTGTTGTCTCATCCATAAGACTTGGGCACAACAACAAATTTGCCCATAGCCTATGTACTCGGCTTCACATGGGATGTGGCTATTGAGTTTTCCTTCTTGCTAAACCAGGAAACCAATCTGTTTCCAAGCATTTGACATGTACCTGAAGTACTTTTCCTGTCAACTCTACATCCAGCATCATCAGAGTCTGAGTAACCGGTTAGCCTGAATCCACCTTCCTTTGGATACCATAGGCCAACTTCTTGGCATCCCTTCAAATATCTTAGGATTCTCTTAGCTGCAGTCATATGGCTTTCTTTTGGAGCAGATTGGAATCTTGCACATACACCTACTGCAAAGGTGATGTCTGGCCTGCTTGCTGTTAGATAGAGCAATGATCCAATAAGTGTTTTGTATCTTGTTTGATCCATAGGCTTGCCATCTGCATCCACATCCATCTTGACTGATGTATTCATTGGTATTTTCACAGAGGACTTCTCTTCCATACCAAATTTCTTCATTAAATCTCTGGTATACTTTGTCTGACTTATGAAGGTTCCATCCTTCAGCTGTTTTACTTGAAGTCCTAGAAAGAATGTCAATTCTCCCATCATGCTCATTTCAAATTTGCCTTGCATGAGGTTTAAGAACCTATCACATAGCTCTTTGTTTGTGGATCCAAAAATAATGTCATCCACATATATTTAAACAAGCAGTATACTCTCCCCATCTTGAATTTTGAAGAGTGTTCTGTCCACTTTGCCTTTGGTGAATCCATTATCTGTCAGAAATTGAGATAATGTATCATACCATGCTCTAGGTTCTTGTTTCAATCCATATAAGGCTTTCTTGAGCTTGTACACCTTATCTCCAAGAGTCTTCAGCTCAAATCCTGGAAAACCCATTTTGTGCCTATTACATTTTGATGGGTTGGTCTTTGCACCAATTCTCATACTTTGTTCCTATCAAACTGATTCAGCTCTTCTTGCATGGCTTGAATCCAATGAGTATCATCCAATGCTTGGGACACATCTTTTGGCTCTATTTGAGAAATAAAACAAGTGAACATAGCTTCTTTTTGAGCTTTGGATCTGGTTCTTACACCATCTCTTACATCTCCAATGACTAGCTCTGGTGGATGGTCTCTCAGCCATCTCACATCAGGTTGGAGTAAGTCACCGTGGTTCGATCGTCTTGCAGCTGTGTTATCTTGAGCAACTCTCTCATCATCGCTTAGCTGCAGATTTTCCAGCTGTCTTTGAGATTCAGCTATTTCACCTTCATCTTGATTTATTACTCCAGGTTCAGCTTCAACATAGGGACTCTTCTGTATAGTTGGTTGATTCAGCATATCAGCTAACTCTTCAATGTCTTCTCCATTTACATTGGGTTCATCAAAAACCACATGGATAGACTCTTCTGTGACCATAGTCCTTTTGTTCAGCACTCTATAGGCTTTGCTTTCAGCTGAGTATCCCAAAAAGATACCTTCATCAGCTTTAGCATCAAAAGCCTTTAGATTATCCTTGCCATTGTTGTGGATGAAGCATTTACATCCAAATATTCCAAAATATGCAACATTTGGCTTTCTCCCTTTCCAAATCTCATAGGGAGTCTTTGTTAGCTGTCTGTTTAACATGCATCTATTTTGAGTATAGCATGCTGTATTGATGGCTTCAACCCAAAACCTTTTAGGCAATCCAGCTTCAGCTAACATGGTCCTTGCAGCTTCCTTGAGAGTTCTGTTTCTTCTTTCAAATACTCCATTTTGTTTGTGGAGTCCTTGCAGATAATTCATGAGCAATACCATTTTCAACACAAGATCGAGTTATTATTCCATTGACAAACTCGGTTCCTCTATGAGATCTTATCTTTATAATGGTTTGACTCTTCTCATTTTGAACTCTTTTCATCAGTTGAGGTAACTTCTGCAAAGTTTCCTTCTTTTTACACATGAAGATTGTCCATGTATATCTTTAATAATCATCCACCACTACTAGAGTGTATTTCTTCCCACTTATGCTAGCTGGCTCAACTGGACCAAATAGATCCATATGCAACAGATGTAATATCCTTGTTGAAGATGGACTTGACTTCTCTTTGAATGATGATTTGATCTGTTTTCCCATCTGGCATGCATCACAAACACTTTCCTTCTTGTACACTGAGTCTGGTAGTTCTTCTACAAGATTACTCCTGGCAAGCTTGTTGATTGTCTTGAAATTCAGGTGACTCAGCTTCTTGTGCCACAACCAACTTGATTCGGCTGTAATCTTTGCTAGCAGACAAGTGTTTGGTGTGGCAGTCGACCAATCTACCACATACATGTTCTTCAGTCCGGATCCTTGCGACATCACTTCATTTGATTCAGTGTCTTTGATTTGGCATACTCCCATATTGAATCCAACATTATAGCCTTTGTCACAGAGTTGGCTGATGCTTAACAAGTTGAAGTTGAGGCCTTCGACATAAGCAACATCTGTGATTTCTAATCCATTTTTCTTGATGGATCCAGTGCCTCTTATTTCCCCTGGAACTTCATTTCCTCCAAATATGACTTTTCACCTCTAATTTCCTTGAATTTTGACAGATTTTTCTTGTTCCCTGTCATGTGTCTGGAACAACCACTATCCATGTACTAGGTTCCTTGGCACTCAGCTGTTCCTTGAAACTGCAATCAAGGAAATCAGTTTTTAGGTACCCATACTTGCCTGGGTCCTGAGGGGTTAGTGTTGTAAGATGATCCAACCAACCTATAGCCAAATGATCTGACTCTAAGAGGTTGCCATCTATCTGTGCCATAATCATAATTCACTTTGGCAAATTGCTTGGGGGCTTTAGGTTCATACAATTGTCTCTCTTTTCTGTATGCCTGTGTGTGTGTTTTAGCAATTGCCTTATTTGCGTAGTTGTGATATTTCTGAGTGTAGTGCTTGGGTGCATATGCGTGCTGATGATAGATCTTTTGCCTTTGGAATGACCTTTGATGACTTCTAGGTCTTTGCCATTTTGGCATGTATTCCATAGGTCTTTGCTGATATTTCACATTATTCCAATCAGCTTGACTTGGGTAGTTTCTACCATTCCCATCATTTGTGTTCCTTTGATATAACTTCTAAGGATTTTGGTAGCTCTGTTTCTTCTTCACAGAGTACTTCCTGTTTGGGGTTTGCTGAGGAACTCTGCTGGATTTCTTCTCACTTGTCCTCTCAAAGATACTCAATCGGCTATTTTCCTTTTCCTTTATATCCAAGGCCAGTTTGTTTGTGATTGTGCTTTGGAATGAATGTGTGTGCAATATTTGGTGTCTTGGATTTTTGATATGCTTCATTACTTGAAGATCCTTTTTCCAAGATCACTCTTGGAGTTTGACTATGTACAAAGGAATTGAATCATATGCCTGTCTTATCTCCACATACTTTTTGGCTCATGATAAGGTCATCCAATGATTTAGATGCCTTTGTGAATGAAGCAATCACATTTTTGATATCATTTTCTCTATTTTCTATAGCAGCTATCTCTACTATTAGTTTAGCATTCTCAACCTTTAACTCTTTGTTCTCATCAGCTATGTGACTTAGAGTACTCAGCTCCTTAGTCAGCTGTGAGTTTTGGCTTTTTAAAATTGGGCTTTTTTTCCTCATTTAATAGTGTGTGTGAGGATTTAATGTGCTCAAAGTCTTTCATCATTTTTCCTAATGAATCATAAAGATCAGTGGGTGATGAAGTGTATGTGTCACAATCACTATCACTAGAATCTGAGTGAGATGAGTTAGAGTGTACCTCATCTTCTTGGTCAGGTTGATCTTGTTCTTTAGCCATTAAACAGATCATAGCTTCTTCTTCGAATCACTTGAGTAGTCACTTCACTACTTTCTCGAGTCTGCTTTTATCTTTTGGCTTAATTTGTTTGACCATCTCAAAGACCAACATTGCTCTTTTCTTTTCTTGTCTTGTTTCTCTCAAGACTCTTCTTTCTTCTTCATTCTTGTATTTATTGACTACGAGGATATGGACAAATCAATAGCAAAGTGTCCTGGTTGTCCGCAATTCCAACACAGGTTTTCAACTTTTTGATCAGCTCTCTCATTTCTTGGGTTGTCAGGTCTTTGATATTCGACCTTTTGATACTCAGCTCTCTTGGGTGGCCTATCTTCCCTTGACTTGAAGGGAGCTGGATGTCTTCTGGAGGATTCACCTTTATTTCTATTGTAGTTCTTGTTGAAGAACTTGTTGAATTTTAAACCATCAAGACAATTTCCTCCTGGTCAATGGCTTCCTTAACCTCAGCTCTCTTCCCATCCTTAACTATAAGTGCAGCTGTTTTGGGTACAGTTGTTTCCTCTTGATCTTTTCTTCTCAGCTCAAACTCATAAGCTTTGAGGTCTGAGAATAGTTCATGATTGGATGTTTTTGATAGGTCCATCGAGTGCCTTAGAGCCATGGTCTTCATTTCCCACTCAGCTGGGAGGCTCCTTAGTATCTTCATGCACATTTCCTTTTTTGTGTATTCCTTTCCAAGTGCCGAGAGCTCATTTGTAATTTCAGTGAATCTAGCATCCAGCTGATCCATTGTCACACCTGCAAGCATTTTAAAATTTTCAAATTTTTGAACAACAACAGATAATTTGTTTTCCTTAATTTGCTCAGATCCTTCATAAATTAAAGTTAGTTTATCCCAGATTTCTTTGGCTGTCTTGCAAGATTTGACTTTGTTGAACATGGCTTTGTCCAAAGTCTTGTAAAGTATATCATTGGCCACATTGTCCAAGTTATATTTTTTCTCACATCATTTGTCCATTCACTCTTGGTTTTTCAACCATAGGTGGTCTAGGAGGATCGACCTCTTCTCCTTCAAATTCAGCACTCTCCTCCTTGCAAAATTTGTGTTCACCTTCATTATTTGCGGTGACCCATCCTCTATCACTATCCACATCTCATCATGTAAAGGCGATAGATGAGCCTGCATACGTATTTTCCAGTTATCAAATTCTTCAATGGTGAACATAGGAATGCGTGTCAAATTTGCTTCCATGATAATTACTTTGATGTTTTAAAAAAAAAATTGCTTTCGAAAGATCAAATGTTAAAAACTTCTTTGAAAGATTGGAGATCTAGTTCAGTAACCAGTGCGGAAGGCTCAATGAACCAACCGCTCTGATACCACTTGTAGGTCCTAAGGGGTGTGAGTAAGGTTTAGAAGGGGGGGTTGAATAAACCTTACCAACTTTTCAATTTTAGTCCTTTTAAGATAATACAGAGTTAAAAACACATCCAAGTCCTTGAGGGACAACTAGGTTAGTTAACCAGCAGAGTTAGCCACTCAACAAACTCGATTGAGCTGTTGATAGGATGACTCAGTTGTTTAGTCTAAACCTTAACTTGGTTGTGATGGGATTTTCAGCGGAAGACTTAACACCCTTGAATTTGGTTTAAGTTTGTTTTAACACTTGGTTTTAGCACTTTGTTAACTATTAGTTGGATACCAAATTATCAGCAGATATAAAATGATATGCAGAAATTAAATGCTGAAATGTAAATGACACAATAATTTTTATAGAGGTTCGAAGATGGGGTAATTCTTCTAATCCTCTCTTCTCCAACTCCTGGAGGAATCCACTAAGTATTGATCAGAGTACAGAGTGGTTATCAGTCCAGATTCAAGTCTTGATCACATAGCTGACTTGATCCTTTGGGACTCGATCTGAGATGCCTTGGTCACACAAATAGCTTCTCGTCCGACTCGGCTTCTTCACGGGCGGGCTTTCTTGCTACTCACTTGCTCAAGCTTCTTGGATTTGATCACGAAGCCCTCCAATAACTTGAGATTGGTTCGACCTTGAACCTTTCTACAATCCTCCTTGGAATGTAGACCCCTTTTGATTCTTCAAAAGTTTTCTCTTCAACAGTTTGAAGTTGTCTTTCCTTCACAGCTTGGTATTGGATCGATTTCCTTCTAAATTTAGGCTTGAGGATTCGCTTGAATAATTTGAGAATATTTTACAGGTTACAGTTGAATAATAGCTTGAATGTTCATGGTTCAGGTTGTCAAGGTAACCTTTTCTCAAAGTGATTCCTCAGCCTTTTATAGTGAACTTTCAAAAAAAAATGCCCGTTGAAGAGATAGGCTAATTTTTAAAAGTCACTTGTGTTCGTTGGCTTGTCTTGTTGCAGTCCTTGATGTTGACATTTCCTCGTATTAAATGTCTTGCAGCTTTCCAGGTTCTGACACAAGGTGCAGTGCTTCCCATTGGTTTATTCCTTTTTCACGCTTCTGGGGCTGAGCACTTTAAGACATGGCAAAGCATGGAAGTATTACTTGTTTAGGTAATATTCTTGACTTACGTACAACGGATTCTTTTCATTGTCTTGACTTGATCAGCTTCTCTAACTTCCCCAGGTGACTTGAATCACTTCCAATCAATGGATGACTCATCCGTCACTTCAACTTGAGACTTGGCTTCTTGAGTTGACTTGACCGACACTTCACACATTTGTATCCCAAATTGATACTCCTTCAATCGAGTTCTTGACTTCTCCTCCTTGCCATACTCGGTTGTTTCACAGCGGAGTCTTCATTTCAGTCTTCAGTTGACTTCTTGTATATCCAGGCATAGTTGACTTGACTCAGCTTGTACAGCCCTATCTATTACAATGCAAATTACAAGAAAAATGGGGTGCCAACTTTCTAGTCTAAGTTTTACATGGCATTCATCAAAATCTAAGCAATAAATTTCCCAACAACAAGAATCAACTAAGATGCTTATATGCTCAACTAGTAAGCATACCTTGGATGCGGAGGGACTTCAAGCTGGTGATATGAGCGAAACGCAGCTACATGACGCTTTTTGGAATAACCCCAAGACCATAGCTGCCATCGAAAAGGTTAAACTTGCGCTTGGTCGGAGGGACGAGTACAAAAAGGGCGTGGAAGATTTGCCAAGTTTTAGCCTGGGAGTAACCCAAGAGATTGATACAATTGTGGGCAGGGATGTAAGACATCTGATTTTTCTTTTCTATTATTCCTTTAACATTCGGTCTATCCCGCCCACTTACAGCATCACAAAATGTTTCCTTATTATGAATAGAATGTTGTTTTTTGTGTTGTAGTGATATGTGTTGTTTTTTTTATTTTATTATCAGGGCGGGGTTAGCGGTGCACGTGATATTGGTGGAGATGGTGTGGATACTGGGGACGGTGATGGTGACGGTGACAGTGACGATGACAATGGCGACGAGGGGGAGGATGGTAAAAGTTACGATGATGAGGATGTTAAAGTGAGGAGGATGAGGGGGATACAGGTGATGCCGATTTGGAATAAGAAAGCAGTGACAGTGGCAATGAAGAAGATGAGGTTAACAGTGATGATAAGATGGAGGGAGGGCAAATTGAGAATGCAATACAGATTGGTGTTTTGTCTGAGTGTACAAAAATGGAGATGGTATCGAATTGGATTTTTGAAAATCCGGCAGGTGATAGGTAAGTTTAATTATGTTTTTGTTTAATTCAATTTTTTTTTCCGATGAAGTTATTTGTTTGAACAATCGTATGAACATGCAAGGAAGAAGTCATCTTTGGTAGTGGTGAATTTGTTATCACCAGACAAGTATGGAGACGTTGAAGGGTGGGCAGTATGTCAGCGTGTCTGTTGTGGATACGTGGTCGTTTATCCTGAACCTCAAAGAATTGTTGAGGAGTGATAGTTCTCCGCGTAGATTCTTTGCCATGACATATCCTACTGTATGTTTTCACCCATAATTTTTGTAGATTGTTTTTTGATGTACGAGTTTTTGATTGGTATATATTGCTTTGTAAGTAATATCCATGCTTATGTTCTGATTTTAGCATTATGCTTATGTATGTAGCCACATGTTTATGTATGGTTTTCCTTATGCTAATGTATGATAAAAATTATGCTTATGTGAGATAATTATGCTTATGTTAGATAATTATGCTTATGCATGGTTTGCGTTATGCTTATTCATGGTTTGTATTATGCTTATTTTATGGTAGCATCTTGCTCACGTATGAAAATTATGCTTATGCATGGTTTGCAATACGCTTATGCATGGTCTGTATTATGCTTATGTATGGTATGCATTTTGCTCACGTATGATAATCACCCAAACATGTTTGCATTATGCTTATTTTCTGGTAGCATTATGCTTATGCAAGGTTTGCATTATGCTTATTTTATGGTACCATTTTGCTCATGTAAGATAAATGTTGCTTTCACAGGGTATAAATATTGCTTATGTTTGTGCTATTTTTGCTGCAGACATTCACAATTGTAATGCCCTGCAAACAATCGGATTCAAATGAGTTGCTTAAGAGATTCAACGATAGCTTCGACAACGAATTTAGTGATTGCAGTGCAAGCAAGTTGGAGGAGATCCAGTTGGTATGTGTGATATGGTGAGGCATTTTTTTTATTCGTGACCCTTCATTTTTTTTACCTGTTGTGCAGTTCTTCTTCCCGATATTCAAGAGCGAGCATTTTTTTGTGGTATGCTTTGACGTTAAAAAGAAGGTCTGCCACGTATTAGACAACTCCTCAGTTGGTGGCAATAAAAACCTCAAATACGACGGCTTTCCTGATAAATTGGTCAGTTTTGTGCTCCATGGATGATTGAATATATATTTTCAATGTTTATTTTTTGGTGATTCACATAGTTTTTTTTTTTACAGCGGCAAGTTTTTTCGCAATATTTATTGGCGAAGGGTTTTTTGTCAATTGCTCGTGTGATTCAGAATTCGTCCGCCTCCCATTTGTGCATGCCTTGGAGGGACAAGGATAACAAAGTTGATTGCGCTATTTTCGCTATGCGCCATATGGAGACGTATATGGGAGGTGGGATCAAAAACTGGGATAGCAGGCTCTGAAAAAATGACGAGGCGCAACTATTGATGATGCGTAGAAAGTATACAACTGCAATATATTTGGATGGAATGAATGAGAAGAGGGAGGCGGTCTTGGAACGAGCAAAGGAGTTTATTGATTCGAACTTTTGATCAAAGTGTTGATTACTGGAGTGTTTTATAGACACTATAAATTTGTTTGTTTTTTGAAGTACTTTGTAGTGATGTTGAATGTTTTTTGACTATTGTTGTGTGTTAGTTCATGTTTTTTTATTATTGTTTTTGAAGCAAAATTCAATTAGTCTATAAGTAGAATTTTACTCTATCGTAAAGCAATCATCCTTATGGTATCTGATAATGTTTCTAGCACTATTTCAAATATTTTTTAAGCAGTGTTTGAGTGCTTTGCAAGCAGAAGTCAATTGCCTTGCAAGCAATTTAACTTTTCAAGTATCTTATACTTTTAGAAGTATTCAAATGTTTTTGTAAGCAGGATTCAAATGCTTTGTAAGCAGAAGTCATTTAACTTGTAAGCATGTATCTTCATGGTATATTTATACTGTTAGCAATATCAATTATGTTCAATTTTTTCGTTTGATCGAAAAGCATTTCAACAGTAACAAATAAGCAAAGTGCAAAGTAATAAAAAGCATAACAATAAGAACTCATATGCATTTTGTAATATGTGAATAACTGGTGTTAAAAAATAAACAGGCAGTCACAACATTTTTATCGAGCACATGCCCTTTTTTCATTTTTTAGGAACAATTTTTAGGATTGTATGAAACAAATAATTATAAAATTTGAAATAAACATAAATATTAAGCAATAAAATATGGATAAATAAGCAGTATCAAATGTTTTAATAAGCAGTATCAAACATGTACTTCAAAAATATCATCAATAAGAGTGAATTCTACTTGTCGCACATCCTGCTATTGTGTGAACCTATTTCTCCATACTTCCCACAACGTCCCTTCAGTTTCTACCCATCCTTGATTGCTTTCTCCTTTTGACTCTGAAGTCGGCTCTTGACTCGACTGCCGCTTTCCTTATTTTTGGCCTGTGTTGGTGGCAACACTACAATGCCTAGCTGGGATTTGTCCCCAATGAATCCTTCGAACAATGATTGCTTGTTCTCCAAACTGGAATCAGTTTGTTGATCCATCAACAATTTTTCTTTATGGTCTTTTCTGATCTTTGACAAGGCTTCAATCTTGGACTTGTTGTCATTTGATAGAACAATACAACAATGAATGTCAGACCAATTCTGCTGAAGCGGTGTATCACATTGCATGTCCGATCTGAATCTGTTCAACGAATCATTGTTTTGACATGGTAGCATGGATGCTTTTTTCGTCCATCTTTTGTGAATATATTTCGTTGGGATTTTATTGACTTCTTTTAGTAGCGAGAAAATGTGACGGCATAGAAGCCCAATACATTGAAACATCTTGCAATTGCATTCCATCATATCGTCATTTATATACGAAACCACTGTAAAGACTCCTATTTCCACGTCCTTGATTTTGTAAGTGCAAGTGTCAACCTCGTTGTTGATTTCTATTGTCACACACTTGTAACAAGATGAGTCGATATCGGTGCTCACAGCAGAAAACACTGTTCTAGTATACACAATTGATGCATGTTTCTCAATTTTTAACTGTGTTTTGCATTCGGGCAAGCTGGATTCGATCTTGTCATTCAATTTGTCGATGGCATGTCTTTGAGCTTATATAGCGCTATCGTAGTGCATGAAAAACTCTACTAGACTAACCTGTGGGTTGGTGAAACTTCCGAACCAGCTGTTAGCACTTTCTGATCTTGATGTGGTTCTAAGTAATCCGCTCAATTGCACACTTTTAAAATAAACAGGAATCCACGATTTTCTGATTTCAAACATATGTGCGAACCATGAATACGAAGTAAGTTGGTGATCATTCATCAACTGTTCCCATCTCTCCTCAAATTCTGGTGGTTCGATGTAGTTACTCCAAATGATGTGATTCAACCTTTCCATGAATTGCTCATCCTTAAGCAAAGTATGCCCAACCTTCACGCCAACCTTTTCCATGATGTGCCACATACATAGTCGGTGAATACTGTTTTTGAAAACTCTTTTAATAGCATTTTTTATTGCGGGATCTTGATCTGTAACTATATATGTTGGCTCATGGCCCCATTGCTTTCAAAAATATTCAAATAGCCACACATACGATTCTTCATCCTTCTTCAGAAGTAGGCCAGACGCGAACGTAACACATCTTCTCTGGTTGTCTACACCAGTGAACGGTGCGAACACCATTTTGTACCTATGGTTGTTGTGACAAGTTAGTCTCTTTTTTTCCAAAATAACAAATATTTTCAAGTTCTGCCGTATGCAATTTTTCTTATAACACATAAGCAACATTTAACTAATATATATGCAGTTTATGTTCAATTCGTATGCACATCCACACATGAATATATGCTGTAAGAAAATGGTCATTTTCTTCATAAAACTATATATTTTCATATGCAATATGAAAGTAACTCGTAAGCAGTTTATGTTCTTTTGATATGCTTAATTATGCACGAATTAAAAAAAGGGAAGGAGCACGAATTTTGATGGGATTTCACCGAACCTGTTAGTGTTGTATGTTGCATCAAAAGATATAACATCCCCGAACATTCTGTAGCTTTGCTTGCACATTGGATCAGCCCAAAATAATCGTATAAGTTGGTCATTTTCATCAACGTCATAGTTAAATTTTGTATTTGGACAAACTTCAATCTTTTTAAAAAACTTGTCTATAATAAGGTGTGCATCAGCTCCACAGACGTAAGCTTTCAGCTCTCTCTTGAAATTTCTAAAATCGATTGGCAGTGCACCTACATTCGAATACCCTCCAACCATCTCCTTATACAGTTGATAAGTTTTCGCTGGCCCAATGTTTGCTTTTATACTGCTTAGGATGAATTTTTGTTGAGCCAAATTTAAATTCTTATTGGCCTTTAGAAAGTGTATGTACACCCCGGGCATCAAGGAATGCGTGTGCCTGATTTCAAAACTTTTTACTGTATAAGAACCAGATGCAGTGGCTTGGAACACGCACCGCGCCTTGCATCCCACCCTTCTCGGTTTCCTGTGTCTGACTTGTGAGATTTCGTCATAATTTTGCATTGCTTCTTCATGAGATGTAGATGAGTTGTTAACCTTTTTAAACCCTTCGTGGCTGCACACTATGTATTGCATGCATATTATACCATTGTGGAAGCGTTTGGTTGTACTTATTCTCACATCAAATCCACTGGCACGCCCATAATTTTTGTAGAATTGTATTCCGTTGTCGACACTATCAAAATTCATCCCTTCTTTTGGAGTCATATGTTCGTCACATTCCGGTATCCAATTCGAAGATGAATCCAATGTTATTTCAATCCGTTGCTGCGAAACAATTGCAATTACAACTGTTTCAACAAAAAGAAATAATTAAGCAAGATTTTGAATACGCATTAGCATACATGTAAGTATTTATAAGCAAGTGTATAGTCATATATAAGCAAAGTACTGGGTCAGAACAAATGGGGTCGTAATCAAATAATTTCAATACATATAACCTACATATGACGAAAAAACAATTATCAATTAACCTGATAGTTTAAAACACAGAACAAACGTAAGCAACGTGTTTTATTCATGACAGCAAGTACTTAAGCACATATAAAATGCATTTTCGATCATGGCATGCATGTTTTTTAAAGAAAAAAATGGGGGACAAAGAATTGAATTACATGCATTAGCAAGAATGTTCATAATTATAAGTATATTCGTATTCACAAATAAGCAAGATTATAGTCACGCACAAACAACTTTCTGGGTAAACATGAAAAAAAAACGGGGATGAGGAATTGAATTTTCTGCATTCGCAAGTATGTTGATACTTATAAGCATATTCGTAGGCACAAACAAGCATGATTATAGACACGAATATGCAACTCACTGGGTAAACATACACAAAAAAATGGGGATGAAGAATTGAATTTTTTCTGGATTCCCAAATATGTTCATATTTATAAGCATATTATTTGGCACAAATAAGCAAGATTATAGATACGCATAAGCAAATTTCTGGGTAAAACATACAAAAAAAATGAAATGATTAATCGAATGATTGTTTTAAGAAAAATGCGAATCAAATTTTAATTGGATTCAGTACAAAATGGACAATATAAACAATTGGAATGCTAGAAAAATGGTTACCTTGTTCTTCATTAGTGTTGAAGCATTCTTCATAGGTGTCATCCATTTTTGTCTTGCTTGAACTCTCCAAATGTCGACTTTGTGTATTGTGGGGCAAGATTTTCGTTGCAGACACGGTGGAGAAGGTGATTATGGCTTGGACGATTTTCTAATAACAGATTTGGTGGATTGTGATTGCAAATTTGATGGTAACTCATCCTATTTTAGTTGGATTTACTAGATTTAGCCAACACACCTATTATTATATGGACTGATTTGCCCTCACGTTGACTTTATCACATAATTTATCAACATTAATCATGTTTAATCTCAACCATCGAATTAGTAGATTTGTGGCTTGGATCTGGTCCTATGTACTCATATAATAAGGGGTCCTATATAACCCTTTCCCTATTTATATAGGGATGGGATCTCGTGTGACAACTTCTTACCATGTGGCAGTTTAGATTGATCCCATCCATCCACTCCTTTTATTCAGTGGTCCAGATTGCTATTAAAATAACTGATTATCAATTAATTAAAAGGTGGAAAAGGCATAATAGTAACTAGAAAAATGCCATAAATCACGCCCCTACAATCAAGGATTGATTAATATCATGTTTCCATAACTGAAATTGTGCACCATTTTAATAGCTAAACTGTACACCATTTAATAACTCACTGTACACCATTTTATATCTAACAGTGTATCATTGTATAACTAATTGTACATCATCTAAAGGAACTATAAAGACAAAATGATGTAACCATCTTCCCATTTAATAACTTAATTGTGTACCATTTTATATCTAACAGTGCTTCATTGTATAACTAACTGTACATCATCTAAAAACTCTATAAAGATCAAATGGTGTAACCACCTTCCCATAATGACGCCTTAATCATGGATGTGATAAAGATCGTGTTTCCATAACTGAATTATGCACCATTTTAATAGTTGAACTGTGCACCATTTAATAACTGACTGTGAACCATTTTATATCTAACAGTGCATCATTGCATAACTAATTGTATATCATTGTGAGTAAACCACAATTGAATGAAAAGCGGGAACAATCGTCAAATCAAATCCTATAAAAATCGTTGGGATTGAATGGTGTACAATTAGTTATACATTGATGCACTGTTAGATATAAAATGATATACAATCAGTTATTAAATGGTGTACAGTTCAGCTATTAAAATGGTGCATAATTCAGTTATGGAAACGTGATATTAATCAATTCCTTGATTGTAGGGGCGTGATTTATGGCATTTTGCTAGTTACTATTATGCCCTTTTGTCTTTTAATTAATTGATAAATCAATTATTTTTAATAGCAATCTCGACCATTGAATAAAAGGTTTGGATGGATAGGATTAATCCACACTGCCACACGGTAAGCCCCCTACGATATTTGATCCTAACCCTATATATATGTGTATATATGTATAATAGCATAAGCCCAAAACAAAAAAAAAATCCGCTCTTTTTACTTCATAAATGGTATTAAATTAGGAAAATTTTATAAATGGTATTCCTATTTTATTTTATATTTGTATAAAAATTTGGAATCCGAAACAAAAAAAATTTCCCGCTCTTTTTATTTCTTATATTCGGTAATATTTTAATTTAAAAATATTGTAAATGGTATCCTACTTTATATTATATAAATTAGGAAAATATTATATATGATATTCTTATTTTATATGTATAAAAATTAGAAAATATTTATAAATGGTACTCTTACATCATACCAAAAGTGAGTATGTATTATCAATTCTATCTATATATATTATTAATATTTTAAATATTATATAGTCTTTGACTATAATTAATTAATTAATATTATAAATAGCATTATTATAACTATTACTATGACTAGTTTTTGACCCGTGCGAAGCACGGTGGGATAACCAGAGTGTGAATTTGTGTTTTATCTTTGTACGATGGCTTCTCATAAAGCTGCATAAGGCAAAGTTTTGTAACACGTGTTTGTCATGTTCAAGTCTTTGAATCGAGTTAACTTGGGAGCCATGTTTTTTTCTTTTTTGAGCTTGGAAGCTTCGTAAAAGGATTTCAGATATAAAAAGTGAATTGCATAAGAATGAATATGAGTAGTGTCAACACATATATATACAGTATCAATTTTAATTTAAAAAAATTTAAAAATTATTTTGTGTATTTTAATATCCTAAATATATATGTATTTAACCACGATTATTCTGGTATCAACTATTTAACATACTAATAATCACATTATTTAAAACATGAGTTATATTATTTAAAACATGCAAGTATAAAATCACATAATATAATATATAATGCAAAACTAATAATACATTATTAGCAAAAAAAAAAGGTATTGTTTTCTCAATGTTGGAATTGGTCTTTGAGAAATTGGGTGTTGACCCAATTTTGACCAATTAATTAAGTGGTTTCCATTAGTGAAAAATGTAATTAAATTATTTGTAAAAATTCTACTAAGAGAGTAGATGAGAATAGCATTTGGAATTTCTCAAAACCGATTCCGAGTGAATGAGAAATTAATGCTAGAAGTTAGCCACTTAATACAAATAAATAGTATGGAAAATGGAAAATGTGGGGGAGGAGAGATGCTCCATCCCACATAGAAAAAATGAGGTAAAGTTGCACACTTTAGTTATCCCAAGTTGACAAATGGGTTTGGGCCCTTGGGGGCACCCAAGTTTTTAAAGGGGAGAGGACCTACATGCTTGTGGGTTTGGTTCAAAGCACACACGCGCGCCGCCGCCGCCCGCCGGCTCGGCCCGAGTCGTGGGTCGAGGGTCGAGGGTCGCGGGCCTGGGCCTAGGCTTGGGCTTGGGCTTGGGCTTCAAGGCCCTTATTCTTTTTGGACCAAAAACCTTTAAAAATTAAATATTTAATTAATTTTTAGATTTAATTAATTTTCGTAATTAATTAAAAGAGTTCAACTGGGAAATGTTTCGGCCCTGCGGTCGGGTCGTGCTACTGCCGGAGAATCTGCGCTTACGCCAAGACGCGCGGCGCACGCCTCGCGCGGGTCGGGCCGTGCGTGCTGGGTCGTCTTTGGGTCTTAGAAAGCTCGAGCACGCACGCACGGCACGCGACGCCCGCGCGCGCTCGTCTAGGCCGTGCTCTCCTGGACAAATGCGTATGTTCAGTGCAAAGGTGCTTTTTCGAGTCTACAGACGCGATTTTCCGTACGGGCACTTCGTTGCCTATATTAATGAATCCCCTACTGATGAAATAACACACGAAAAACTCAGATAATAACCTGTCATTTGCATCATATGAGCATATTGATTTTTTCCCTTCGTTCAAAGCTTGAAAGTTCGAACTTTTGTTTGTTCGCTGTTGTTCCGGTTTTGTTTTGCTGCTAACCGGGACTGTAAAGTCGTTGTATCTTAGAGGCGAGCGCCGGAACCGTAAGCACTAATATACGGGGAGTTTTCGTCTTGCGGAGACAGAATCAAATTCTGGCCTCGACTTAAACTATACACAATCCCAGCCATTTTCTTCAAACAGAAACCTTCCACCAGATAATTTTGACCAACACCCAAAACCTCCGTATTAGAACGAAGTAATTATATTTAGTTTGACAACTGATTTCAATTTATTTTTCTTTCTTTAAATAAACCTGAACTTAATAATTATTAAATATCATATCAAAATCTTAACCAAAAAACTGAATAATCTTAATGCGGTTTTTTTTATTGATATTTTGTATTTCCGAAATTGAAACCCATCAACATTAGCACCAAAATTTTATTTAGGATTATTTAAAAGTTGGGCAAGTATTATAAGTTTGAGTTCTGTAGATTTGCAAAGCATTAAATTAAGAAAGAATACTATATGTTGAAATATGATTACTATAATAAAGAAAGTATATATTTATGTAATCAAATTAATGTTATAATTACAAACATATCCGACGAGCATGGCATGCCTAGGTTGTGAGAAATTTTTTCAAAATTTTTATTTTTGAGAGAAAAAATTTTAGAGAGTGTGCTTGTTTGTAAAAAAGTGAATTTTTTAAAAAAGAAAATTTCATTTCTTTTTAATACTAACTCATTTTTCTCTTTCATTTTCCCACTTCCCAATACCCAACTATACTATTTATTTCTCTTTCCTCCTCCTATTCATATAAATAATTTCGGTAATTTCTTTAATTTATCATAATTTTGTTATTTTCTCTTAATCTTGATAACAAAACGCATAAAATGAGATCCATATTCTTATTTTTAATTCAATTTTTTATTTACAATTCAATTTTCTTACATTATGTTACATTATTATTCCACAAAAACTTCCACAAACAATCAATATCTCTAAAAGATTCTCCATGACATCAACATAATTAATATTTTTTTTCTATTCATTCAACTTTCACTTTCAAAAAACATTTCACCACTATTCACTCAGAAAATGAAAGTGGATGAAACGAAAGCACAACCAATCACAATCCTATTTTTCTAGCTTTTTTTAACAAAAGATCACCAATTTTTGTTTTAGGAAATAGCAAATGGACGGGAGAATATTTTTAGAAATAGATTTGTTATTACATATATATATATATATATATATATATATATGTGTGTGTGTGTATATTAGTTTAAAATCGAATCCAACTACTATACAACATACATCTATCTATATTAAAAAAGGTGTTAGCTAAAAAATTTTATCAGAATTTTAATGATTTTATTTAACTGAGTTTTTCACCAAAATAATGTCCCTAAATGTTGTCCAAATACTCCTAATCGATTTAAAATATTTTTACTAATTTTTTTTAGTATTTATTGGAGTTTATTCTTTGGCAAAAATTGGACAACACTTCCGTTTCGTGGTCAACCGATCGCCTTAGAGGGCAACCCGTGTCTGAAAGTTTGATTTCTGAAATAGAAAAGAGACGGAAGGATTTTTCATTGAGGTCGAGATCGACCGGTCCCTGAAAAATCAAAGATTGAAACAGAACTCTCTGTATTGAAAAAAAAAAAAGTGTGGACCGGTCCAATAGGGGGCCGACCGGTCGAACCCCAGGTCAACCAGTCGAGCACCCCCTTGACCGGTCCACCAAGTGATTTTTCAAGTTATATTTCAAATTTCGTATTAGAGGTCAACCAGTTGACCTAAGGTTTTGTTAGCAAACTATCCGTTTGCAACATACAACTTTTCATGATTTTAAGGGATTGATTTCTAACAGCTATAATCTTCATTTGATTTGCATTTTTTTTTTTGTTGTAGATTTCAATCTCCAAGGAGGAGCCTATGTCTAAAAATCAAATTCAAGACCTCTCCCATAAAAAGATGAAGGATTGAAGTAACAAGACACAACAAAACAAGCCATACAAACACAAGCAAACTTTGTTCTTCACTTTCATATTCTTGTTGTGTTTAGCCTAAGTCTTTCACTTGCACATTTTGAGTACTAGGCTTCATTCTTGATACACTTGCACTTCAAAGTTGTATACTTCAATCGAGTTGCAATCTTGAATTGCTTTCAATCGTCCAAAACAAGACATCCTTGTTAGTGTTCTTGTGGTAAGAGCACACTTGGGTGATTTTAGGTGTTAAAGAGTGTGGTACTCTTCATTGGTGTAAGAATATTGTGGTAATCTTCATAGGTGGTGTTGTAAGAAGAGTGAGGTGCTCTTCAAGGTGAAAGTGTAATAGTTTGGTATCTATTAATAAAATTTCTTTTTCTTTTTTCGAAATCCACTTCAGATATACCGGGGTGGTAGAAGATTAGGCCCTAGGTGGGTTGAACTTCTATAAATCAACGCATGTTGTTTATTTTCCCGCACTTACATTCTTGCTATTATTTCTACATTCGGAAAAGAGAGGGAAAATCAGAAAATTGGCATAATCTATTCACCTCCTCGTAGCCACTTGGACTAAGAAGTTGTATCAGAGGCAAACTCTTTGGCAAGCTCGTTCTTCATTGCTAGTAAAGAGAAAAGATCCATGGCTACGAACGAAAGCTACCTCACCACCGGCGCCTCCACCAACAAGCCACCACTATTCGACGCCAACAATTATGCTTTTTGGAAAGACCGAATGGAGTGCTTTCTACAAGGGTACATGTTCGATATATGGAATGCGGTTATTGAAGGGATAGCTCAACCAACCAAGAAATTGGAAGATGGCACCTCGATTTTCAAGACCCTCCAGGAATTTGACAAAAACGACAAGAAGTCATTTTTCTAAACGGTAAGGCTTTAAATATTTTGCATTGGTCTCTTAACGCCACCAAATACAATCGCATTAGAGGCATAAGGTCCGCACGTGAAGTTTGGGAAAAATTGGAAACCATCTATGAGGGTATAAAGAAAGTTAAACAAGCAAGAAAAACCATGCTTATTAAAGACTTTGAAAACTTCATTACGCTTGATGGAAAAAACATTTCAAAAATGGTGGAAAGGCTTAACAATATAGTCAATCCTCTTATGGCACTTGGGAAAGTCATATCCGAAGAAGACAAGGTCACCAAGGTTCTAAATGCTCTCCCCGATTTATGGTCGGAAAAGGTGACGGCAATAACAGAAGATCAAAATCTCGAAAATCTCAAATTCGATGAGCTCATTGGAAATCTCCTCATCTACGAAGTATACCTTAAAGAGAGGAAAAATTCCAAACCATCCACCTCTCAATTGGGTATGCAAATTATTCCTAAAGGCTTAGCATCTTCTTCAAATAATTCATATTATGCTAGTGATAAAGATGAAGAGGAGGCGACCGCTCTTGTCCAAAAATTTGCCAAGTTTGTGAATTAAAATAAGGCAAGAAAGTCAAGAGACAACTCGTGCTTCAAATGCGGGAAATCCAGGCACTGCATAGCCGATTGCCTGAAATTAGCGGAGGAGAAGCAAAACAAGAAAAAGCCTTAAGAAAGCTCTAAATGCCAAAGCAAAAACTTGGGATGAGCTACTTGCCACAACCGACGAGGAAGAAGAAGCCGAACATGGTCTCATGGCCATAGATGATGAAAACAATGAGGTACGCTCCCTCCTAGGTAAGACCATAGGACCAAAACTACACCATCAAAAACATAAATCAATGGCCAAGATCAAAATAAATCTATATAGCTTTTCATATGAAAATATACATTGTAAGGGGTAAAATAGGAATCCAGCAAATTATATATAGTAACCGCTTCCTAAAAATTAGGGACGTGATCTTGTATTGATCACATCCCCATAATCAAGCGATTCACCTTTTCTTTCTCTCCCTTCCCATTCGAACCTGCAAATTATTCAAATATGGCAACAAAATCATGCAACAATTAATGAAAATTATACAATTACACTAAACTAACTATACATTAAAATATTACTAAGTATACATAAATAATTAACTAAGTATACAATTACACTGAACTACCTATACATTAAAATATTACTAAGTATATAGAAACATTTAACTAAGTATACAATTACATTGAACTAACTATACATTAAAATATTACTAAGTAAACAGAAATATTTAACTAAGTATACAATTACACTGAACTAAATACACAATTCTACTGAATTACTTATATAACTAAGTATACAATTCCATTGAACTAAGTATACAAATCCACAGAACTAAGTATACAAATTCACTAAACTACTTACTAAACTACTTATATAACTAAGAATACGATTTCACTAAACCAAGTATACAAATCCACTGAACTAAATATACAATAAAACATGACTAATTATACAAGTCCACTGAACTAAGTATACAATAAAATGACTATTCACAAATATGGCAGAAAGAAGTATCAATTTTGAAAAAAACGCTTGAAGTTGATGATTTTTCCACCCTAAAAATCGGGTAACTGAAAAGGTAGGATTACGTTTCCTTAAAAATAGCTAATAACCGTCCAATTAACAAAACTGATTAAATATAAAAATACAATTATACCCTTATAAGCCTAAATTAATTAAAATGATCTACACCATCCAAAATTTTAAATCAAGACTCCATAAGTGTTCTTATGGACTAACCTAAAGGGACTAGTCTCATTTGAACCAATCTCTCTCTCTCTCTCTCTCTCTCTCTCTATATATATATATATATATATATATATATATATATATATATATATATAGGAATTGGATCAAATAAAACCACATTCCATAGGTAAGACAAAGTGACTAATCATGTCCATAAATTTAAAAAGGTTATTGATTTTTGCAACCTTGTACTATAGGGTTATTGCGGTTTTAGTCCTGTACTATTTTTTTGTGAAAATAGTACCTAAATTAAACGAATTTGTTGAAATGCAACCTAATACACACCGGCGATGGAATATTCCACCGGGATTCCATCACGTGATACGCACACCCCTTTTTTAAGGGTATTTTCGTCAGTTTAGGTTGTCATTAATCTCCCACCCAAATAGGGGCTTAAGATTCCCAAATTGCAAGTTGTGAACCCTAAACTAAACAAATCAAAATTAACCTCCGAAAAATCTCTAACCTGTGAAAAAAATTGCAATCAAAATTCTCTTCCACAATATAAACCCTAATTCGAATATCTCAAATTACCCTTCTCATTCGTAAATCCATTCATTTAAAAAATGGCAATCAAAATTCTCTTCCACAATATAAAGACGGACCAGGTAAAAGCAACCATAGGATCAAAATTCAAGAAATGGGGTCTCCATTTTCAGAAACAGAGATAGCTGAAAAATAGAGTAAGAAGCAAAAGATTTCAGCCGACGGTGGAGCTGCGGCGGAGA
Organism: Rehmannia glutinosa; assembly: GCA_016081115.2. Lineage (NCBI taxonomy): Eukaryota > Viridiplantae > Streptophyta > Magnoliopsida > Lamiales > Orobanchaceae > Rehmannia > Rehmannia glutinosa. The sequence goes on along the minus strand of CM071936.1, from coordinate 48,330,903 downwards.
TGGAGGTAACGGCGGCGGATACTTCGTCTGTTGTGAATTGGGAGAGATTTCTTCCGAAAATAGTGGTGAGAGTGCTGTTGGGATTTCGTTTACTGGGTCAAATTGTTGTTGGGATTTCTATAATTTTGGATTTGAAAAGATGAGAATTTTGTGCTGGTAAACTATGGTCTGATTTTTATATTTATTTATTAAAATTTAGCTGTTAAATTTTGTGGATACTTGGTTAATCAGCTGATTTTAGTCTTAAATTGTTTTATATTCAATTTATTTTTGGTTTAATTTTGGGTCTAGTATTCCTTAATCTTCATTAGGACTTTTAATATAGCTTCTAAAAGTGAAATAATGCAGGGTGTGATTTTTCTGGGGAAAGTTTTATATTTTTCTGAATGCAGTCACAAGAATTTTCAGTAGATAGTCTCAGTTGCCACAATCCTGAATACTTGCCTGATTGGAGCCATTGGACTGTATTCTAATAAATTGTGTGTAAATATCCAGTTATTATTTCTCTGCAATTGGTTCACAAAAATTTTGCTTTCCTGAGTTTGGAAAATTTTCTCATTTGTCGGTTGTCATTTGGCAGCGGTGGTGGATTCTTTGGCTTATTTCTGGTGCTAGAATTTCATTTTTCCTGACCATAAATCCTAGTTGGTATGACAGGGTATATTTATCCATTTATAAATGATGACAACCTAAACTGACGAAAATACCCTTAAAAAAAGGGGTGTGCGTGTCACGTGATGGAATCCCGGTGGAATATTCCATCGCCGGTGTGTATTAGGTTGCATTTCAAAAAATTCGTTTAATTTAGGTACTATTTTCACAAGAAAAATAGTGTAGGACTAAAACCGCAATAACCCTATAGTACAGGTTGCAAAAAATCAATAACCCTTTCTATAATTTTGGATTTGAAAAGATGAGAATTTTGTGCTGGTAAACTATGGTCTGATTTTTATATTTATTTTTTAAAATTTAGCTGTTAAATTTGTGTGGATACTTGGTTGATTAGCTGATTTTAGTCTTAAATTGTTTTAGATTCAATTTATTTTTGGTTTAATTTTGGGTCTAGTACTCCTTAATCTTCATTAGGACTTTTAATATAGCTTCTAAAAGTGAAATAATGCAGGATGTGATTTTTCTTGAAAAAGTTTTATATTTTTCTGAATGTAGTCACAAGAATTTTTAGTAGATAGTCTCAGTTGCCACAATCCTGAATATTTGCTTGATTGGAGCCATTGGACTGTATTCTAATAAATTGTGTGTAAATTTCCAGTTATTATTTCTCTGCAATTGGTTCACAAAAATTTTGCTTTCTTGAGTTTGGAAAATTTTCTCATTTGTCGGTTGTCATTTGGCAGCGGTGGTGGATTCTTTGGCTTATTTCTGGAGTTAGAATTTCATTTTTCTTGACCATAAATCCTAGTTGGTATGACAGGGTATATTTGTCCATTTATAAATGATGACAACCTAAACTGACGAAAACACCCTTAAAAAAAGGGGCATGTGTGTCACGTGATAGAATTCCGGTGGAATATTCCATCGCCGGTGTGTATTAGGTTGCACTTCCACAAATTCGTTTAGTTTAGGTACTACATTCAAAAAAAATAGTACAGGACTAAAACCGCAATAACCCTATAGTACAGGTTGCAAAAAATCAATGACCCTTATAGAAATCCCAACAACAATTTGACCCGATGGAAATCCCAACAAAGACTCTCTCACCACTATTTTCGGAAGAAATCTCTCCCGATTCTCACAACAGACGAAGTATCCGCCGCCGCTACCTCCACCTCCGCCGCAGCTCCACCGTCGGCTGAAATCTTTTGCTTCTTGCTCTATTTTTCAGCTATCTCTGTTTCTGAAAATGGAGACCCCATTTCTTGAATTTTGATCCTATGGTTGCTTTTTACTGGTCCATCTTTATATTTTGGAAGAGAATTTTGATTGCCATTTTTTAGTAACAGAATGGATTTCTGAATGAGAAGGGTAATTTGAGATATTCGAATTAGGGTTTATATTGTGGAAGAGAATTTTGATTGCAATTTTTTTCACAGGTTAGAGATTTTTCGGAGGTTAATTTTGATTTGTTTAGTTTAGGGTTCACAACTTGCAATTTGGGAACCCTAAGCTCCTATTTGGGTGGGAGATTACTGACAACCTAAACTGACGAAAATACCTTTAAAAAAAGGGGTGTGCGTGTCACGTGATGGAATCCTGGTGGAATATTCCATCGCCGGTGTGTATTAGGTTGCATTTCAACAAATTCGTTTAATTTAGGTATTATTTTCACAAAAAAATAGTACAAGACTAAAACCGCAATAACCCTATAGTACAGGTTGCAAAAAATCAATAACCCTTTCTATAATTTTGGATTTGAAAAGATGAGAATTTTGTGCTGGTAAACTATGGTCTGATTTTTATATTTATTTTTTAAAATTCAGTTGTTAAATTGTGTGGATACTTGGTTGATCAGCTGATTTTAGTCTTAAATTGTTTTAGATTCAATTTATTATTGGTTTAATTTTGGGTCTAGTACTCCTTAATCTTCATTAGGACTTTTAATATAGCTTCTAAAAGTGAAATAATGCGGGATGTGATTTTTCTTGAAAAGTTTTATATTTTTCTGATGTAGTCACAAGAATTTTTAGTAGATAGTCTCGATTGCCACAATCTGAATATTTGCTTGATTGGAGCCATTGGGTCGTATTCTAATAAATTGTGTGTAAATTTCGATTATTATTTCTCTCGCAATTGGTTCACAAAAATTTTGCTTTCTTGAGTTTGGAAAATTTTCTCATTTGTCGGTTGTCATTTGGCGGGTGGTGGATTCTTTGGCTTATTTCTCGAGTTAGAATTTCATTTTTCTTGACCATAAATCCTAGTTGGTATGACAGGTATATTTGTCCATTTATAAATGATGACAACCTAAATCGACGAAAAACACCCTTAAAAAAAAGGGGCATGTGTGTCACGTGATAGAATTCCTAGGTGGAATATTCCATCGCCGGTGTGTATTAGGTTGCACTTCCACAAATTCGTTTAGTTTAGGTACTACATTCAAAAAAAATAGTACAGGACTAAAACCGCAATAACCCTATAGTACAGGTTGCAAAAAATCAATGACCCTTATAGAAATCCCAACAACAATTTGACCCGAAAATGAAATCCCAACAAAGACTCTCACCACTATTTTCGGAAGAAATCTCTCCCGATTCACAACAGACGGTATCCGCCGCCGCTACCTCCACCTCCACCTCCGCAGCTCCACCGTCAAATGGAAATCTTTTGCTTCTTGCTCTATTTTTCGCTATCTCTGCTTTTCAAAATGGAGACCCCATTTCTTGAATTTTGATCCTATGGTTGCTTTTTACTTGGTCCATCTTTATATTTTGGAAGAGAATTTTGATTGCCATTTTTTAGTAATGTGAATGGATTTACGAATGAGAAGGGTAATTTGAGATATTCGAATTAGGGTTTATATTGTGGAAGAGAATTTTGATTGCAATTTTTTTCACAAGTTAGAGATTTTTCGGGTTAATTTTGATTTGTTTAGTTTAGGGTTCACAACTTGCAATTTGGGAACCCTAAGCTCCTATTTGGGTGAGAGATTAATGACAACCTAAATCGACGAAAATACCTTTAAAAAAGGGGTGTGCGTGTCACGTGATGGAATCCTGGTGGAATATTCCATCGCCGGTGTGTGTATTAGGTTGCATTTCAACAAATTCGTTTAATTTAGGTATTATTTTCACAAAAAAATAGTACAGACTAAAACCGCAATAACCCTATAGTACAAAAGTTGCAAAAAATCAATAACCCTTTCTATAATTTTGGATTTGAAAAGATGAGAATTTTGTGCTGGTAAACTATGGTCTGATTTTTATATTTGTTTTTTAAAATTCAGTTGTTAAATTGTGTGGATACTTGGTTGATCAGCTGATTTTAGTCTTAAATTGTTTTAGATTCAATTTATTATTGGTTTAGTTTTGGGTCTAGTACTCCTTAATCTTCATTAGGACTTTTAATATAGCTTCTAAAAGTGAAATAATGCAGGATGTGATTTTTCTTGGAAAAGTTTTATATTTTTCTGAATGTAGTCACAAGAATTTTTAGTAGATAGTCTCAGTTGCCACAATCCTGAATATTTGCTTGATTGGAGCCATTGGACTGTATTCTAATAAATTGTGTGTAAATTTCCAGTTATTATTTCTCTGCAATTGGTTCACAAAAATTTTGCTTTCTTGAGTTTGGAAAATTTTCTCATTTGTCGGTTGTCATTTGGCAGCGGTGGTGGATTCTTTGGCTTATTTCTGGTGTTAGAATTTCATTTTTCTTGACCATAAATCCTAGTTGGTATGACAGGGTATATTTGTCCATTTATAAATGATGACAACCTAAACTGACGAAAATACCCTTAAAAAAAGGGGCATGTGTGTCACGTGATAGAATTCCGGTGGAATATTCCATCGCCGGTGTGTATTAGGTTGCACTTCCACAAATTCGTTTAGTTTAGGTACTACATTCAAAAAAAATAGTACAGGACTAAAACCGCAATAACCCTATAGTACAGGTTGCAAAAAATCAATGACCCTTATAGAAATCCCAACAACAATTTGACCCAGTAAATGAAATCCCAACAGCACTCTCACCACTATTTTCGGAAGAAATCTCTCCCAGTTCACAACAGACGAAGTATCCGCCGCCGCTACCTCCACCTCCGCCGCAGCTCCACCGTCGGCTGAAATCTTTTGCTTCTTGCTCTATTTTTCAGCTATCTCTGTTTCTGAAAATGGAGACCCCATTTCTTGAATTTTGATCCTATGGTTGCTTTTTACTGGTCCGTCTTTATATTGTGGAAGAGAATTTTGATTGCCATTTTTTAGTAACAGAATGGATTTCTGAATGAGAAGGGTAATTTGAGATATTCGAATTAGGGTTTATATTGTGGAAGAGAATTTTGATTGCAATTTTTTTCACAGGTTAGAGATTTTTCGGAGGTTAATTTTGATTTGTTTAGTTTAGGGTTCACAACTTGCAATTTGGGAACCCTAAGCCCCTATTTGGGTGAGAGATTAATGACAACCTAAACTGACGAAAATACCTTTAAAAAAAGGGGTGTGCGTGTCACGTGATGGAATCCCGGTGGAATATTCCATCGCCGGTGTGTATTAGGTTGCATTTCAACAAATTCGTTTAATTTAGGTATTATTTTCACAAAACAATAGTACAGGACTAAAACCGCAATAACCCTATAGTACAGGTTGCAAAAATCAATAACCCTTTCTATAATTTTGGATTTGAAAAGATGAGAATTTTGTGCTGGTAAACTATGGTCTGATTTTTATATTTATTTTTTAAAATTCAGTTGTTAAATTGTGTGGATACTTGGTTGATCAGCTGATTTTAGTCTTAAATTGTTTTAGATTCAATTTATTATTGGTTTAATTTTGGGTCTAGTACTCCTTAATCTTCATTAGGACTTTTAATATAGCTTCTAAAAGTGAAATAATGCATGATGTGATTTTTCTTGGAAAAGTTTTATATTTTTCTGAATGTAGTCACAAGAATGTTTAGTAGATAGTCTCAGTTGCCACAATCCTGAATATTTGCTTGATTGGAGCCATTGGACTGTATTCTAATAAATTGTGTGTAAATTTCCAGTTATTATTTCTCTGCAATTGGTTCACAAAAATTTTGCATTCTTGAGTTTGGAAAATTTTCTCATTTGTCGGTTGTCATTTGGCAGCGGTGGTGGATTCTTTGGCTTATTTCTGGTGCTAGAATTTCATTTTTCCTGACCATAAATCCTAGTTGGTATGACAGGGTATATTTGTCCATTTATAAATGATGACAACCTAAACTGACGAAAATACCCTTAAAAAAAGGGGCATGCGTGTCACGTGATAGAATCCCGGTGTAATATTCCATCGCCGGTGTGTATCAGGTTGCACTTCCACAAATTCATTTAGTTAAGGTACTACATTCAAAAAAAAATAGTACAAGACTAAAACCGCAATAACCCTATAGTACAGGTTGCAAAAAATCAATAACCCAATTTAAAATCTTAGATGGTTGAGATTTGGCTGATTTAGTGGCCTTTTTCTTTTTTTTTTAAAATCAAATAAGGGCAGGTTGGTCATTTTCTTATTAGCAGTTTTCACCCCCAATTGATAACTCCCCCCAAATCGGTTCATCTCCCCCCACAAATCGCTCGCTAGTTTTTTTTTCTTTTTTTAATTTTCACTGCTTTGTGGGTTCCCTCCATATCAGAAATTTTTTGAGCGAAAGAGAATCTCACTTCTCGTGGGTGTATCGTGGGAGTGTTCAGTCATCTCCTCAAGTCGAAGTGAAAGTTTCCGAGTGAAAGAAAAACCCAATCGTCTTCTTCAGCGAAGTGAAAGATGGTAATAATTTATTTTTCCACTATTTTTGAGTTTAATTGTGAAAATCTAGGGTTTATTTAATTTTATTATTTATTGCGATTTTTTTGTGTTTTGGGGAGAATGCGATTCCGAGTTGAAATTGTTAACTAGAGTTTTGTATGTTCCATGTACGTTTTTTTTCGGTGATGGTGGGTTAGGCTTTTGTTAATGGCGGTTATATATTTTATTTCTGTTGAAGAAGATGGTTTATCGTTTTTGGAAAATTAGAAGATTTTGATGTATACTTATATGTGTTTTGATGCTTATTTAGTTAATTTTTACCGTATATTTTTTATATATTCTACACTGACACTTTATTTTTGGTTTTTTGTGCTAGGACTGGTGTTTTTGTTAATCATGGCTAAAAGAGGTAGAAAAAGTGAACAGCGCGTCGAGGACGACTGTATACATAGCCTGATTTTATTATATAGTTAGACATAGTTTACTGTATAGATAGTCTGAGTTTATTGTATAGTTAGACATAGTTTACTGTATAGATAGTCTGATTTTATTGTATAGTTAGACATAGTTTACTGTATACATAGCCTGATTTTATTGTATAGTTAGACATAGTTTACTATATAATAATTTAGTTAATTGATTTGTGTCTATTTAGTTGTTGATTTCTTAATTATTGTAATTTGGTATACCGTAATAAATCGTAATTATTGGTCTGGCCAGAATAATCGTGTTAACTGATTCCTTAATTCATGGTCCCCACATATTTTTGTTTGACAATTTAATATGCAGCACATATATTTTAAACATACAGTATAATATTGTTAAATATACAATCAATATATGTTAAATATACAGTATAATAATGAGAGTGATTCTCTTTCTCTCTCTCTCTCTCTCTCTCTCTCTCTCTCTCTCTCTCTAACTGATTTACTTAATTTACGGTCCCCACTCTCTCTCTCTCTCTCTCTCTCTCTCTCTCTCTCTCTCTCTCTCTCTCTCTAACCGATTTACTTAATTCACTGGTCCCACATGTTAATGAGTGTGCTTCTTTCTCTTTCTATAACTGATTCCTTAATTCACGGTCTCCACATGTTTTTGTTTGACAATTTTAATATGCAGTAAATTTATGTTAAATATACAGTATAATAGTGTTAAATATACATCAAATATATGTTAAATATATAGTATACTGCATCGTCAGAGCACATACATGATTTTCTCTCTCCCCAACGTGATTCTCTCTTTTCCCATAACTGATTCCATATTGGACAGTCCCCACATGTTTTGTATGACAACTTTACCCTTATTGGGGATTTAATTAATTGGTTAATGTATTATATCCTATATTAATCCTAGCCTTTGATGTATATAGGGGATGGTTGAGATTAGTCCACACTGTTTCACCGTAAAATGTGGTCTCATTAGATCCTCCCCATATATATATATATATATATATATATATATGTTGAGGGTTAGGATCAAATGTGGCAGGGGGCTTATCGTGTGATATTGTGGATTAATCCAATCCATCCACGCCTTTTATTCAATGGTCCAGATTGCTATTAAAAATAAATAATTTATCAATTAATTAATAAGTGGAAAGGACATAATAGTAACTAGCAAAAATGTCATAAATCACGCCCCTACAATCAAGGAATTTTTTAATATCATGTTTCCATAACTGAATGTGCACCATTTTAATAGTATTTGATCAGACACCATTTAATAATCGATCGTACACCATTTTATATCTAACAGTGCATCATTATATAACTAATTGTACACCATTCAATCCTAGCGATTTTTATGGGATTTGATTTTACGATTGTTCCTGCTTTTCATTCAATTGTGGTTTACTCACAATGATATACAATTAATTATACAATGATTCATTGTTAGATATAAAATGGTGCACAGTTAGTTATTAAATGGTGCACACTTCAACTATTAAAATGGTGCATAATTCAGTTATGGAAACATGATCTTATGGGAAGGTGGTACCATTTTGTTTTCATAGGGTTTTTAGATGATGTACAATTAGTTATACAATGATGCACTGTTAGATATACAATGGTGTTCAATTAAGTTATTAAATGGGAAGATGGTTACACCATTTTGTCTTTATAGTTCCTTTAGATGATGTACAATTAGTTATACAATGATGCACTGTTAGATATAAAATGGTGCACAGTCAGTTATTGTATGATGCACAGTTCGAGACAAAATGAAAAACGAGAACAATCGTAAAATCAAATCCCATAAAAATCGATGGGATTGAATGGTGTACAATTAGTTATACTATGATGCACTGTTAGATATAAAATGACGTACAGATAGTTATTAAATGGTGAACAGTTGAACTATTAAAATGATGCACAATTTCAGTTATGGAAACGTGATATTAATCAATCCCTTGATTGTAGGGGCGTGATTTATGGCATTTTACTAGTTACTATTATGTCCTTTCTACCTATTAATTAATTGATAAATCAGTTATTTTAATAGCAATCTGGACCATTGAATAAAAGTTGTGGATGGATGGGATCAATCTACACTGCCACACAGTAAGAGGCTGCTACACAAGATCCCATCCCTATATGTTGATATGTATATGGTACGTAAATGCATCTGTTTTTTTTTTTCGGAAACACATGCCATACAAATTCCAAAAAGATCCAAGTTAAATCTAAAGAATCAATTGTTTTTCACATGTCGAAGTTATCTAAATCACTTAAAATTGGCAAGTCTCTTTGAAAAATAATCGGCTTAAAAATGAGCGAAGAATACAATCGAATTCAATATTATATTTGTGAATATCTATATGTTTAATTTCTAAAAACAAAACAGAAAACAACACCCAAAGAAGAAAAAATACAAAATTTGTAATAGAATTATACTTCCGTTACATAGTTCTTGAAAGAATTGCAATAATTATGCATTCTTGAATTGCAAAATCTTGATGTTTTGTTCAAATATAATTTAATAGATCTTTAAATGTCATGCACGCAAACCTCAAGTAAATTGATTTTTATTTTTTTTTTTGAGAAATGAGGATATCATTAAATTAAAGTGCTGGAAACAATTGACAAAGAGGTTCTGGGAGATGACCCCAGAGAAAATTAACATATAGCATATATTTTGCAAAATTTGCCAAAGTATGAGCTAGAAAATTAAATGAGCGTCGAAACCTAAAAATGCCTTTGAGATGCGTCGACAAATTGAGATTGAGAATATCTTGTATTATGCCCGAGCAAGAGGCATGAGAATTGGCTTTCCCAGTGGCAGCGAGTATTGAATATTGAATAGAATAGATCACATGGTTCACTTCATCACTTGACTTTTGAGCAGCCCACCCCATCAATAAAATTTTATTTGGTGATTTAATTTGATGTCGACAAAATGCTCACAAAAATTAAAAAAAAAAAAACTATAGTAATGTCAAGTTTTATGCACCTCTTTTGCGGTTGAAAAATACTATTGGACCAAAAAAAACATAAATAGTTGAAATTGTACTACAAAATATATCAGAGCAAGAATGAGGCTCCAAGACTATGAGAACATTATCTAACACAGCAACAAATTTATAAGATTAAGTTGCGGAGCAGTAATTACACGTACTAAAATATTTTCAACCATAATTACTCCCAAGATGAAAGAAAAGATAGGCAATTTGTCTTTCCAGAGTTATCGCCCTACTAAAAAAATATTCTTGTGAGCTTGTCCCTTAGTCAGAAATACAGTGAAATTACCTTTCCCATTCTTTCCCCCAACCCCGCTACTAAGAAAGATGTTCACTTTTTAAAATATCCTATATATGTAGGGGCAAAATAGGGGAAGAGGTCAGATTTATCCCGACGGAAGCAAGAGTAACAATACAGTTTATAATGCTACAGGAGCTGACATAGTAAGTAAAATCATACGAAAAGAAAAAGGCGGATATGAATGCAAACAACAAATTAAAATACAAAATTATGATCATATAGTTCACCCACTACAAGAAAACAATCAAATTCCAACGGAATAAAAAACTGTTGGAATTTTCAATGTTCCAATGGAAATTCCAATGCGACATCATACCATTGGAAAATTCCAACAGAAAGTCCAACAATAAGCAAAACCATTTGGTACTATTGGAATATTTTTTCCATAGGAATTTTCATTGGAATTTTGTCATTCCAACAGCCATTATACCAATGGTGCTTTTTCATTGGAATTTCTGTTGGAATCGGTAATTCCAATGGATTTTAGTTGTTGGAATTCCCTTGTTTTTTTGTAGTGACCAACTATACGATTTCTGTGTGTCAAAATTTGTCTATATATAAACAATATTTTTCTGCTATAATTAAAATACATATAAAAAAGTAATACTTACCAAATTAACATTATAGGCTCACAAATATTTTTGCCATTTATAGAGGGTGGATTAGGGAAAAATTTTAAATTACTATTTATAAGTGACTCTCTTATTATATATATCAGAATTTAAGGGAACATAACTTTACTAATCTAGTTGTTTTGACTAATTTAGTTTGATTCTATTCCAAAACAGATACAGACATTAATGATGATGAACATGCATTAATAATAATAATTTAGGTTATTTTACAGCTATCTATATCAATCAAGATCTTCTTTTTTATAATAATATAATAAATAAATAAATAAATAAATAAAAGCTATAATTCATTTTTAGAAACATCTTTTAGGCATGAAAACAGAAATAGAAACAGGTATATAGATAGATTACTACAATTCTATACATCATTTATATTCTTATATATTAATCTTTGTTTCAACGGTGGACGTTACTTTTTTGTATACTATAATATTAATACAGTTTTAAATGCTAACTGACTATTCAAACTTTCCTAAATTATTCAATAATAGTTAAAATAGACGAATTCTTTTTGACGGAATATTTATAGGAATATTTTATGTATCTTTACTCATGGAAGTATCTTTTAATTCAATTAACAATTGATTTTGTGTTCAAAGATTTTTTTGGCAGCTTATTATTAATGATAAATCATCTTATATTTATATTATTTAAATTGCTTTAGAGAGACACTTCGATATTGTTGATCCTAAATTCGAATCATAACCATCAAATATGGCTTCATCTTCACGTTCCACTATTATAGTCTTCATCAAATGTCCCACCAACATCGACAGTATTGAACTTGGATTATGCACTAAACAAGAGTTTTTATATAAATTATATTGTAGATATGTACGGATGTTATTTGGCGAGTTTAATAAAAAAAATATTGGTTTCTTTTTTTATTATCCCTAATAGTTCTATTTTTGTTAAGTTGTATTTTGAATTATGATTTGTTTATTTTTTATTATTCATGATACTAGCTCTTTCATTATGTGAAACTAATTGCAAATTAAGCACGTTTCACTTCCAGAATTCTACTTTTTGTGTCGAATAATCTATAGAAATACCGGCATTTTACGTTTTTTTTAGTACGGCTTTTTATGTAATTTAGTTAGTGATGGCAAAAAAAATTTATCAGAATTAAAAAATAGTTAAATAAATACTGAGTGATAAAACTGATGATTGCCTTGTGAGATGCCCATGAGGATGATAATTTAAATTAAATACCGGCTCGGTGATTAATTTTATAATTTTGATTTTTTCCTATTATTTTTGTAAGGAATTTATTGGAATAACTTATTATATTGTTCCATTAGAAATCCATTACAAAGCTTAACTAAATATGTTGTCATGTCATTATCTCTTCAAATTGTAATTACATTAAATTTTTTGTGTCAGCGTCTTCCATCCAAATTCGCACGTCATTTTAATGGTTTTACACCATTAAATTGTGATCTGTATAATATGAACGGGCACACTTGAACGCTCAAAATGATCAACTCCTATAGCGCGTTCCTTTTTTATGGATGGATGGAGCAAATTCGTCCATAATAAACGATTTCAGATGGTGAAGTGTTGGTTTTCTCTTATCGTGCCAACCACATTTTTGATGTGTCAATATCTTCTAATGATGATGCATCTGAGAGAATCGATGTGTACCCGACTATAAATAAATTTTGCTTTTATTTACATTATATGAATATTTTATTATTAAAATAAAATAATTAATACCAGCTCATGTTAATAGATAGTTTCCGTATAAACTAATAAAATAAAATAATAATACAAATAATAATATATGTAAATAATAATAATAATCTATATATATATATATAATAAGAGACGCTTCTTAAAATAGTAAGCCAGAATTTTCCCGCCAATTTTTTTCTTTCTATTTCGAGGCAATGTTTAGTGATTTTAAAAGTTGACTTTTTTGAACGGTTTCAGTTTTTTTATTTATGGTATCCAATAGGCAGAATTTTAGGCGAAATCATATCATATTTAAAACATATTTTAATTAGTGATTGAATTTAATAAAACAAATATGTTGACTTTAATAATTGGCTACAGATTCTTTATTTAAGGTATTTAAAAGGCAAAATTGTAGATGATCTCAAATTGAATTTAAAACATGCTTTAATTAGCGGCTGAATTTAATCAATTTAATCAATCAAGTCTGTTGCCTTTAATTAACATCTGTAGATTTGTTTTATGGTATTTAAAAGCCAGATAAATAGATGATACAAATCCAATTTAAGGAAAACAAAATCTCAGATTCTAACTATCCTTACATATTTTGGCAAAACTTTATTACTTGAGAAACAAGTTTTTATATAAAACTCATTAAAATAAAAGATACGATTTTATTCAAAGAAGAATTTCAATCAATTATGTTAAGTATGGTAATTTACAATGAGCGATACAGACTATCAAAAAATACAATGAAAAACATGATTGTAATTTTAAAAAATAATTCCTCATGAATGATTTCCTTATTAAAAATATTTTCTTAATTAAATCTCCTCACACTCAAATTATAAATATCGAACCATATGCCGGATTAAACAATTACAACTTTCGAATTACAACAATATAATTTACAACGCAATACACTAAAAAAAAGTAATGGAACATGAAGCTCCGTCTGATCCGTATGTATGAAAAGCCAGCTTATGGTGATAAGACACAAATTAATAGTCTAGAATGTGTCTTCCATGATTATGAGGTAAATATATCTTTATTTTATTTTTTTGATTTATTTTATCAAAAATTTGTTTAAATTTAAACCAAAAATATGATTTTTGCAGGGCGATAGAATCCATGGTACAATTTGGAAGGCTAATATTGAACAGTTTAAGAAGCTACTTGTTGAGGGTCACGTATTTGCAATTAGGGATTTTATAGTTGCAAACTATACCGAGAAATATCGTTCAACATTGAGGAAGCATAAAATTTTATTTCATGGAAAAACTCAAGTTTTTGAAATGTTTGATAAGATATTTCCGCGATTTCTTTTTCAATTCAAACATTTTCGAGAGTTGTCATCTGCAGAACAAGTGGATGATACCTTGCTTTTTGGTAATTATAACTCTGATTTCAAACAAATTTAAGTATATATATATATATAATAAAATTCAATTTATGTTATTTACAATTAAACGAATATAGATTTTTTTTTCTTCTAACTTAATTAATTGTGTTTTATGTTTATAGATATAATTGACAGGATTGTTTCAATGCATTCAGCAAAAACAACAGAAATTCAGGGAAGGACGACGTGATTTATTGATATCGTCTTGGAGGATTTGGAGTAACATACAAAATATTGTTTTTCCAATGTTTTATATTTTCTTTTGAAATTTTTGGTAATTTAAAAAAAAACTGATGACTTAGGAATAATCGAGTAACTTGCACGTTATGGGAGGAATATGTTGATCAAATTTTGCCGTTTCTTGACGACGGTAAATTCGAACCAATTGTTGTGATATTGCAGATGTGCAGGGCAAAAGTGTTTCATGGTAATGATTTTTAAATTTAAAGTTTCTGCGATTTTAATTTTTGCAAGTTATTTGAGTTTCTGTAATTACTTTTAAGTTTCTGAATTTTTTAACCAAAACAGAAATAGATGTTCATCAACTTTGTTCGTCCATTATTTAAATTTTTTAAGATTCTGCAATTTTATTTTTTTGCAATTTAATAAGTTTATGCAATTTTATAATTAACAAAAATTATATGTGAATTAATTTTGTTCTGCAAATATTTTTTATTTTTTATAAGCTGTGAACTAATTTTTTTAAGTTTCTGCCATTTCAGAAGAAGTGAAAGTCTCCAATGCATTTCATGTTACAAAAATGATTGTTAATGGAGATATGGAAGAGGTTCATGATTTCAAGTCAAAGTTTGAATAGTTATTTATAAATATTTTTCAGGTTTTTATATATAAACTATTATTTATAAAGTTACATTATTTTTTAATTTAGAATCATGGCCAGCAACAGACCAACGAGATCAATTAGTCATATTAGTGTGCCAACTGTTCGGACTGTTGTTGAAGATTTATCATCCGGACGCTTGATCAGCTATACACTAACAATGATGTAAGTCTAATTTAAATATAGTCATTCGTTACAATGTATATTTTTTGACTAATTTATTTTATTTTAGGTTGGAAGTTTTTGGATTTGTGCCACCATATTGTCTTTTATAGTTGATTGGTGGTATCTCTCGTGCTCTAGATGCCCTAAGAAACTGACCAAGGCTGGGGACAAATTTTATTGTGAAAGATGCGACACTTTCTATCAATCTGGACATTTTAGGTATTTTTTATTTTTATTACTATAGTAATAATTAAATTTATTTATTTATTGGAATATCTAATTATTATGTCATTAATTAATAATTCCATAATTTTGATATTAGGTACAAAATCCAGATGCAAGTTATAGATGATACGGGCAATGCTGCTTTCTTGTGCTCGGATAGGAATTGTGAGCACTTAATAGGAAAATCTTGTGCTAATCTGATAAACGAGTACATGGAGGTTACTTTCAAACTTTGTGATTTATAATTTAAATTCCAAAATTATTGGTTATTAATATTTTTGTTAAAATTCTAATCTCCTGAATTTTTATAGAATGAAAGTGGTGATGGACAAGATATACCATATGACCTGGCTATTTTGATTGATAAGCAAGTATTCTTTAAAGTTCAAGTCAGAGCAGACCAGCTGAATAATTATTATGGATCATTTTCTGTTGTTAAATTGACAACAGACCCTGATTTGATCAAGAGATTCTATTCTTCATTTGAGAGCCAAGTTTGTTTTTTAAATTATGTTATTTTTAAATTGTGAGTATATATTAATATTTATAATTTTGGCTGTTTAATATAACTAATTCTTTTAATTACAACTATAGGAGTCAGATTTTCTTTCTAAACTCCAGGCAGAAGAGCTCGATCAACAGAAGGTATTATTGATTTTTTTTAACTATGTAATCTGAATTTATTATTGTATTTGTGTATTTATTTGGTGTATTCATTAAAAAAAAAGCAATTCATCGATGGTTATAAAATTTTAGGAGGTTTCATCAGAGAACGAAGTAAACACACCTAACAAAACTGTCAAGAAAATGGGTCTTTGTCGTGAAGTCCTCGCTTAAAAGGGAGTTGTTGTTCGAAGACTTATCTTCATGCACTAACTCAAAGAAGATGAAGTCTATTGTCAAGGAAGAAGACTTATTGAAGAAATAAATAGGATTGCAGAATGTGTTTTTAGATTTATGGAAGTTATCTGAAAACACTTAGGATTTATTGCTATTGATTTCTATTATTTTTGAGATTTTTAGGAAAGGTAGTATTATTATAGTTTACGTTATTATTATTTGGATTTTTATGCAGTTTTGGAATAATTAATATTTTTAAAATATTAGTTTGAATATTTTATAATTAATGTTGTCTTATTTTTGTAATATTAAATTGAATATCTATACAAATTTGAAAAGAAAATTCGAACATGTACATTATCTGCATCATTTTAAATAAAAAAAATTTCACAATCACTATTTTACATTATTATGAGTATTCTTCACACAATTCAAAATCAGAATACAACAGCAACATAAATAATGCAAGAACTACAGAAATCTGGAGCAAGATTCCCCTTGCACCTCAGGATTCCACTACACTCTTGGTGCAGGGTCAAGAGGCTTGAATGCTTAGGGTTTCAAGTCCAAGATAATAAGGATAGAACAGAGACAAGCTATAACCAACACACAAATTTTGATTTACAGAGTCAAACAAGCAGAAGTAAAAATTTAGATAAAATTCCTCCAAGAAACTAATTACCAGATAGCACTGAGCATAAAGAAAATAATTCAGATTTACCACAATAAATTCAAATTCTTTGGTATCAGTTAGTTTTTTAAATACATTTATTATTTAATGCACTTTACATATTTATAAGATTGGGTCCAAAAAGCAACAAATAACAGTAATTTTTTTGTAAAAACATAAATAAAGGAATGATATAATATGAGGTTATAAGAATCTGACTATTTGTACAGAATAAAAAAATGAGTTTACAAGAAATTTCATACTCTGACTTTGTAGTGGGAAACAGTATAATTTCCCATATTCAAATGAAAGATTTTAAAAGATATGGCATAATATTAAAATTTGAAATGATATTTTAACATATGGAATGATATTTTTAAACTTAGAAATGACAGATTTTTTATCCATATTTTAAAATAAGGAAGGATATTTTAGTCTTCATTCAAACACGAAAACACAGTATATAAGATGTCCCATCTTCTGAAATGCATGACTAATGAAAAACTCTAGATATAGCTTTATAAAACACAGAAAATAACCACCAGCGGGACTATACTAATTTAAAAAAGAGAACAAAAAGTATGAGTATGACTATAAGAATATAACAAAGAGAATAAATTTCCAAACACTGAAAAACAAGCAGGACTCCATCGACCATGACGAAGTTAACGGATTGTAATATCGTGGGGAATAAACGTGCAAGGAGTAAAGACATTGCAGACGGTATTTTATTTTTCATTGCATAACTAAAATTCATCGAATTCAGCATACTTATCTGTGTATATGTTGTTTTGGTATTGTATTAACAGATTTTTCTTGATATTTTTTCAACCTGCAAAAAAATTCAAAAATCAATTAGAAATGCAGAAAATTAGATATCAAAGAATAATGGACATAAGATTGTATGACTTATCTTTTTCGGGCTTGATAAGTTAGTCATCTATTGAAGCCCTGGAACAAAATTTGGATATAAATTACTGTTAGATTTAATACCGAAATGATTACAAACAACATAAACAATGACAGAACTAAATAAATCTTGGTCAAGATTCCCCTTGCACCTCAGGATTCCACTACACTCTTGGTGCAGGGTCAAGAGGCTTGATTGCTTAGGTTTTCAAGTCCAAGAGAATAAGCAAAGAACAGAGACAAGCTATAACCAACACAAATAAAATTAGGTTTAGAAAGTATCACAACCAGAATTACAGTCATTGTTTATTACTCCGGAAAACAAATTACCACATAGCAATTAGAACCAACCAAACGAACCAAAAAACCAATCGACTTTTACAAAAAAAAAAGAGTTCAAAACTTTTTATGGTATTTCAAGCAGCTTTAAAGAAATGACTGATGAAAAAATAGCAGAATCGACTTTTACCCAAAAAAAAAACAAATGAGGCCTGTTTGAAATACCGTAAAAAATCGTAAGATGAGATAGCTTAATATTTTAGCCAGATCTAAACAAATCGATGGTTGAATATCTAAATGACAATATTTTATATATGAAATTTTGCACATAAAAAAATAATTGATAGATATACAAATGAGAGCAGGTAGGCGGACGAAACAAAAACCCTAAATAAATTTTCATATATACACAAACAAATTTCTAGCCGGATTGTAGCCACTTTTGCAGATGAAAAAATCATGAAAAACATTTTTGCATGTTGATTTCTGAATAAGTTTTCATTAATCGCTACCCCTGATTTATCATGAAACACTTAATAATAAAGTAAAAAATGCGTGAATTTTTTTTTCCGTTTAGGGTTTTTTAACAATAGATTTAAGAAAAAACCTATAACAAACTGATCCAGAAATCATATCACAAAAATTTTCTAGGAAATGAAAATGATTCACGAAACCGTATCACAAATATTTTCGAGAAAATGAAAATTATTCAGGAAACCATTTCTTGAAAACCTCTAACTTCAGAAGACAAAATCGAAAAAAAAACAGAGAAATAAATGAATAGAGAGAGGCGAAATACACCCACACACAAAGAACCCTAGAAAATCTGTTGAAATTTTAAAATGGTGAATAAACTGATTTGTTTTCCAATCCATATCACAAAACTTTTCCCGAAAATGAAAATGATTCAGAAAACCATCGCACAAAAGTTTTCGAGAAACTCAAAATGATTCACGAAACCATTTTCTGGAAAATCTCTTGCTTCGAAAGAAAGAATCGCAAAAAAAATTAGAGACCATTTTCGGATGGGTGCGGAATACACCGACTCACCAAAGATTTTTGTAAGTTGAAATGTTAAAATCAAACCAAGAATAATTTGTATAATTTTTCCGTAAAAAACCAAAAGATATTAGAAATGTAGATGAACATAGTGTGGGAGGCGGAAGAAACAAGAGAATCAAATGAAACCCTAGCAGAAATGAAATGTATCTCGTCTTTAGGTTTAGAACCAGATTTCATCCGTGCCGTACACTTGGCACAATCCGGACGTGGATGGAGACACGTGTGTGTCATGCAACAAGATTGCTGGCAGTGTGGGAGATGGGCTTTGTGTTTGGGTTGAGTGTGTGGGCTAATTATTTTGTATCCGGTTGGACCTGGGTAGGTTAATTGTTGGGGTTGGGAAATGAGTCTTTAGTTGGGCTTTTTATTTTAGGAATCAGATTTTCTAATGGGCTTTCGATTTTTGATTTTTCCAATTTAATTTAAATTAAGTATATAAGTTTTATTTTTAAATTATTCTTATAATTTTACAATAAACTATTATATGATAAATTAAATCTGTACTAAAAAAAATTAAATCTATACACTAATTATATTATAATATAAAAATTAAATTTTTTTAACATGTAATGTATAATTTTTTTGATGTTTAATATTAAAATGGATGTTTAAGTATAATAACATTTGTTGTGATATTTGTATAATAAAATTATTTGTTAAGGTATTTGTTTAATTTTATTATTCTAATCATTTTCAACTCTTTGACAGAAAATATGAGAATATCAGGAAATATTCATAGGCCCATCGATATTGTTTATTCCTATTCAAAATCCAGCATTTCTGACATTACAAATGGTATACTTAACGTTTTGTTGTTATAAATCAAAATTTTAGATACTTAATGTTTTATTATATTTCCAATATGAAATACTATTTAATGTTTCTAACAATATGTTCCCCGATGACCAACACTTTCGAAATCCAAATATCGCCTTTTGTCATGCATCGGTGAGATCTTGAAGAAGAATTGTAATAAAACGCGATGTCGATCTCACTTGTAGACGATCCTGTCAAGATAACTATGAATGATAGAGACAATCGATCAAGCCATAGTAATATGGATTCAAACCCACTTCCATCTCAAACCAGTGAGACAAATACGATGATAAAAATTGGTGAGTGTAAATTATTTATATATATATATATATTTGTGTTTTTTATTCAATTAAATTTTATATATTAATAATTTATTAATTTGTAAATTGATGATTATTGGGATATTGGTGATGCAACGTATAGATGTCGATTTTTGTGCGGCCATGTTTTGGTATGATGAAAGAATAAATGCCCGGGTTAAATCCATAACCCGCAATATTCTCTTTGTTGCGATCGTGGATTATCCACTTCCTATCTTAAAGCAACCACTGTTTTGCTTCGAGAATTATTGTTTGGTGATAGTGAAAGAAGCAAACACTTTCAAGATAACATTAGATCTTATAACAGCATGTTTTGTTTCACATCCATGGGGGTAAGATCGACAACGACATAAAAAGCAGAGGTGGTGGACCTCCTCTTTTTCGAATGTATGGACGAGAACTATCATCTAATTGGTAGTTTATTGCCGTACGATGGTTCAACTCCAAGTTTGCACAACTTTACATATATGATAATCTTGAAAATGAAGTTTCTACATAGACTAAATTCGCATCGGGTTTGTTTTATTTTTATTGTTAAAATATAGATATTGACTATTATTTTAATATATTTTTGTGCGTGCTAATGTTTTTTTATTTATTCAAATTTGTAGGCAAGGAAGTGAAACAAATAATCTACATGAAGATATAGTGGTTGGACTTAAAGAAATGCTCGATGAACATAATGTTTTGGTAAAAACATTTAGAATGGCGAGAGAAAAGATTCAAGAATGCGGACATTCAGATGTTAGATTGCGGCTTATTGGTAAAAGAGATGCGGATGCCCGAACATATAATTCGCCTTCGTGTTCTGAAGGGGCAGCTTTGATTGCTGGTGATTTTGATGAAGCTTTAGGGGACAGAGATATCGTGATCGAGACAAGAACTGGTCTACTTGATAAATGAGTTAAATGCTTCTTACTTGTCATTACAGTACCCATTGTTGTTGCCTTATGGTGAAGATGGTTTCGGAGAAGACATCCCATTCTCAGACCTCAAGAAGACAAACAGTACAAGAGGAAGGAAAACAGTTAGTGTTTGAGAATTTTTTTCATATCATATGCGAAAAAGGAAAATGAACCCTTTTATCGATTGTGTCGTCAAGACGATTATTCCAGCAGTTTGTTGTTGATACTTATACGATGGTTGAATCAGCGCGATTGAAATATGTACGTTTGAATCATAAGAAATTGCATGTTGATATGTATAGAGGTCTTGCAGATGATGTGTTTCGTGGAGACACTGAACCCAACACACAAGGAAAGCGAATTATCTTACCTTCGAGTTTTACCGGGGGTGTTCGATACATGATACAAAACTATCAAGATGCAACGGCCATATGTCGGTGGGTCGGTTATCCCGATTTATTCATTACATTCACCTCCAATCCAAAATGGCCAGAGATTGTTCGCTTCCTTGAGAGTAGAAAACTTACTGCCGAAGACTGTTCGGATATTATTTGTAGAATTTTTAAAGTGAAACTTGATGCTCTTATCAGGGATCTTCGTCATAACGAGATATTTGGAAACGTTGTCTCAGGTTATAAAACACTAAGTTTATTTTTAATATATAACTTTAAATTTTAATATTTGGTCAATTCTAATTTATTTCGTTGCTTTTTTTTGTTTTGTGCTTTATAGTGATATACACCATAGAATTTCAGAAACGTGGATTGCCTCATGCTCACATTCTGCTCTTTCTGGCCAAAGAGGCTAAGTATCCAAATGCAGAAGATATAGATAAAATCATATCGGTTGAGATACCCGATGAAAAAGATGATCTGTGCTATTATGTTGCTGTTAGAGACTTCATGGTTCATGGTCCGTGTGGCGATGTAAGGAAATGTTCTCCGTGCATGGCCGATGGTCGTTGTACGAAGCATTTTCCAAAAACGTTCGTTGATGCTACTTCAATCGACGAAGAAGGTTACCCGCGATCAGACGTAGAAATCATGGCAGAGTTATTGAGAAAAATGGCGTCCCTCTTGACAATAGATTTGTTGTGCCGCATAATCGTCAATTATTACTTAAGTATGGGGCTCATCTTAATGTCGAATGGTGTAATCAGTCCCGATCAATAAAATATTTGTTCAAGTATGTCAATAAGGGCCATGATCGTGTAACTGCATCATTCTATCAGAGCAGTGGTGATGAAGACACTGGAAAACCTATTGACGAAGTGAGCATGTATTACGATTGTAGATATGTTTCGTCATGTGAGGCATCATGGAGATTACTGGGATACGAGATGCAGTATAAATACCCTTCAGTTAAAAGGCTGAGTTTACATCTGGAGAACGAGCATAGTGTTATTTTTCATGATGACGAAAGGATAGATGATGTTATTAACAAAAGCACCGTTAGAGAAAGCATGTTTTTGGCATGGGTGGAAGCTAACAAGATTTACCCTGAAGCTAGAGAGTTGACTTATGCTGAAGCTCCTACGAAATTCACATGGAAATCAAACATTCGGAAGTGGGCCCCAAGAAAAGCAGTAAATTCTATAGGACGTGTGCACTACGTGCCTCCTGGTTGTGGTGAAATGTATTATTTGAGGTGCCTTATAAATGTTGTCCGTGGTGCCACATGTCATAATGATTATAAGAAGATTAAAGGTGTTCAACACTCTTCTTATCGCGAAGCTTGCTATGCTTTGGGTTTATTAGAAGATGATAGAGAGTACATTAACGGCATCACTGAAGCGAGTCACTGGGCAAGTGCAGAAAATCTTCGGATTTTATTTGTATCATTGTTATCATCAGATTCTTTGAGCAGGCCAGAAGTGGTATGGAAAAAATGTTGGGAATATCTTTCGGATAATATTGTATATAAACGACGTCTCCTTATGCAACATCAAGGTACTAATCCAATGATTTTATATTAGATATTATTCTTTGAGTGTCAAATTCATATATTCATTTTTAAATAATTTTTTTTATATTAAATTATTTTTTCTTACAGATTATTATGTTTGTTCTTTTCTGGTAGAACTCGTGCTGAGTGAGGATCAAATCAAGAACCTGGCACTTTCCGAGATTGAAAAATTATTGCGCAGTCGTGGTAGGAGTTTGCGTGAGTTTGATACGATGTCGTTTCCGGATGTTGATAGTATGGATATAAGTCAAAACAGATTGATATATGATGAGTTGCGCTATGATCGTAAGGCTTTGGCCGTCGAACACAATAATCTTCTTTCAAACATGATTGATGAGCAGCGTGGTGTGTATTCTAAAATCATGAGTGTTGTTCAATCGAATAGGGGTCGTATGTTCTTTGTGTATGGTTACGGAGGCACTGGTAAAACATATTTGTGGAGGGCTTTATCTTTGGGGTTGAGATCTAAAGGGCATATTGTCTTGAATGTGGCATCCAGCAGATAGCCGCTTGCTTTCTATTGCTGGCGGAAGGATCGCACACTCTCGATTTTTAATACCCATTAATCCAAATGAATCGTCCGTCGTGCGAAATCAAAATGGGAGTCCACTTGCGAATTGATTGTTCGTTGTAAACTCATAATATGGGACGAAGCTCCAATGATGAACAAGTATTGCTTTCGAGCGGTGGAGAAAAGTATACGAGACATTATGAGTGCCACATTCCCGGATAATCCCAACGTCCCATTTGGTGGTAAAACATCATGTTTGGTGGGGATTTGGACATATATTGCTGTTGTACCCAAGGGAAGCCGACAGGATATTGTGAATGCCACGATAAATTCATCGTATTTATGGAAAGATTGCAAGGTTCTTAGATTAACAAAAAACATGCGGCTTCAAAGTCTGGGTGAAACAGATGATTATGAAGATTTGAAGAGATTTTCTGAATGGATCGCTAGCATTGGAGATGGAACAATTGGAGGAGCTAATGATGGTCGTACCACTATTGATATTCCTGAAGATAATTTGCTACACTCATCTGGTGATCCAATTTCTACTATTGTCGAAAACACTTATCCAATGTTTAAAGATGCAACTGATGATCCCACATACTTCAAGGATAGAGCTATCTTGGCACCGACCCTAGATGTCGTTGAGTCCATAAATCATTATATGACTTCCATGAACTTATCGGAGGGTCATACGTATTTGAGCTCCGATAGCACTTGCAAATCAGATGCAAATGTTGACTTCTTACATGATTTGCACACGCCAGAATTCTTAAACTGTATAAGATGTTCAGGCGTTCCTAATCACGAACGGCATTTGAAGGTTGGGACTCCTGTAATGCTCCTGCGGAACATAGACTATTCTATTGGATTGTGCAACGGTACGAGGTTGGTCATTACGAGGCTTACCACACATGTGCTTGAATGTAAAATCCTAACGGGAGCAAATGCCGATCATAAAGTTTTGATTCCGCGAATGACGCTAACCCCGTCTGATCTAAGAATTCCCTTCAAGTTCCAGCGAAGACAGTTTCCTCTTATGGTTTCCTATGCCATGACAATAAACAAAAGCCAAGGACAGTCTCTCTCTCATGTTGGTCTTTACCTAAAGAACCCGGTTTTGATCCACGACCAATTGTATGTTCTTTGTTTATGAGTAACCAACCCTAGGGGGTTAAAAATATTAATTTGTGGCGATGATACATCTAACGACAAACAGACAAATAATGTAGTGTACAAAGAAGTATTTCAAAATTTGTAATTTTTTTTGTTGTAATATAGCAGATTTTTTTTTCATATATGCATTATATTGTTTCATAGTATATACATATATTTTATATAACCCAACGCATTACATCTCGTGCATCGCACGGGTCAAAAACTAGTAAAATAATAATACACGTACAACTCACGTGCGGGATTACTATTTGATATTATTTGGAAAGACTTAAACTATTTAATTAATAAAAATCATTTTGTTAAAAATTACTAGAGTATAATACAGATCTATTAGTCTTAGAAAACTTTAAATAATCAATAAAAAATAGGTAATAATATTTGAGCACTTAACCGGATAAAACGAGATAATTTGGAATACGAAATGCATAAGATAAAGTGAAATTACTTCATTAAATCATTCCATTTAAATTCACAAGGTTCTCATTTTATTAAGGGTTACGCAATTCAAACCCCATTTTCATCTATATGCATTATCTCCCTATAATTACAGAAATGTCATGTATTTATAAGATTATAATCCCCGTACCACTTTAAAGTTTATGTCACATGATCGTGCCACAAAATTTCTGTCACATGATCATGTTATAAAAAATAGCAACCTAATATCAAGAACCCTAATGTTTCACCACACAATATCAAAAACCCTAACATGTTAACCTAATATTTCTACTCGAACTAGCACAACATTTCAACCCATCAAAAGTCCTAACAATAATACTCGAATCAACCGCGCATAAAAAATCTATAACAACAATCAACTTAAAATAGTAACATACCTCTTCCGCGGCCTCTGATGCTGCTGTCGACACCAATTCTACTGCCTCTTGGGGTGTATGATTTGTTTTTGGAGGGGGGGGGGGATGGAAAGAGTAAATTGGAAAATGTTGGGATATATTAGGGGGTGTTGCTATTTGCACCCTTTTTTCCTAAATACACCCCACTCATTTTTAAAACTCCACTCATTTTGATGTGAACCGCATCAACAATTGTGCATATGACCCAACAACAAGATGTTGTTAACCCAAGATCTTCACTAGTCCGGTTAATTTGGTGGAAACCTCAGCCCGTTGTTTAGTAAAGCAAGAATCTCGGCATGCGAAGACGCCACAAGCAATTATGGATTATTGCCTGATAAGTTGATAATTGCAACAAAAACGTAAATCTTGAAGTACTTGGAGAAAACACTCAATACAATAGTAAAAGATTAATTTGATTCATAACTAGTGAAAAACAATAAGTGTTCACCCTTATAAGGGATCCAAACCCTAACCCTACTAGGAAACAACTTAAACCGAAAAAGGAAAGCGAAAAAACTAGAAAAAACTCAAAAAAGTGAAATCCGCAGATCCTGACACGGCCGTGTCGTGGGACACGGCTAGGCCGTGTTCCCCGCTGGAATCGGAACAAAAACCATAAATTACAACACGGCCAGGCCGTGTTGCCGAGCACGGCCGTGTCCATGAGCACGGCCGTGTCCGTGAGCACGGCCAGGCCGTGTCGCCCTGCACACGTCCTGTTTCGACACCTTTCCGTTCCGAACTTGAAATAACTACTTAAGACGCGGCCTTAAAGGTTTACTTGGCCTCCAAAACATCAAAACGACTTAAACAACTCCAAATTACAACTAACGCTAAGATAGATGAATACAAGACACTATTGAGAACTTGACTACAAAGTCTTCAAGACACAAAGTGACTCATATTCTTGGCATCCTTCGCTTGCTCAGTCTGACGTGGACTATGGAACGTTGATGACGCCAATCAACTGGACCACCCGAACTTCTTCCTCTGTCGGCAATGCACTCTCGGTCTCCTTCTGCACGGCTTGAATCAACCCATTGAGCGCATCCTTGAACTTCCTTGCTCGAGCCCTTGTTATCGGACCTACTGGCACCGTCACTGGGTCCTTCTTCCATGGATTCTCATCATTTCTCTCCTCTTGAGAAGGATTTGTCCTCAAATGGACTAAGATCAACAACATTGAAAGAAGCACTAATACCATAGTCGCTCGACAAGTCAATCATGTAAGTATTATCATTGATTCGCTCAAGCACTTGAAACGGACCATCTCCCCGCGGTTGTAGGTTGGACTTTCGATATGCCGGGAAACGTTCGGGCTGCATATGTACCCAAACCCAATCACCCAGTTCGAACACCATCTTCTTATGATGCTTGTTAGCCTGCGCCGCGTACTGCTCTGTTCATCGTTCGATGTTGAGTCTTGCTTTTTCATGTAACCGTTTCACAAAATCAGCTTTCTTCTGCCCATCTAAGTTAACATGCTCAGAAACAGGTAAAGGTGATAAATGCAATGGGGTTAGCGGATTAAAACCATAAACAAGTTCGAATGGTGAAAACTTCGATGCAGAATGCACAACACGATTATAAGCAAACTCAACATGTGGTAAACACTCTTCCCAAGTTTTAATATTCTTTTTAATGATAGCCTTTAACAACATAGACAAAGTTCTATTGACTACTTCAGTTTGACCGTCTGTTTGGGGGTGACATGTAGTAGAGAATAGCAATTTAGTTCCCAATTTCCCCAACAAGGTCTTCCAAAAGTAACTTAAGAACTTAGAATCTCTATCTGATACAATGGTTCTAGGCATACCATGCAACCTCACAACCTCTCTAAAGAACAAATCGGCAATCAAAGACGCATTATCAGTTTTATGACATGGAATAAAATGTGCCATCTTTGAAAAATGATCTACGACAACAAATATAGAATCGGACCCATACTTAGTTCTCGGAAGCCCTAAAACAAAGTCCATAGAAATATCAACCCAAGGTGTCGTCAAAATAGGTAAGGGCATGTAAAGTCCCTGATTTTGAACCCGGGATTAAGCTTGCCTACAAGTAACACATCTACTACAAATACGATCAACATCACGCTTCATATATGGCCAATAGAAATGCTCTTACAAGACTGCTAACGTTTTGGCTACCCCAAAATGTCCCATAAGATCCCCACCATACAATTCTCTCACTAGTAAGTCTCTTAAAGAACATTCAGGAATGCACAATTATCCTCCCGAAATAGAAAACCATCATGCTTATAAAATTTACCCTCTGCCCCTTTTTCGCATGCAACAAAGGACTCAGAAAAATCAAGTTCATGCAAGTACAACTCTTTAATATGTTCAAATCCAAGGATTTTAGCATCTAAAGTAGAGATAAGAGTGTACCCCCGAGTTAGTGCGTATGCTACAACATTAGTCTTACCTTGCTTGTACCAGATGATGTATGGAAACGTCTCGATGAACTCGAGCCAGCGTGCATGTCGCTTGTTAAACTTTTGTTGCCCCTTGAGATACTTTAGGGACTCATGATCAGTGTGGATTATGAACTTCTTCGGGCACAAATAATGCTGCCACATTTTCAAGTCCCGGACCAAAGCATACAACTCCTTGTCGTACGTCAGATAGTTCAAAGCCGCCCCACTCAGTTTTTTGCTGAAGAACGCGATCGGCTGCCCCTCTTGCATTAGTATGGCTCCAATCCCAACTCCCGACGCGACACACTCGATCTCAAAGACCTTGGTAAAATCTGGCAATGCTAGCAAAGGCGAATGTGTTAGCCTTTCCTTTAACAACTCAAATGCCTTGTCTTGGGCCTCGCTCCATTGAAACGCAACACTAATTTTAATAGTTTCCGTCAATGGAGCCGCGATAGTACTAAAATCTTGCACAAACCTCCGATAAAAACTTGCAAGGCCATGAAAGCTACGCACTTGACTGGCCGACGTAGGCTTAGGCCAGTCCAGGATTGCCTTAATCTTCTCATTGTCCAGTGTAATTCCCCTCGAGCTAACCACAAACCACAAGAATATCAATTGCTCAGAACAAAACGTGCACTTCCTGACGTTTGCATATAACTGCTCCTTCCTCAATACCTCTAGGACGGTTCGCAAGTGGCCCAAATGTTCTCCCAATGACTTACTATAAATGAGAATATCATCGAAGTAAACCACAACAAACTTATCAATAAAAGCTCTCAAAACATGGTTCATCAATCTCATAAATGTGTTGGGTGTGTTGGTTAGCCCAAAAGGTATGACTAACCACTCATACACACCATGCTTCCTCTTGAAAGCCGCTTTCCACTCATCCCCTTCTCGCATCCGAATCTGATGATAACCGCTCCTCAAATCTATCTTGGAGAAAATGCTAGACCCATGTAGCTCAACTAACATATCATCCAAGCGAGGTATGGGATGTCAGTATTTAATGGTGATGTTGTTAATAGCACGACAATCCACACACATCCTCTAAGACCCATCTTTCTTCGGAACAAGTAATACCGGAACTGCACACGGACTCATGTTTTCCCAAATAAGTTTCTTACTTAGAAATTCATCTACCTGCCACTGCAATTCTTTAGTTTTCTCCGGATTAGTCCTGTACGCCGGTCGGTTAGGCAGTGTTGCCCCTGGAATGAAATCAATCTGATGCTCAATTCCTCGAATAGGTGGTAGTCCGTCCGGCACCTCGTCTGGAAACACATCCTCGAATTCCTGCAACAAAGACAAGACAGAACTAGGCAAATTGGGGTTAAGACTGTCAGTAGATAAATAAGTGTCTTTGTAAACCAAGAGTATCATCGAACAACCACTCATGGTGGCTTTCCTAAGGTCATTTTTGCCATCAAATTTATTTTTCCCTTGTTTCTTACCTTATGGCCGTTTTTCCCCCCTTTTTGTTTTTCGGCCCTCTCATTAAAATTGCTCTCCTTTTTCCCGGCTATCTCTCGAACCTCACTTATACCCTTAGCCGGACCCTCACTCTTGTTTTCTCTCAAACTTTCCTTTTTCTCGGCTTTATTTTGATTTTTATGCTCATCAGCCGAACTCTCTTTTTCTTTTGCCTCTCCAACTCTCGGTTTTACTTGATCCTCATAAATTTCTTTTGGAGTTAAAGGAAGAAGTACAAAAAAATTTGATCATGAATAAGAGTATACTGATTGGTGTAACCTTCATGTTGTACCCTCCTATCAAACTGCCATGGCCTACCCAACAAAATGTGCCCCGCCTGTATCGGCACAACATCGCACAACACCTCGTCCTTATATCCCCTATTTGAAATGCTACTTTCGCCTGCCTACTTCTCCGCATCTCCCCACAGTCGCTCAACCACTGCAACTTATAAGGTTGTGGGTGTTTTATCATCGGAATTCCCAATCTCTCCACCATCTTTGTACTCGCTACATTGGTGCAACTCCCACCATCTATGATGACACTACACATCTTCCCATTGACAAAACACCTTGTATTAAAGATGTTTTCTCGCTGGACTCCCTCATCTGACTTAGGCTGAATACTCAGCGCCCTCCGAGATACTAAGGACAATGCCTCCCTTTTCGCCACCTCTAAAACCTCTGGTATATCCTCCAACTCTGGCATATCACTATAATCATGCTCTCCCTCATTCTCCGACTCCATTTTCCCATTCTCATGCAACACCAACACCCTCTTATTTGGACATTGACTAGCTATATGCCCAAGCCTATGACATTTAAAACATTTAATATCCCTCGTTCGAGCAGTAGAAGGTTCAAATTTACCTGTAGGTTTAGGCTCGGTCGCCCACCTTCGAATTCTGCTCCTCCTTTTTGTTGGTGTTTGACTTCCATGCATTGGAGTTAGAATTCGGTGCTTGTCGGTTGAAACCCCTCCTTTTGAGCTGCTGCTAAACTTTCACCGCCATGTGCACCATCTCCTCGAGATCGACACAGTGATGTAGGTCGACGGCATCCGCTATAGAGTGCCGTTAAAAGAATTTTTCGATATTTGAAAGGCACTATTTCATATGGCTTGTTTTATCCAAAGAACGAAAAAATTTCTCTTAAAGGATATAGTGATTCGGACTATGCGGGAAATATTGATGATCGCAAAAGTACCTCGAGGTCATATCAATTTTTAGGCGATTGCCTCGTATCTTGGTTTTTGAAAAAGCAAAATTGTGTTTCCTTATCAACGGCCAAAGCCGAATACATTTCCGCAGCCTTTTGTTGCACTCAATTACTTTGGATAAAACAAATCTTAGCGGATTACAAATGTTCTTTTGAAAATATTCCTATTTTTTGTGATAACACGTCCGCTATAAATCTCAAAACCCGGTTCATCATAACCAAACTAAACATATTGAGGTTTGTCATTATTTTCTAAGGGATTGCGTTTCCAAATGAAAAATTGAGATGTGTTTCGTTCCGTCTCAATATCAACTCGTGGATATTTTTACAAAATTGTTAACCGTCGAGTCTTTTGCGTCAATTCGAGCTCGTTTAGGCATAATGCATATCGAATTAGGTCTATGTTTGCACTTTGTGCATTTTTAAAACTTAGGGGTGAAAAATCAGATTTTTAACTCAAAATTCGGACAGAACAAGAAAAGAAGGCTCCAGGGACCGGATGAATTGAGGTCGACTGGTCGACCTCTACCTGGACCGGTCGACCTCCACCTCAACCGATCGACCAAGCCTCAAAATGGGTTTCAATCAGTTATGTCCCAAGATTTAGCCATTTTGTCCGTCTTTCGTCCCTTTTCGTACCCTTTTGCAAATTTCACATACAATTCACTCAAAATGATTTCTTTCTTGTAAATTCTCTATTATTGGTATATCATCAATATTTCTAGACTTCTCCAATTAATTGGTAAGTTTAATTCCATTAATTTTTCATCTTCTTCTTTAGTTGATGAATTGCAATGTGATTATGATGAACTCCAAAATGAATTTAGAAACATGATTTGCAAATATAAACTTTTGAAAAAGGAGTATAAAGAGCTCAAATTAGAAAAAGAAAAACTATTTACTTCTTATGAATCATTTAACCGTACTCATGATATTACTCTTACTAAAAGGCATGATGCTCTTGATTCCGAAAAACAAATGCTCACAAAAGAGATTGAAATTTTGAAAAATGATGTGCATCGTTTTAATTTAAGCACAAATAAGGTTACAAAAATTCTTGATGCACAAAGAAGTGAGCATTCAAAATTAGGACTTGGTTATAAACCTTTTCAAAATGTTTCTAACAAAAATGACCAAGGTCCAACGTTTATACGTGCTAGTACTCCTAATGTTATTACTTATTTTTATTGTGGTAAAAATGGACAAAAGTGACAATAATTTTAAATTGAAAAATAGTTTTAGTCATTTTTGGAGACCCAAAGGTCTCAAGACTAACCCCCGTGGACCCCAAAATTATAGGGTACCTAAAATGATTCATTTGTAAGTGCTAGGGGCTATAACCATTTCAGAGGATTCAAAATAGCTCGTGGACAGCGAGTGTTGACGCCACATGACCGGG
Organism: Rehmannia glutinosa; assembly: GCA_016081115.2. Taxonomy (NCBI): domain Eukaryota; kingdom Viridiplantae; phylum Streptophyta; class Magnoliopsida; order Lamiales; family Orobanchaceae; genus Rehmannia; species Rehmannia glutinosa. The sequence continues at coordinate 48,298,993 of CM071936.1, read as the reverse complement.
AGGAGAGAACTTTTTACCAACATCAAGCTCCAAGAAGAAGGCATGGTTATGTTCGGGAATGGCAAGGGAAAAATTCTTGGAAATGGAGAAATTGGTAACTCTTCTTTCTCTCTTAGTAATGTTCTCTTAGTTGAAGGGCTTAAATTTAATTTGATAAGTGTTAGCCAACTTTGTGATTCAAATTACAATATTATTTTCAATAAAGAAAAATGTCTTATTCTTAAAATGATAAAATTATTTGTGAAGGAAATAGAAAAGGCAATCTTTACAAAATTGCACAAGTGATTTGGTTAGTCAAAATGTTTCTTGTCTTGTAGCCAATAATGATTTAACTAGTTTATGACATAAGCGACTTGGACATGTTGGATACAAAAATTTGCAAAATATCTACAAAATCCAACATGTAAAAGGACTACCCAAATTGAGTTTTGAAAATCTTGGCTTATGTGACACTTGTCAAAAGAAAAGTATATAGTTTTAAGCCTAAAAATGAAATTTCCACAATCAAGCCTCTACAATTACTTCATCTTGATTTGTACTGGGATATTGGTACAGCTAGTCTAAGTGGAAAACATTACACTTTTGTTATAGTCGATGATTATTGTAGATATACTTGGGCTATTTTTCTTGCTAATACAAGTGATGTCGTTAATGAGTTTACTAAGTTGTGTGGACTTATTGAAAATAAAAAGAAAGATACCATTAAGTCTATTCAAAGTGATCGAGGCGGTGAATTTGATGGTGAATTTAGAGTCTTGTGTAAAACCAAGGGATATGCTCATAATTTTAGGCTTCAAGAACACCACAATAAAATGGAGTAGCCGAAAGGAAGAATCGGACTCTTCAAGAAATGAGTCAGTCAATGCTCAATGAATTTTTTCTTCCAAAATATTTTTGGACCGAAGCTGTAAGTACCACATGTTATGTTATTAATCGAGTATACCTTCGTCCCAAGTTGAATAAAACACCGTATAAGCTTTGGAAAAGAAGAACTCCAAATATTAGTTACTTCAAAATATTTGAGTGTAAGTGTTTTATTTTGAATACCAAGGATCAATTGGAAAAACTTGATCCTAAGGCCGATGAAGGAATATTTATGGGGTACTCTACCAAGAGCAAAGCATATCGGGTTTAAAATAAGACTAGCATGGAGGTTGAAGAATCTATTCACGTCAAATTTAATGAAGCTTCGAGTGTTGAAAGGATACCCAATGATAGAAGTGATGAAGAAGACGATATTGAACCAATTACTCAAGATGATGCTCAAAGTGATCAACCTTCAACATCAAATGATCAACCTTCAACTTCAAATGTTCCACAAGAAGATAAAGGTGATAATTCGGATCTCCACATTGCTCTAAAATTCAAAGGACACCATCCTAAAGATCTCATAATTGGGGATCCTCTAGACAAAGTCATGACTAGAAGAAAATTTGCCGAGAAAACTCTTATTTCTCAAAAAGAGCAGAAAATGCAAAGGAAGCAATTGCAGATGAGGCTTGGTTTTTAGAAATGCAAGAGGAGATGAATCAATTCAAAAGAAATGATGTTTGAGAATTGGTACCTTGTCCTCCATCACAAACAATTAGTGGTACAAAATGGGTATTCACGAACAAACTTGATGCAATATTGTGCGAAACAAAGCAAGGTTAGTGGCTCAAGGGTAATGTCAAGAAGAAGGTATTGATTATGATGAAACTTTTGCACTCGTTGCACGTTTAGAAGCTATACGTATTTTACTTGCCTATTCTTGTTTCAAAAATTTCAAGCTTTACCAAATGGATGTTAAATCCGCATTTCTAAATGGTTTTATTCAATAGGAAGTCTATGTAAAACAACCTCCGGGGTTTGAAAATTTTTCTAGGCCAAATGATGTTTACAAACTTAAAAAGGCCTTATATGGTTTTTAACCAAACACCCTTAGCATGGTATGATAGACTTAGCTCTTTTCTTTTGCAAAATGGATTTACAAGAGGTAAAGTTGATACTACTCTTTTTGTTTTTGAAAAAGGGTAAGATTGCTTATTAGTTCAAATTTATGTCGATGATATTGTTTTTGTTGCTACTAATGAATCCCTTTGCAAGAAATTTTCCAAGTTGATACAAGGTGAATTTGAAATGAGTATGATGGGGGAGCTCAATTTCTTCCTTGGACTTCAAATTAAGCAATGCGAAGAAGGCATTTACATATCACAATCAAAGTATGCAAAAAAACTTCTAAAGAAGTTCGGGATTAAAGAAGGAAGAATCGTCACTACTCCAATGGCAACCAACGTCAAGCTCGACAAGGATGAGAAAGGCAAGTCGGTTGATGAATCAGAATATTGAGGTATGATTGGTAGTTTACTTTATTTAACCACAAGTAGACCCGATATTCTTCATGCCATCTGCCTATGCGCTCGTTTTCAAAGAAATCTCAATGCTCACAGGATCCCCTCCCTATATATATATATTCCTAAGGACGGTATCATATCTTAAATATATCTAAGAAATAATGAAATATATGAAGGAAGATATAACAAACAGAAATCGATTTTTTGGATAATTTCACTTGCCAATAGAAATCTCTAAAATTGAAATCGTACCGCTAAACACCTAAAATAAATCTAGCAATCCTCGCAAGAGAACGAGATCAATTGTAGGGTAGCAAGTTAACCACAAGTCGTCTCTCAAGAAAGACTTAGCGGGCAAATAATTATTATGTAACACAATTGACAGAAAATAAAACCTAAACACTCTAATCAGATTTGTTGGATTTATTTAAACTAAAAGAAACCAATTAAAAAGATAAATTAAAACTAAGCAGGATTAAACTTGGAGAAAAAGATATGGGAGAAAGTTTAGGATTATGGATTCATCTCATCAAACTTGCAAGCAGAATATCAATTAATTGATCATGCGGTTAACAAATATAACAATCATGTAAAGACTAGGTCTAGATCTGATAACTCTCGTATTCACAGATTAGGGCTATCCCAACATAATTTGCTATTTTCATTAAGCCTTGAGTTAGATAATACATTTCTGATTCATATCTAACCCCCTGAATAAATTTAATCCAGGGATAATATCTTCGATCGATCTCAATTATCCCCTTAAACAATCAAGAGTTGGCCAAACAATCAATCAACAAGTTAAACAATTTATTCAGGAAAGCAAATCAATTAATCAATACTCATGCTTGTTTGTTTGAATCAAATCATCATAATCCTAGAACAAGGAAATTAGTTCATACTTGGGGATGGGATCATAATCTCAATTGAAGGAAAGAAAACAATCATAAACATGATCATGCAACAATAATAATCACCCAACAATTGAAATCAGACAAAAGAGATGAAGAAATCGTACTCTTTGGTTAAGAAGCAAAAATAACTTCAAGGGGAAGAATCCAAGCAATCCCAATGTTGAATGGAAGAGAAAAATACCAAAACTAAAGTCTAAAAGTGCTATGAATGATGGTGTGTCGAAAATAGGGGCTCCCCAAGTCTTATTTATAAGCCTAGAGTCCTAAACAAGGTGGAAGAGCCAAAAAAATGCGAAAAAAATCAAAATTTCGTGTTCAGCAAGTCACGACGCGCAACCGCGCGCCCGCGCGCCGGCCTGCTGCTGCTCAAGTGTTGTCTGCAGCGCGCGACCGCGCGACCTCCAAACGTCGTAATTTCGTCTTGATGTCTTCTTATGAATTGTAGATATGTCCCTTAGCTTTCCATATCCACTTGAATCACCTCAATATCAATTTTCTAGAGAGAGTTATGGCCAAAATACCAAGACGTGCCATTTCCGAGATTTTGACATATTAATTTGGCTTGTATATGATTTTAACCCATCAAAACGTCTTCATCCGCATTTTGTAGCAGAGATAAACATTGTAGAACATTGAATTATCTTTCTAATGGTGCATGAATAATGTCAATTGGGCTTCGGATGCGAACGTTACGTCCAAAATACGATGACTGCTGCAGTTGCGCGAAATGACTTTTTAACGTTTTTTGCTCCAAAACTTGTTTTTTCCATTAAAACCTGAAAAATCAATAAAATAACACAACATAACACTAAAACATGCAAATGCAGATAAAACACGGCAAAAATATGTATAAATCATCACACAAAATACACAAAAAAACATGCTAAACAACTCCCCCACACTTAGCCTTTTGCTTGTCCTCAAGCAAATAATAATGCCAATAAACCCAATAAGAAATATTATGTCCAATTTGAGAATCAATTAATCCATAACACTATGTTCCATCTACCTCGGATTATTCCTCATCGATCCCCAACCTTCGTAATAAATTCACTCGGCTAAAGTTAAACATTAATCAAAGTGTTTGGCCTTCCTTACTAAATTTCAAATTTGTGTCAAAAGTTGCAACCATTTTTATTCACACAACAAATCGCGCAATTACTAGCCATGTTTTTTTTTCTTTCTGTTTTTTTTTTTTTGCTGCTAGAACTCCCGAGATATTATTCCACTAGGTATAAACTTCGGATGTTTTCCAAAGGCTCATAGGGTGGTTTCCTATACTCATGTTTGAGCCGCCGTTTTACGTAAAAGTCAAACATGGGGCTCATGAATGCTCCTAGTTACTAAGCAGCTCAACCAGCGGAGTATAATCTCGATTATTCCACTTTTTTATATATATATAGCTCTATACTGCTTTTTTTTTGGATAGCTATATAATGCATTTTTGTTTTTTTGCAAGGCTAGCAATTTTGTGTACACACAAATCAAAATAGGGTTTTAACTTAATTCATATCAATGAAATCTCGTAATTCAAGCCCCACAACTCGGATTATTGTTTAATCATCACCTAATTCGTTCACCACAAAGGCTAATTCACGACTTAGTCAAATCCTACGTATTAAGTTCACAAAGTCATTTCATATTTGAAACTCAAATTAATACATCTATTTTAAGTTGACTAAACAACACTATTATTAAACTTGGGATAATCACTAGGCAAAGTAAAAACATAGCACATGCAATCATCATATTTTATCAATGACTAATCGGCCCCCCACACTTAAATCACGCAATGACCTCAATGCGTAAAAGTAAAACAGAAGGAAAAAGATACGTCCCTGAAAAATGCGAAGATCGATAAATGGCACCATAGTCATATCCGCCTACAAATCTGCAAAAGCCATGTGAAGGGAACAAAATAATAATACCACGCACATGAAAATATGAAAACACACACACACTTTTTTTTAATAAAATAGTGAAAATATTTGGCTTGCCTCCCAAGAAACGCTCTTTTAACGTCATTAGCTTGACGGTGTCAATTGAGAAATTCAAGGCGGATCATCGAGCAAAACCCTATTTATCACATTGTTATTTTTATCTGGTTGTTTTCCACTTCGAAGCATATTGCGTTCCTGCCATAGGACATCTTTCACGGTAGAATCGATCGAGTCAACAATCAGATAATCATTCAAAACACATGCAGGATTACGAGCTATATCAAAAATTGAAAACGCGTTCTGATTAAGCCAAGACATTCATACTGAGTTTTCTATTTTTGACATCGATCAAAGTATTAGTGGTTGCCATGAATGGTCTACCCAACAGTATAGTATGATCTAAAAGATTACCTTTATCCTTTTGCTTATCCAAAACACCAAAATCAGTGAGAATTTTAAGACCACCTACTTGACTAAAATATTTTCAATAATGCCTGTAGGATACCTAATGGACCTATCAGCAAGTTGCAAACGTAATCCGGTGAACTTTAATTCCCCTAAATCTAAATGTTTAAAGGTAGAGTAAGGCATAAGGTTAATTCCGGCTCCAAGATCAAGCATACCTGCGACTTCCTTACCATTCCCAAAAGAAATATTGATAGTGAAACTACCTGGATCTTGTTCTGGGCATGTACTAAGGGGCAGAATAGAAAGTTCATGGGAAGGCGATCCCGTGCTTGCCTCCATATTCATGTCTTTTTCACCTGCATCAACTTCCTTTTCTATGTTTGCGATACCTGCAGGGTTAGATGAGACAATAGAAAGAGGAATCTCACTTTCATGATCAGAAATCTCACCAAATTCAAGAACGGTGATGGATTGAGCTTGTGCTGGTTGGCTAGGATGTGTGTCCTGCTTGAATATATGTCGAGCTATCTCACCAACTTGAGTCGTCAATTGACCAACTTGAGTCTCAAGACGCTTAAAAGAAGCTTCCATAGATTCAAACCGTCTATTGTTACCTTCTTGTGTTTGCTGACTGACTTAAATAAAGGAGTTCAAGTTGTCTTCAATAGATGGAGCCCTTGATTGGTTGATTTGCTGGCCTTGGGGTTGCGGTGGCCTTGGATAGATATGAGAGGGATTTTGTGAATTTCCCCAACTAAAGTTCGGATGGTTCTGCCAACCTGAATAATATGTCTGAGAGATAGCATTACAAACGTTGGCCCCATGACCAAATTCGCCACAGATCCCGCAAGACTCGGCAGAAGGGGGCGCAGGTGGATGCCCCATTGTAGCCAACCATTGTACTTGCTTAGTCAACTCAGCCAATTGTTTTGTCACATCGTAGCTTGGGGCTACTTCATTCACAATAGCCCGTTTGCCTCTGGCACTCTTTTGTTGTGAGTTATCGCTCATCATCTCTAAAATATCATAGATTTCCTGGGCCGTATGTACACCCATGTCACCCCCAACGGCATTGTCAACCATATATTGATTATTATGCGATAATCCATCATAGAAAAATTGGTTTAACAATTCCAATGGGTAGTGATGATGTGGGCATTTAATCTGTAAATCCTTAAAGCGATCCCAGGCCTCATGAAAAGGCTCACCTTCCATTTGACTAAAAGTAGCTATCTTACCTCGCTGATCTGAAGTTTTCTGATGAGAGTAGTACCTGCCCATGAACTTATTGTATACCACCTCCCAATCAGTAAGAGAGTTAGGAGGTAGAGACATAAGCCAAGTTTTCACCCGGTCCTTCAGAGTGTAAGGAAAACATCGCATCCTAAGCTGGTCTTCATCCAAACCTTGTAGAGGAAAAGTTTGAATGACTGAATAGAATTCCCGAATGAAGTTAAGAGGATCTTCATTGGGCATCCCATAGAATGACGGTAGCTGATTAAAGTGTATTGTTTTGAGCTCGTAGTTCCGTGCTGCTTGTCCAATGTGATGCAAGAGGTCGCAGCCCCAATGAAAGGGCGTGCAAACTGACGCATTGAAGGTTGGCGTGCCTCCACGTTGTTTTCGTTTTGATTATCACCCGTCTCGGATTCGTATGTTTGTTCTTCTTTCGGGATGTGATCACGAGAATCCTCGCTGTTATCCGTAGAATCGTCCTCTTCTTTCCTTGTGCGTCTCATAACTCGATGGATATCGTCCACGAAAGGCACAAGGTCCCGATTGAGATTTCTACGTCCTTGCATAAACAACACAAAAAAACAGATCAATCGCACCAGTGGAATAAAGTAAAAACCAAAAGAAACAAAAAGAGTCCTAAATTAAAAATAAACAAAAAGAATTCTAATCTAGAAACACGGAAAATAGACACAATAATTATTACGCCTAAAACCTTCCCCGGCAATGGCACCAAAATTTTGTTCGACCGCTAAACACCTAAAATAAATCTAGCAATCCTCGCAAGAGAACGAGATCAATTGTAGGGTAGCAAGTTAACCACAAGTCGTCTCTCAAGGAAGACTTAGTCGGCAAATAATTATTATGTAACACAATTGACAGAAAATAAAACCTAAACACTCTAACCAGATTTGTTGGATTTATTTAAACTAAAAGAAACCAATTAAAAAGACAAATTAAAACTAAGCAGGATTAAACCTGGAGAAAAAGATATGGGAGAAAGTCTAGGATTATGGATTCATCTCATCAAACTTACAAGCAGAATATCAATTAATTGATCATGCGGTTAACAAATATAACAATCATGTAAAGACTAGGTCTAGATCTGATAACTCTCGTATTCACAGATTAGGGCTATCCCAACATAATTTGCTATTTTCATTAAGCCTTGAGTTAGATAATACATTTCTGATTCATATCTAACCCCCTGAATAAATTTAATCCAGGGATAATATCTTCGATCGATCTCAATTATCCCCTTAAACAATCAAGAGTTGGCCAAACAATCAATCAACAAGTAAAACAATTTATTCAGGAAAGCAAATCAATTAATCAATACTCATGCTTGTTTATTTGAATCAAATCATCATAATCCTAGAACAAGGAAATTAGTTCATGCTTGGGGATGGGATCATAATCTCAATTAAAGGAAAGAAAACAATCATAAACATGATCATGCAACAATAATAATCACCTAACAATTGAAATCAGACAAAAGAGATGAAGAAATCTTACTCTTTGATTAAGAAGCAAAAATAACTTCAAGGGGAAGAATCCAAGCAATCCCAATGTTGAATGGAAGAGAAAAATACCAAAACTAAAGTCTAAAAGTGCTATGAATGATAGTGTGTCGAAAATAGGGGCTCTCCAAGTCCTATTTATAAGCCTAGAGTCCTAAACAAGGTGGAAGAGCCAAAAAACGCGAAAAAAATCGAAATTTCGTGTTCAGCAAGTCACGGGCGCGACCGCGCGACCGCACGACCGCGCGGACCGCCTGGCCTGGTCTTTGTCTGCTCTTGCGACGAACGCACCACTTGCACCGCACTTCAACTGCTGCCAACGCGACCTCAAAACGTCGGAATTTCATCTTGATGTCTTCTTATGAATTGTAAATCTATCTCTTAGCTTTTCCATAGACATTTGAATCACCTCAATATCAATTTTCTAGAGAGCGTTATGGCTAAAATACCAAGACGTGCCATTTCCGAGATTTTGACATATTATTTTGGCTTGTATATGATTTTAACCCATCGAAACGTCTTCATTCGCATTTAGTAGCAGAGATAAACATTGTAGAACTTTGAATTATCTTTCTAATGGTGCATGAATCATGTAAATTGGGCTTCGGATGCGAACGTTACGTCCAAAATACGATGACTTCTGCAGTTGTGCGAAATCACTTTTTAACGTTTTTTGCTCCAAAACTTGTTTTTTCCATTAAAACCTGAAAAATCAATAAAATAACACAACATAACACTAAAACATGCAAATGTAAATAAAACACGCCAAAAATATGTATAAATCATCACACAAAATACGCAAAAAAAAACATGCAAAACAGGCTGCAATTATGAAATGAGCTACATTGTATTCAATACGCATAACATATGACCCTTTTGTTAGTCCAAGTGGCTACGGTAATCTAGAGGGGGTGAATAGATTATGTTGATTTTTCAATTTTCGCCCTCTTTTTCTAATGTAGAAATAATAGCAAGAATATAAATGCGGAAAAATAAACAACACGCGTTGATTTATAGAAGTTCAACCCACCTAGGGCCTAATCTTCTACCACCCCGGTATATCCAAAGTGGATTTCGAAAAAGAAAAAGAAATTTTATTAATAGATACCAAACTATTACACCTTCACCTTGAAGAGCACCTCACTCTTCTTACAACACCACCTATGAAGATTACCACAATCTTCTTACACCAATGAAGAGTACCACACTCTTCAACACCTAAAATCACCAAGTGTGCTCTTACCACAAGAACACTAACAATGATATCTTATTTTGGATGATTGAAAGAAATTCAAGATTACAACTCGATTGAAGTATACAACTTTGAAGTGCAAGTGTAATCAAGAATGAAGCCTAGTACTCAAAATGTGCAATTGAAAGACTTAGGCTAAACACAACAAGAATATGAAAGTGAAGACCAAAGTTTGCTTGTGTTTGTATCGCTTGTGTTGTTGTGTCTTGTTGCTTCAATCATTCATCTATTTATAGGAGATGTCTTGGATTTGATTTTCAGACATAGGCTCCTTCTTGGAGATTGAAATCTACAAAAAAATTCAAATCAAATGGAGATTATAGCTGTTAGAAATCAACCCTTAAAATCATGAAAAGTTGTTTGCTGCTTTAGGGATATTTTGCTCATAAAACCTCAGGTCGACCGGTTGACCTCTAATACGAAATTTGAAATATAACTTGAAAAATCACTTGGTGGACCGGTAAAGGGGGTGCTCGACAGGTCGACCTGAGGTTCGACCGGTCGGCCCCCTATTGGACTGGTCCACCCCTCCTTTTTTTTCTCAATACAGAGAGTTCTGTTTCAATCTTTAATTCTTCAGGGACCGGTCAATCTCTTGGTCGATCGGTCGACCTCAATGAAAAATCCTTCCATCTCTTTTCTGTTTCAGAAATCAAACTTTCAGGCACGGGTTGACCACGAAACGGAAGTGTTGTCCAATTTTTGTCAAAGAATAAACTTCAATAAATACTCCGAAAAATTAGAAAAAATATTTTAAATCGATTAGGAGTATTTGGACAATATTTAGGGACATTGTTTTGGTGAAAAACTCAGTTAAATAAAATCATCAAAATTACGATAAAAACATTTATATAACAAACTCTCCCTTTTTGATGATTACAAACCAAAACAATTTTAAGAGGTCGATTTTGAAAACAAAATAAGTTTTTCCGGTCAACAATAACTATCCATTTTGAGCGATACTTTTCATGCATAAGAATCATAAGGATGGGAGCAAAGATTTTTCAAAGCATTTTGCAAAAGCTCCCCCTATCAACATACACAACAATAGTAATTATAGAAGCATACAACTAAAAGCTAAAAGCTTAGCTTTTATACTTTGAGCTTAAACATCAAGAGCTTAGAATCTCCCCTATCAAAAAGAAATCATTAGTCATGTATAAAAGTCCATTATTCATCCATTGGACTAAGTTACATCCTCAGCTTTTGGCTTTTTTATCCACATCTTATAGCTTTTTTTCGCGAGCTTTTTCTAGCTTCTTTGAGCTTATGAGCTTATTTCATATTTCTCCCCCTTTGGAATCATCAAAAAGAATGTTAGCACGATAAAAACATCATAAAAATATATCAAAGTGCGCATTTCAATCGAATTATCGAGCTTTTGAGCTTAAAGCTTAAAATCCCAACTAATAAGGGAAATCTTGAGAAAATAATTTGTAAAAGCTCATTTGATTGATAGAACATGATCTCTATAACATATAAGACTTTTGAAATCAAGAGAATCATGTAAATGATGAAATTTTCATTGAAATATTTTGTCAAACACTTGGCGTGCGTAGAATAAAAACGAAGATGTATATAGCACTTGTAAATATAATCATGCCCAAACATTCATCACCAATTATAGTTCTATCATCATAATCCGTCAACAATCAACATTCCCAACATAATGATACAACAAATTTATCAAAATACCATAGCACAAGCACTGTCTCAAGGGTTCAACCCAATTGAGATTATTCAAACCCGTGATAAACCTGGCCATAGTGACCTCCTGATCCTCCTCGATATTGGCCCTCGCCATCAGCATCTCCATCTCCTTGTGATAATCCTCTACACTCTTCGACCCCTGAGTCAACCTCTGCAACCTTTGATAGACGCCCCTATAATAGTGATTTGGAACAAAACGATGTCGCATAAAACTCTTCATCTCCTCCCATGTGGAAACGGGCGCGCCGTTTTCTCCTCCTTGAGACCATTAATTGATCCACCAAATACTTGCGTAATCCGAAAATTTTGTTGATGCCAATTTCACATTTTTCATTTCGAGAATAATTTTGGCAATCGAACACATTCTCGATCTTTCTTTCCCAATCCAAATATGCATCCGGATCACTCTTTCCCTGGAATGAGGGGATTTGAATTTTGATGTTACTGAAATTGCCATCCTCACGTCCCCTATCACCCCTATTCCCGCGCCGACCTCTACCCGGATTATAAGTTTGCTCCCTTTCGGAATCAAAATCATTGTAGGTCCCAAGGGGTGTGAGTGTAAGGTTTAGAAGGGGGGGTTGAATAAACCTTACCAACTTTTCGATTTAGTCCTTTTTAAAGTTCAGAGTTGATACTACACAGCTATTGTTTGATACATGTTTTTATCTTAATTTTGATGATTTTATTTTGTCACCAAACAATGTTTTTAAAGGTTGTCCAAATAGTCCTAAATGATTTAAAATGGTTTTAATATTTTCCGGAGTATTTCCTCAAGTTTATTTTTGATAATAATAGACAACACTTTTAATGATTTTACATCAGTGGGTTTTTACTCCTAAAACTAGATTTCTAAATGTTGTCTAAATACTCCCGATTGGTTTAAAATGTTTTTACTAAATTTTCGGAGTATTTCTTGAGTTTTATTTTCGACAAAAATTGGACAACATTTACTGTCTCTTGGTCGACCAGGTGCGCCTCTATAGGGCAACCCGTACAAAGATATTTTTGAAACAAAAATGAGACGGAAGTAAAATCGGGCGGTCGGCCGGTCCGCCTGCCCGGTCGGCCCGTGTACTGCATGTTTAGTTTTGAAACAGAACATTTCTTCTTCGATTTTTCATTAAGGTGGACCGGTTGAGACAGGGGTCGACCGGTCGAAGCCTATGTCGACCGGTCGCCCTGTTGAAATTTTCAAAGTGTTCTTAATTCTCTTATTTAAATGCGGCCGGTCGCATCGTGTATTGAAAAGAAAAAATATGACCGTTTGACAATGAGACACATTTCCTTAAATTGTGGGATTGATTTCTAACAGCTATATTCTTGATTTTAATTGTATTTTTCTGTAGATTTTCAATCCCCAAGAGGAGCCTATGCTTGATCAATCATCTCCTATAAATAGAGAAAGTTTTGGAGCAACCAAGACAACAATTGAGATACAACACAACAAGATACATTTTCAAGCAAATACTTGGTCTTTCATTGTTATTATTCTTGTTGTAAATTTGCCTAGCTTATCACTTTCACATCCTTGAGGTCTAGGCTATTCTTGATTACACTTGCACTCTATTGTATTATCAATTATCGAGTTGTAATCTTGAATTTGGGTAATCATTCAACACAAGATATCCTTGTGAGTGTTCTTGTGGTAAGAACACACTTGGGTGATCTAGGTGTTAGGTGTAAGAAGATTGTGGTAATCTTCTTGTTGAGGTGTTGAAGAATTTGGTATTCTTCAAGGTTGAAGATTGTGGTAATCTTCACAAGGTGCCGTTGAAGGAAGATTGTGGTGATCTTCAAAGGGAGATTGTGGTAATCTCCAAAGGTGTTGTTGAAGAAGAGTGTGGTGCTCTTCAAGGTGTTGTAAGTTGAATTTGTATTAATTTTGGTAATTAATAAAATTCTTTTTCTTTTTGAAATCCATCCCGGATATACTGGGGTGGTAGAGGATTAGGCCCTAGGTGGGTTGAACCTCTTTAAATCGACGTGTGTTGTTTACATTCCGCACCTTTATTATTGTGTTTGAGCATTCGGTTTGAAAAAGAGGGCTAAATCGAAAAGATGGAGATAATCTATTCACCCCCCCTCTAGATTATCGTAGCCGCTTGGACTTACAAGTGGTATCAGAGCCAAACTCTTTGGCAAGCTCGTTTCACATCGCGAGTGAAGAGAAACGATCGTCGGCTACAAACGAAGCTCATCTATCCGGCACCTCCACCACCAAGCCACCACTAATTGATTCCAAAAATTTTATTTTTTGGAAAGAAAGAATGGAATGCTACTTACAAGGTTGCGGGTTCGACATTTGGAACACCGTCATAAACGGAGAATCCATTCCGATGAAAGATACACCACACACCTCAAAAGGCTTCAAAAAGCTCAATGATGAAGAGAAGAAAATCATCTCCTTAAACGGTAAAGCTCTCAATATTTTGTATTGTTCATTTACTAATTTGGAATATGAACATATTGTAGGAATAAAATCGGCACATGAAGTATGGCAAAAATTAGAAGCCATCTATGGAGTATTTGCAAATGAAAGGAGTCAAACAAAAGCATCTACTTCTCAAGGTCATACAAGCTCAAATCTAAGGAACAAGCCTCCTACAACTTCCAACTATGAAGAAGTTGAATATTGTTTTATGGGCATCGAAGAAGAAAACGAGGTATGTCTTAAACCCTCTACTTCTTATGACATTGTTATTCAAAATGATTATAGTGATTTGCAAAATGATTATGATGAACTTCAAAATGAATTCCAAAGCTTACTTGTTAAATACAAAAATTTGAAAAAGGAATTCATTGTTTTAAAGAATGATAAGGATAGTTTATTTACTTCCTATGAATCACTATCATGTGTTCACACCACCACTCTTGACAAGGTTAGAAACCTTGAGAAAGAAAATAGTACTCTTGTTGAGGATATAAATTGCTTGAAAAATGATTTATCTAAATCCAACTTGAGTACCGATAAAATGACCAAAATCGTTGATTGTTCGAAACTAGAACTTGATCATAAGCCTAAGGGTGTCAATCACATGAAAAAGAATCAAGTCTCTAAGCATGTTGGTCATTATGCTTCTAGAATTATTACATGCTTTTATTGCGGTAAAAAGGGTCATACGGTAAATACTTGTCGGGCTAGAAATAGCTCTAATTATTGTTGGAGACCTAAAAGTCTCAAGACTAATCCCAAAGGACCCAAACACATAAGGGTACCACAAAACAATGTCATATTAGGTACCCGGCGAAATAATGATCGAAGAAAATTTATACCGCCAAGAAGACATCAAATGACCGTTTCATTTGATCAAAGAAGGAGAAACTATTTTCGACAAAGCCAATTTCCAAGAAGAGGACATAATCAAAAATGGGAAGAACACTATCCTTGGAAATGGCAAAGACATCATCAACAAGATGATCTTCAAGGAAGAAGAGACTCTCAACAAAGGGAAGGCAACAAACCTTGGAAATGGAGTAATCAAAGAAGTCATCATCAACAAAGTGACTTCTCAAAGAGAAGATATCATCAACAATGGGAAAGACACAACCCTTGGAAACGACGTAATTGGTAAACCGTATCTCCCCATTTATATATGCATTTTATTTTAACTCTATGCATGTTTTTAATTGTGTCTTAATTGCAAAATGAGTCTTCAAGTATTTATTTTTAATTTAGGTCTTTTATATATTTGTGAGTTTCAATACTTTTAAAAGAAGACCTTGCATGATTTTCTAAAACTCTTGTGCATTTAATTAGACTTATGTGGCTTATTATCTCTTATGAAATCTTATAGCATAAGCTCTTTTTGATATCTCCTATTACTTGCCTACACTTGTATTTTTTGTGCAAACTTTGTCTAAGAATTGTGTAGGATATGTATCTCATATTCATTGGCCATTTCTTCATCAAGTTTCTTAATCTATCGAGGTATGTTCACTCGTATTTTTTTTAAAAAAAACACTCGATACTATGCTTATGCACACATCTTTCAAGATATTTCACTTTAACCCCTTAAGTGCCCCTAAATGATTTTGCAAATATTCTCTTAAAAGGGCACTACTTGTTAAGTCTCGATTTTCTCGAATATATGTTTTCTCGAAACTCGTATTTGTTGGACTTGATCCAAAATTATCTTTTTGCAAAGTTTTATAACTTTTGGGGTGGAAAATCGAATTTTTGAAAAACCTAAAGAAAGAAAAATTGCCTTTGGGACGGTCAAGCGGGCGGCCGTGCATCACGCGTCGGCCGTCGCACCCCTACGGCCGTCGCCCCGAGCAATTTCTCGGTTTAAAACGTTACGCCTTCATTTCATTACGAGGCCTTGAGAAAAATTTTTTGTTAAACCCTAACGTGAATTTCCCCCCCTTTTCTTCTACTATCTTCAATTCTTCATCAATCCTTGTAATCTTTCTTGCTAATTCACTTCTTTTTGCAAGAACTTCACATATATGGCACCTCCAAGAAATTCTACCGAACGAAATCCTCAAAAGAGGAGAAGGAGGCAAAGGGGAGAATCTTCTTCCAATCCCCAACAAGATGATATTCTACAAGGAGACTATCAAAATCGGCTTACGGAAGAGGAGATTGTCGAATTAAGAGCTGGGGTTTCAAAATCGAGCATTCATTGGGACTATAGTAAGTTATCACTCCTTTACGAGCCTCCCTCTAGAGCTAATAGATTTCAATTTTTAAATAAACTTGCGGAGGAACATTATGAGAATATTGGATTGAATGATAAGAAAATTGCGTGCACTCGTATGGTTCGTTTTCAAGCATTTCATGATGAATTTCCGGATATTAGAGCTTATTTTGAAATTCAATGATGGGTTTCATTTTGGGATAATCCGTGTTTGCATTATGATGACGAGCTTATAAAACTTTTTTATGCAAATATGTGGATTGTTGATGCTACGGTAGATTATCCGTTGGAACTTCACACCTTTGTTAATGGTAGGCATTTTTCATGGACATTGGCCGATATTTGTAATCACTTTAATGTGCCAAATGATGGAGTGGTCAATGTGGATTGTGCTCATTGGGATGATAACATTTTAGGTGTTTCACTAGATGATGTGAAAACCTTTTTAGGAGTATATCCCGAAGTAACATACTCGGCAATGCCGCCAAATTATCAGATTATATCTATCATTTGCTCCTATTGTGTTTGTGGAAAGGAAGTAAAACTTCCAAGTAATCTCGAACTCTTTCTCACCTATAAGATTGTTCGAGGAGAAAGAGTAAATTACGGGGCAATCTTTGTGTATTGCTTGTTGGAATCTAGAAAGCTTACCAAGAAAAAATATACCTTGGGAAATTTGATTTGCCGACTCTTATATTTATCGGGATACCCGGAAAATGAAATGAATACCGAAATTCGTCACAATGATTTTGATAATGCCAACATTCTACAAATGGTAAGAATGCGACGACATTTACCACGGGTTCCTACCAAAGCCGCTAGGGGACGTGCCCGACATCAACAACAACCTCGGGATGATTTCTTTAATGACAATGAGGTTGAAAATATTGGAAGAGGTGAGTTTGACGAACAAAGAAATGATGAAGAGGAAAATGAAGAAGAAAATGTGGGAAATGAACAAGAAATTAGGGAGGAAGAAAATGAGGAAGGAGATGAAGACGAGTTGGATGTTGAAGATCTAAATCTCAAAGATAGAATGGCCAAAGTGGAAAGAGAAACATTTAGAGATGTGGCCTCTCTTAGAAAAGAGCTCCGGGTTGTGAAAAAGGAAAATTCCAGTTTGAAAAAGTCAATTGGCAAATTGAAGAAATTCATCAAAGATCTCATTCCCGGAACTTGCTTCTCTTCGGACGAAGATTGATGTCCCCCCTTCCTTTACTTTCTAGCATTTTCGTTGCTTTGTATTTTTATGAACTTTTGTAAAACTCTCTCGTACTAATAAAATTTGTTTGTCTTATTGAAAGGGTGAAAATTACAAGTTGATAATGACTTGTTGATGATCATGGTATTGGTGGAGTATTTGAGGGTAAAAATACTCTAATTTAGCATATTGTTTGAATAATTGGTATGAAGTACTTGATGGTAAAAGTGCTTCTTTTGATACTTTGATCATTATGCTTAGTTGGATATGTTGGGGCATTGGATATATCATACATGTATTGTTAAGGCATGACTTGTATTACTTGATGGATGCTCTAATTTTTGGCATTTGTAAATGCCTTGATTCTTCTTAGCTTATATTATCTCAATTGGGTTGAACCCTTGAGAATCTCTTTGTTGAGCCTCCTATTTGATGAACAAATGTTGCATATGTTTCATATGATCTTATTG
Source organism: Rehmannia glutinosa (assembly GCA_016081115.2). Classification (NCBI taxonomy): domain Eukaryota; kingdom Viridiplantae; phylum Streptophyta; class Magnoliopsida; order Lamiales; family Orobanchaceae; genus Rehmannia; species Rehmannia glutinosa. The sequence goes on along the minus strand of CM071936.1, from coordinate 48,281,369 downwards.
AGCCTTGGAATGAGGTTGATTGATGAATGTATGAAAATTTTTGGCTTGAAACTTTTACAAAGGTTATATACAACCTCTTTTATTTTTCACGCACACAAGGTGTTCGATGAAATGTCGCAATGAAACTTTCAACTTCTACATGATTCTCTTGCCGCAAAATGTCTTAAAATCTTTTTGAAATCATGTTTTTAGCTAACTAATGAGCTTATGGATCTCTTATGTTACAACTCTCCCATTTTCCTTGGACTTAATGTATAAAATGCTCGATGGTTGATAAACCGTCTCGTTTGCACACTTTGACATATTTGTATGATGCTTTTATCATCCTAACATTCTTTTTGATGATTCCAAAGGGGGAGAAACAGGATATTGGCTCTTAGCTCAAAGAAGCTAATAAAAGCTTGTCATAAAAGCTATAAGCTATGGCTCATAAAATTGTGATTCGTTGTTAGTCCAATTTTTGCTTGATGGACTTATATAATTGTTTAATGATGTTTTGTGACAGGGGGAGCTTATAAGCTCTTGAACAATTTGTAAAAGCTAAAGCTTTTAGCTTATGGAAATATTGCTTTTACATTATTCTTGATATGCTTGTTGACAGGGGGAGCTTGTGCTTATTATTGAATATATTTACTCCCTACTTGGTTGCTTTAATATTTTTGGAAATTTTGGTTGCTTCCAAATGGTCAAGTGTTTTTTTACCGAAAATCATTTCTAAAATTGCTCTCTTAGTTTGTGTAAAAATTGTTTTGGTTTGTAATCATCAAAAAGGGGAGATTGTTTGATACATGTTTTTATCTTAATTTTGATGATTTTATTTTGTCACCAAAACAATGTTTTTAAAGGTTGTCCAAATACTCCTAAATGATTTAAAATGGTTTTAATATTTTCCTAGGAGTATTTCCTCAAGTTTATTTTTGATAATAATAGACAACACTTTTAATGATTTTACACCAATGGGTTTTTACTCCTAAAACTAGATTTCTAAATATTGTCTAAATACTCCCGATTGGTTTAAAATGTTTTTACTAAATTTTCGAGTATTTCTTGAGTTTTATTTTCGACAAAAATTGGACAACATTTACTGTCTCTTGGTCGACCGGTAAATCTATAGGGCAACCCGTGACTGAAGATGTTTTTGAAACAGAAAATGAGACGAAAGTAAAATCGGCGGTCGGCCGGTGCATCCTTGGCGTCGGCCGTCGGTCCGGCCGACTGCATGTTTAGTTTTGAAAGCGAACATTTCTTCTTCGATTTTTCATTAAGGCGGACCGGTTGAGGCAGGGTCGGCCGGTCGAAGCCTATGTCGGCCGGCCGCCTGTTGAAATTTTCAAAGTGTTCTTAATTCTCTTATTTAAATGTGCGGCGACCATCGCCTGTATTGACAAAAAAAATATGAGCGTTTGACAAACAGATACATTTCCTTAAATTGTGGGATTGATTTCTAACAGCTATATTCTTGATTTTAATTGTATTTTTCTCAGAGATTTTCAATCCCCAAGAGGAGCCTATGCTTGATCAATCATCTCCTATAAATAGAGGAAGTTTTGGAGCAACCAAGACAACAATTGAGATACAACACAACAAGATACATTTTCAAGCAAATACTTGGTCTTTCATTGTTATTATTCTTGTTGTAAATTTGTCTAGCTTATCACTTTCACATCCTTGGGGTCTAGGCTATTCTTGATTACACTTGCACTCTATTGTATTATCAATTATCGAGTTGTAATCTTGAATTTGGGTAATCATTCAACACAAGATATCCTTGTGAGTGTTCTTGTGGTAAGAACACACTTGGGTGATCTAGGTGTTAGGTGTAAGAAGATTGTGGTAATCTTCTTGTTGAGGTGTTGAAGAATTTGGTATTCTTCAAGGTTGAAGATTGTGGTAATCTTCACAAGGTGCCGTTGAAGGAAGATTGTGGTGATCTTCAAAGGGAGATTGTGGTAATCTCCAAAGGTGTTGTTGAAGAAGAGTGTGGTGCTCTTCAAGGTGTTGTAAGTTGAATTTGTATTAATTTTGGTAATTAATAAAATTCTTTTTCTTTTTGAAATCCATCCCTGATATCTTTGGGGTGGTAGAGGATTAGGCCCTAGGTGGGTTGAACCTCTTTAAATCGACGTGTGTTGTTTACATTCCGCACCTTTATTATTGTGTTTGAGCATTCGGTTGGAAAAAGAGGGCTAAATCGAAAAGATGGAGATAATCTATTCACCCCCCCTCTAGATTATCGTAGCCGCTTGGACTTACAGTTGTGTCCTTGGTGGATAGCCAATTTAGTTAATCAAGAGAGTTAGTCACTCAACAGACTCGACTGAGCTGTTGATAGAATAACTCAGCTATTAAGACTGAATTAGCTCAACTGCAGTTTGTTTTCAGCGGAAGACTTTATACTCTTAAAATTGATTTAGTAAAGATTTAATGCTTGGTTTTAGTACTTAGAGATTATCAAGTGGATAGCAAATTTATCAACAGAGTTAAACAAATAAGATGCGAGGAAGTCTTTGAAATGTAAATGACACGATAAGATTTTATAGAGGTTCGAAGATGGGGTAATTCTTCTACTCCTCTCTTCTCTAACTCCTGGAGGAATCCACTAAGTATTGATCAAGATACAAAGTGGTAACAATCCGGATACAACAAGTCTTGATCACACAAATGACTTGATCCTTTGGGACTCGATCTGGAGATGCCTTGGTCACGCACCGGCTTCTCGTGCGACTCGGCTTCTTCACGGGAGCGCCTTGCTACTCTGACTCACTTGCTCAAGCTCTTTGGATTTGATCACGAAGCCCTCCAAAACTCGAGACTGGTTCGACCTTAAACCTTTCTACAATTCTCCTTGGAATGTAGACCCCTTTTCTTCAAAGGTTTCCTCTTCAACTGATTGAAGCTATCTTTCCTTCACAGGTGAGTGTTGGATTGATTTTCTTCGTGATGTAGGCTTGAGGATTAATCTTGAATGATTTGAGAATATTTTAGGTTACTGATTCAAAATGTTTTCTTGAAATGTTCGTGATTCGTAGTCAAGGTAATCTTTTCTCGTAGTCATTCATCAGCCTTTTATAGTGATCTTTCAAAAATCTGCCCGTTGAAGAGATAGGCTTATTTTTGAAAGTCACTTGTAGTCGTTGGCTTGTCTTGTTGCAGTCCTTGGAGTTGCCACTTCCTTGTATGAATTGTTCTTGACTTTTCGAGTTCGACACGGTGTAGTGCTTCCCATTGGTTCATTCCCTTGCACGCTTCCTCGGGACCGAGCACTTCGAGAAAGGTAGCATGGAGGTATTACTTGTTTAAGTAATTCTCTTGATTTACGTAAACGGATCTCTTTCGATTATCTCGACTTGATTTGCATTTCTTTGCTTTCCCCAGGTGACTTAGAGTCGCTTTCAATCATTGAATGACTCTTCACTTCAACTTGAGACTTGGCTATCTTGAGTTGACTTGATCGATACTTTACTCACCGCATCTCGATTGCACCTTGATCGAGTTCCCGTCTTCTCTTCTTTGCCATACTCAAATTGTCTTGCAAAATGAGTCTTCCTTTTAGTCTCTAGTTGTCTTCTTGCATGTTTAGGCACAACGACTTAACTCAACTGACCACCCTATTTGTTACAATGCGATTTTACAACAAAAATGGGGTGCCAACTTCCTAGTTTAAGTTTTACATGGCATTCATCAAAATCTAAACAATAAATTTCCCAACAATCATCAATCTCATCAACCCTAGTAGCTGGCTCCTCAATTCGCGGCGCCTCTCTGGGATCCCCGTACGTCTCAAACATTATTTTCTTTACCATTTTTGCAATTGCCTCCATATCCAGCTTGTTACCCAAATCTGCTTGTTATCGGTTTTCTTCTGTCATGGTTAAATCACTCCCTCACGTGTATATGCTCGTGTATCACTCAACTCACAATCTCCAAGTACCCACACTTGTCACGATTATAAACCAATCGGACAGTCGCAAGTACGCCTCAACACACCAAGAAATTCACCAATCCAACAACGGATCGTAATAAGATGAAATTGAAACTAGGGTTTATAATTCCGAATTTTCCAGAATTTTCGAATTCTTTTTTTTTGCACGGGTTTACGATTCTTTCCCCGCTGATTTTCTGTGCATTTCGATTTTTTTTGTACCCTTTAGGAACTAGGGTTTATGAGAAATTCTGGAAAATAACAAGAATTAAAGAACAAGGATAGACTTAACCTTGCTAGATGGCTCTAATTACCAACTGATGTGAACCGCAGCAACAATTGTGCATACAACCCAACAACAAGATGTTGTTAACCTAAGATCTTCACTAGTCCGGTTAATTTGGTGGAAACCTTGACCCGTTGCTCAGCAAAGCAAGAACCTCGGTATGCAAAGACGCCACAAGCAATTATGGATTATTGCCTGATAAGTCGATAATTGCAACAAGAACGTAAATCTTGAAGCACTTAGAGAAAACACTCAATATGAGAGTAAAAGATTAATTTGATTCATAACTAATGAAAAACAATAAATGTTCACCCTTATAAGGGATCCAAACCCTAACCCTACTAGGAAACAATTTAAACCGAAAAAGGAAACCAAAAAACTGAAAAACAAAAACTCAAAAAAGTCAAATCCGTGGATCCTGACACGGCCGTGTTCCCCGCTAGAATCAGAATAAAAACCATAAATTGCAACACGACCGTGTTGCTGAGCACGGTCAGGCCGTGTCGCCCTGCACACGTCCTATTTCGACCCCTTTCCGTTCTGAACTCGAAATAACTACTTAAGACGCGGCCTTAAAGGTTTACTTGGCCTCCGAAACATCAAAACGACTTAAACAACTCCAAATTACAACTAACGCTAAGATAGATGAATACAAGACACTATTGAGAACTTGACTACAAAGTCTTCAAGACACAAAGTGACTCGTATTCTTGGCATCCTTCGCTTGCTAAGTCTGAAGTGGACTCTGGAACGTTGATGACACCAATCAACTGGACCACGCAAACTTCTTCCTCTGTCGGCAATGCACTCTCGGTCTCATTATGCACGGCTTGAATCAACCCATTGAGCGCATCCTTGAACTTCCTTGCTCGAGCCCTTGTTATCGGACCAACTGGCACCGTCACTAGGTCCTTCGTCCATGGATTCTCATCACATTTGCTTAATACATCCTTAAATTTTTTTTATTTTACCCTTCCGCCAAATAAACCCAAATTTAGACCCCAAAATATACACCCACCCCATTTGGTTTCGAAACCTAGGGCAAAAAATGTACTTTTTCATTTTCGTGCGATATTTAGAGTAGCATTGGCTTCAAAATGTTTAGAATTTTATTCTTTTGAATTTTGAATTAACTGGGTTGGGGTGAAAATCTTGGATTCAATGGTTCGAAATTGTGCGACTTTTCATCTTATTCGAAATGACATGATCATATCATATTTTCATAAAATATAATGGCACAATCGTTTTGTGCCATATATATTTACAAATAATATGGCACGGGCACATTCATGCCATATATTTCGTAATTAATATGGCACTATCGTGCCATTTCAAATAAGTGAAAAAATCGATACTTTAAGTAATATGTTAATAAGATTTTTATATTATTGGTGTCAATGAATATATTGTGGTCCACATTTGCAAAAATGATGGTGTTGGAAAACTAGGGTTTAAATTATTTTTTTTTCCCGCATATTTTGTGGAGAAAAAAGATGAATATAAGTCGATGTAAGAATGGAGAATATAAGTTTGACAAAAATATGGGATGTATTTACAATTTTTAATAGCCTTTCAAAAAAAAAACCTACTAATCATATTGAGGAAATTACATTAAACCCCTGTACCATATATAGACTATTTTTTTGTTATACTTAACCACGTGAATTGTGCAATTTTTTGCACTTTGCCCTATATAGACAATGTTACCCCTAAAATTTTATTTTCCATAGAATAATGACAATAGTTCATTATGGTCATCATGTCTATCATGTTATCGTATAGAAAATTAATATCTCCTTAAATTCATACTTTGTTTCAACGAGATGTAGCTAGGTATTCTTAGTCAATTTTTGGGCTACTCGTCACACGTACAATTTTGCGATTGCTCCTTACGCTTAACCTTAATAGACATTGTAATGGTCCACACCAACAGACAAAAAAAATGAAAAAATTGCAACAAAAAAACAAATCGCCGCTAACTTTAGACATTAGTGGTCAATCTTAAATATTTGTCACTTATAACCAATTAAAAAAAGGAAAAAAAATATAATTTTAGTCAATTAACAATGAAAATATTCATCACTAACCAGAAATACTCAACTACATTATAGTCAAATAGTGTATGAATTTAAGAAATTATTAATTTTTTATACAGAAGCATGATGGGTTGGATATGATCGTAATGAACTATTTATTTTAAGAAAAATAAAATTTTAAGGGTAAAACTGTCCGTATAAGGCAAAGTACAAAAGTTTACATAGTTCATATGGTAAAGTGTAACAAAAAATAGTTTATATAATTAAATGTAAAAACATCAATAGTTCAGTGGGTTTAGTGTAATTTCCTCTAATCATTTTTAGTGATTTGATGAGTGTATTTACAATTTGGCAAAAACTTGTATAAGACCGTCTTACGGATCCCATTCCGTAAGACGGATCCCCAACCCGCCCGACCCGCCCGCATAAAAAAAAAATAACTGCATCTAATATACAAGTACTTGCCACACTGGGCCGCCCGCCCAAGTTCCCGCCCCGCCCGCGACCCGCCCGCTGGGCCCAACTCCAGCCCAAGTTGGTTGGATCCTCTTACTCAAAAAATTAAGAAATTTGCACCAGCTGGGAATTGAACCCGGGTCTGTAACCAAAGAGAGGTGCTATTCTACCGCTGGACCAATGGTGCTTGTTGTACATATTTAGTATAACCATGAATATAACCATGGATATAAAGATTCATTATCATCCCTTCATTTTAGAAATTTAAATTCTCTGAATACCAAGTGAAACTTTATCCGAAAAATAGTGATACTTTTGAGTAATAAATATGATACTTTTAAGGTGAACATTGATACTTTAATTTTTACATATTCAAAAATAAGAATTTTTGATATACGCATTCTAGTTTCATAGCTAATGTTTTTTACATTGAAAAACGATACTTATGATGGAAATAATGATACATTTGATATTAAATATGATACTTTTATGATGGACAATGACATTTTAAAATTTTAAATTCTCTGAATAAAAAATAATACTTTATCCGAAAATAGTGATACTTTTGAGTAAGAAATATGATACTTTTAAGGTGAACATTGATACTTTAATTTTTACATATCCAAAAATAAGATTTTTGATGTATTCATTCTAGTCTCATAGCTAATGTTTTTTACATTGAAAACCGATACTTATGTTGGAAATAGTGATACATTTGATATTAAATATGATATTTTCATGATGGACAATGACATTTTAAAATAGAAAATTCTCTGGAAAAAAATTGATACTTTGTATTAAAATAGTGATACTTTTGGTAAGAAATATGACACTTTTAATGTGAACATTGACACTTTAATTCTTATATATTCAAAAATAAGATTTTTATATTAAAATATGTGACCGTATTAAAAAAACATGATATTTTATCTCAAAAAATAGATACTTTTACTCATAAAAGTGGTACTTTTAACTCTGTCATATTTATTTTTCTTTTGTCACAGCATCTTGAATTCATAAAAGTGATACTTTATCTCAAAAATGGATACTTTTACTCATAAAAGTGAATACTTTTAACTCTGTCATATTTCTTATTACGATTTAGAAACTAGGAACAAAAAAAGAGGAAAAATAAAAAATAAATATGATGTAGTTAAAGTAACACTTTTATAAGTATCCATTTATTGAGATAATGTATCAAGATTTTTAATAGACTTGAGTTCGATTCGTAGCCTTTACATTTATAGGCATTTTTTATTTTTTTAATTAACAAAAAGCGTATTTATGAATGAATTTATATAAATTATGATACTAAAATTGCCAAATGAGTACTAGTGGTGTAGTGGTAGAACACCACTTTAAGTATATTAAGGTCGCGAGTTTAATTCCGCACTGGAGCAATTTTTTTTTAAATAAGAGGTGCGGCTGGTGGGCTGGGCGTGTGCGTTGGGCTGGGGGCTGGGTGTGGGCGTGTGCGTTGGGCTGGGGGCTGGGCCGGGGTGGGCGTTAGGGCTGGGGCGCGATCAGCGGGTCGCGGGTCGGGCTGGGGGATCCGTCTTATGGAATAGGATCCGTAAGACGGTCCTACAGGAGACCTACTCTTACAATTTTTAGTAGTCTAATAATAATCATTTTACCAAAATAAAGAGAAGAGAAACATAAAATAAAACAAAAAAGTAAAGAAAATAAAATCAGCATTCTACGGTCTCCATCGAATCAAAATTTCCCCATTCTTCACTTCAAACCCTCGGAAGCAACAATGGCGATCTCCACACTGCAGAAACTCGCCTCCCAAATTTCCAAAACTCCCTCACTCTCTTTTACCTCGCGCGCCATAATTGCCCGCTCCTACGCCTCCTTTTCCTCCTCCGCAAAAGTAGCGGATCGAATCGTCAAACTATCCGCGATCGACCCAGACGGCCACAAGCAAGAAGTGGTGGGGCTATCGGGTCAAACCCTACTCAAGGCATTGGCCAATAAGGGCTTAATCGACCCGGCCTCGCACCGGCTCGAGGAGATCGACGCCTGTTCGGCCGAGTGCGAGGTCCACATCGCGCAGGAGTGGCTGGAGAAGCTGCCGCCGCAGTCGTATGATGAGAAGTATGTGTTGAGGAGGAACTCTCGAAATCGGGTTCTGAACAAGCATTCAAGGCTTGGATGCCAAGTGGTTCTGACGCAGGAGATGCAGGGTATGGTGGTTGCAATCCCTGAGCCGAAGCCATGGGACACTCCATAAAAGTTTTTGTTTGATTCTTGGAGCGGTGGATTGCGTGGTGGCCAGTTGTAAGGCTTTTATTTTTATTTTTGAATAACGTGGATGGATATTAAGGATAATTGACCATATTAATGGACACTGGGGGCCAAATTTGATTGTTGTTTTTAAGCATGTGAACTCTGAATGAAATTTGATAATGGGACTATTTTATATAAGTTGCGGGCATGGATTAGAAAGAATGTGGATAGTTTCGAAGATTTAACAAAATGAGATTGTCTCGTTGCACTGAGTTCTTTAGTGACATGGAAAATAGTGTTTTTCTTAGCTTTGGTATGTCCAAGTCATTTCTTTAAAATTATCATTCTTGTACTTCTATATGATGTTCTTTTGTGAGTACTTAGAGAATGGGGTGGAGCAATGAGCACTTAGTAATGTGTTGATTTGGCTTAACCCCAAACTAGTTCTCGAGTTAAAGTAGTTAATTACTTTACATAGTTGAGTTTCCAAATGTTGGTTTGACAAGACATCAGGTTTGACTTGTGGAGCAATAAAAAGTAATTGAGAACCCGAAAAATAATATGGTGCGCATTCTGCTTAGTACCGACTTTTCACTTGATGGTGTCATGGTGTGTCTCTCACGTGAATGGTGATTACTCTCTTCACTCTTCAGGATAGCTGGGGCTAGAATACGTATGGCGTTTCTAAATTAGGAAACGCTTAATATATTAATAGTATCTACTAATGGTTTCTAATTCACACATGTATGGGCAATGAGTTGGAACCGAACCTATCAATAATTCTTCAGACGAATGAAAATTTGCATGTTTTATGATTATTTTCTAGAGATGAGTTGGCTTAGTGAATGGCAGCAGTAATTTCTGGGTCTGGGCCCAAAACCAGAGGTAGCATTCAGTTTAATACCACTGCAGCAAGAGTTGTTTGTGTTTCTACTTTCTAATGAATAGGCCCTTAGTTGACTAGACTACTACAGGGTTTGGCTTTCTGTTTGGTCTTCAAAAGATTCGTAGGTTTAGCTTACTCTTAAGCTCCTCAAATGACTTGGTATTGCGGATATTGTTGTTTCTGTGGGTAAGTTTATTCATTTGTTAGTACAATGCCTGTTGATTTAGAAAAAAAGCTTCTTTTTTTACTTCTAAAAGTAAAAAGGTACCGCTTTATGTAAATAGGAGAGTATTTGGTTTTACTGACATAACTATATTTTGAAGTGTGAGTTTGACAATTTCTGAAGTAGTAAATTCTAGAAGAACATGTTGGCTTTCATTTTGTGTGTTCGTGTATGCCCTTGACCTGCAAGTTTCATGTTTTCCCTTCATCATTTTGAATTGTACAGAAGCAAAAACGCAAACAACAAAAGAAGTATGTTGCAAGTTTTGCAAACACTTAAAAGAATAGATTGTGAGACTTTCCATCCCTTCTTGTGTGGGGAAACTTGTGGAAGCTAATTAAACCACTGAGGTTCAGGGCTTAAAAAGATGTTGCATCTTTCATTTCCCACAATCAACTGCTGCAAGTTTCTCTACCTCTCTCCTTCTCCTTCTGCAATGATCAACTTCAGTACTCCATATCCAATCTCTCACGATTCATGCAGATAATATTCATCTCTACTTTAGGCATGTTGAGGAACTTTAACTGGTGACTGATTTACAGTGAGAAATCTGTAAGTGGTTATTTGGACCTTTGCACATTTTAGAAGAATATTGCAGGTTGAGTGAAATGGGCACTTGGAATCTGTCTTACAGGTTTAGAAAAAGAGGTGAAATGATGCAGGAAAATTTGTCGGAGGAAAGTTTAGTAAACAACAGTAAATATAAACAAGCTTTTTGTAGCCTGCGCCCATGTTGTCTATTCTTTTTTGTAATAAACTGCTCTCTTGATATCTGTTGTGATTATCCTGGTTAGATCGGCTGGTTGAGTTGGTGACCAGTCGTAGGGAAAATATATGCAGAATTTAGTGCCTATGTATGAGACTAGGTTTATTTGTGCCTTGTGGGGAAAAAGTCTGGTCTATTTGTGTATTTTTCAGAAGAAGAGAGACAATAGGTTATCGCACCCTTAGGTTTTACACTCTCTACAAAATCAGTATGTATGTTTTGTTTATTTATTTAGGTCCTATTTGGATTGGAGGATTTGGATTTGGAGAGCGGATTTGGAGGAAGAATTTCAAATGACTCTAAATGAGAAGGATTTGAAATCCTCAAAAATGATTCCAAAAATAGTTTTCAAAGATTTGAAATCCATTATAAAATGACTTCATCCAAACAATCTAAGGTTGCATTTGGATGGGAGGATTTGGATTTGGGGAGAGGATTTAGGAAAGGATTTCAAATGACTCCAAATAAAAAGGATTTGAAATCCTCCAAAATGACTCCAAAAATAGCTTCCAAGGATTTGAAATCCATTATAAAATGACTCTATCCAAACAACCTCAATGGATTTGTTATTATGGATTTGAAATCCATAGCTCAAATCCTTCCATCCAAATGGAGCCTAAATGAATTTGTTACTATGGATTTGAAATCCATAGCTTCAAATCATTCCATCCAAATGGACCCTTAATTTGTTCTTAGAACTGGTCATGTCTTTTTCATCGGAGCCCAGTCTTCTAAAATATTCTGTTGAATTTAGATGCATTCGCTTAGGCATACCGAATATAGACTTTATCACTTGTCTTTTGCATTTAGATCCAGGATTGGGAAGAAACTATTTTTGTTGAACCTTTGTTCTCTCTCCCAATAATTTGGTAGGAGAATTTGTTGTGTATTCAGACATGCCTATATCAAGAACACCTTATTTTGGCCTTTTGGATGTAATTTTTGCTGCATCCATAGTGAGACGATTATCTTAGTTTTTCCTTAGTTATCAGTTGTCATTACCATCATCGTACCTTTCATGGAATGTTGTATGCTTCGTTCGTATTGTTCAATAGATACATGCTAGAAATTTTTTGCAGCCTTCCATGAACATTTAAGGCTCTATTTGGATGGATGGATTTGTAGTTGAGGATTTCAAAGTATAATAATAAAAGCATTGAATTTTGTTTGGATACAACGGGTTTCAAATCCTTAGGCTCCTTTTTTGATTAGTTTTTTGAGTCATTGTAGTTGCAGTTGGATGGAAGGATTTGTGTTTGAGGATAGATTTAAGGGAAGATATTCAAATGATTCCATTTGAGGATTTTAAATCCACCACAATGACTCAGAAAATAGTTCAAAATAAGAGCTCATGATTTTGAAACTCCATTGTATTATGATATTATCTGAACAAATGCAATGAATTTGTTATCAAAGATATGAAATCCTTAACTTCAAATCCGTCAATCATTGTGATTGCCAACAACCGTGAATTCTACCCTTGTGCGTTTATGAGCAAAACACACAATTGGGTTCCACCGATCCATTCTCTCATGTACTCCCCGTCCGCTGATATAGATAGCTTCAGGCATAACCTGATGAATTTCCGAAGATGGTAATGTCGTGTTGTAATTGATACGATCTAGCTTAATCGTATTCAGACTTTTTTATGCTTTCATAGAATTCATCTGGCCATCGTTGTCGGCTATCACTCTTATAGAACTGCAAATGTTGTTGGTCACGGACTTGCTCAAGAGGCCATTTCTGGGAAACTGTTTGGTTGTTGGCATGATTCTATCCCAATTGTACTTAGCTAAACTTCTGAAGTAATGAAATTTCATTTTACCGTCAAAAAGGAAAAAAAAATTCCTCTGGCCATTGCGCCAATTTCTACCTAAGTTTTATAATATTATTAATACGGTGTGTAGTTTGAATTTTACTAGTGCTTATTATTTTGAGTGTAGGAAAATCTATGATTTATCATGTATCTGGTACTTGTAAGAGGGTTTTGTAAATTTTATCATTATGTTGAATTTGGCATTTCTTGCGATTCCATGACTGGGGTCGTGGTTTAAGTTTTTATGCACTCTAGACGGAGTATGTTATGAATTGTTTCCAAGTTGGCAAATAGGTCACAGACTAATTGCACGAGCTTTTATTTTGTATATATGTACTTATATGTACTTATTTTAATAATAAAGATTCATGATTTATTAAAAACGTTTGCAGATAGCTGTAATATTCGATTTTAGTGTTGGTTCGATTCGAGACAGTTGATGTTGTGGCGAACCCTAACAGTAGAGAAACAAATGACTCACATTGTCAAGTGTACTCAATGCAAATTTCAGTCCAATCAAAATCAAAGTGAAGTAGGACAATTTTAAGACAGTTCTCTATCTAGACAACAACCAGATTTGAACTAGGGAAAAAAGAAAAAATAAATGATTTGCATTTCAACATTAATTTCGAGAATCACAATCTTAGAGGGATCTAAAAAAGACTTTATGGTCACATGCCTGGAGTCAAACGCCTGTGGGGATGCAATAAACATAACAAAGGACTAATGCTTAAACAACTTAACTTTCTTACTTTCTTAGAAGTTACCATTTTTTGGCTAACAAGTTGCCTGACTAGAAAGTCAGTCTTGTGTTCACATGAAAGGGTGCAAATAGGGCTGCAAGCAAATCGAGCCGAGCTTTTGAGAATTTAAGCTTGGCTTGTTTATTATTGAGTAGAGCTTGACCTTTATTTATCGAATATTTAGATGGTTCACAAGCTTTTTCGAGCTTAATAAATATTAATTATAAATTAAATTATATATTTCTATAACGCATATATACTAAAACCTGCCAACCCTAGTTTTAGGGATTCTCTGGTTAAACATGCTAATCCGACGTTTATGGATTCTTTGGTTAACATTGATGGTATTAATTCGGTTAAAAAAGGGGATTATTTTTCAGTTACTATTGACGAAAATCTTTATAAGCAATGTGCTAGTGAATTTTCGTGTTCATTGATTGGTCGCATCTTGCTTGGTAAAGGGGAGAAGACATGGCCTTTAATCCCCCTTCGAACCCGTTTACCAGAATTATGGAAAATCCTACATAATTGGGCGTTAATTCCTTTGGGTAAAGGGTACTTTTGTATCAAATTTTCGTCAGATGAGGATAGGGCTCAGGCGGCTATACGCTCTTCATGGCAGATCAATCCGGGTTCTATTCGATTATCTCCCTGGACTCCGGACTTTAATCCGTACAAGGTTTGTCCATCTAAGGCTAGTGTATGGGTTCGAATTTTTGAATTGAGCCTTGAATATTGGCGTCCGAGTATCATAATGGGTATTCTCAAGGCGATTGGGACTCCCCTTCAAATTGATGAACGGGCTCTTAATAGTTCTCTTGGGCATTTTGCTTGTGTTCTGGTTGATGTAGATTTGTCTAAACCCTTTCACCATCGTGTTATGGTTGAGAGGGCAGGTCATTGCTCGTTCGTTTCGCTGAGTTATGAAAACCTTCCAACTTTTTGTTTTCACTATAATATCACGGGACGCTCTATTGTGACTTGTCATCGGAAAAATCCTTCGGATACAGCTCCCAAGGAGGATGGGCGCCCGGTCACTCCTAGGCGAGACCGTTCTCGTGTTCAGAAAGTTTATCGTCCTTCCAATGTTAAGGGTAAAGCAGGGATAGCTAGCACTATGGAGCACAATCTTGATCTTCCAACCGTGGTTCATTCGCCTAGGCATGTTGATGCTTCTACCAATGTTTCTTCTGGTATGATCTCAAAGTTTAATAATGTTCCTTTGGGGAATTCTTTTGCTGCATTAAAGGATGCCAATGATTTAGTGGACGACAATGATGATCAAGATAAAGCCCTGGCTTCTACTTCCATGGAAGACACTTCGGTTGTTATGCAAGAACATGTTAGTCCATCTTTAGCTTCGCCTTCTCCATTGGCATATTTGGCTTCTTTGGATGCACATTCAGAATTGGATAACACCGCAATGAGTGTTGCATCTAGGGTACCCCACCCTTCACGAGGGACACCTTGCCCACTTTTTCTGATATCAAGAGGCGACCGCGGACAGTCCAATACAAGTTGGAGGCTTCTAAACAACAACTTCTTTGTGATGTTCAACAAGACCTGACTCCTCCAATTCATAATCTTGTTCTTTTGGACGATGTTTAATCCGATAGCTTCAAATCCTTAAACATGGTTGCTACAAAGGTGGGAACACTATGCTGATGAAGTGGATTCATTTGATAATGAGGATTTTAGAATAATTGTTTAGTGTGGATGTTGTCTTTCAAAGGTACCTTTTTTCTACCAAGGGTTGGTTTTACCTTGGTAGGTTTTAACGAGGCCCATACTTAAGCCACCTGATCGGCTTGTGATCAGGACTTTTTTCTTTCTTTTATATATTTTACGCTTATTTAAAAAATATATATAATTTTATTCAAATAAATTAATTTATTCAAATGTTCCTATATTTATAACAAATAAACATGTAAAAATTGAAATTAAAGTCAAATTATTAGTTTAAATTATACAAATTTTTATACAAAATAACTCGCAAGCATACTCACGAGCTAACAAGCCGAATGTCGTTAAGCTTGAGTTTGGTTCATTAAATTTAATATTTGCAGAACAAGGTGCAAAGCCCCAAGATACAAAAACGATAAATATAAGTACTTACCTTGTTACAGAAATGTTCTAAATTGACACGATACTCATTTATCCGTTACCCGCTCATCAATATTCGTCAAGATCAGGAGCAACGAGTGAACACAATATCCATCCAGATTTCTCCAATAAATGGCGATTCTAGTTCTGAAGTACATGTCTGCGCTAATTAAAACGAGTCAACCGGTCATATTTGACTTGAAATTGAGTAGAAAATTACAAGTGTGTGCCTTAACTCTACAAGTGCATGACATACAAATGCCCAGGAAAGGCACTTGATACACAAGGTCTGTACTCAATAGCATCCACCTTCCAAACCTAAAATTATTCAAGCAGCTGAGAACCCTTCCCAGGAAATGGGACTCAACAATGCATACCTACTCCAGATCACTCTTTCAACAAGTGGTGGAAGGTTGTCCAAGTTCATTCACTAGAACAATATAGTACAGGAATAATTACCAAAACTACCATGAGATTTATTTTAATTATAAAAAAGTCCAATTATCTTTTAAAATTACGATTATCCCCTTGAGATTTGAATTTATTTTACAAATTCCCCCCTTCAATAGGTGAAATTTGTAAAATAAAAACATGTCAATGGCGTATTTGAAAATTTGAAAGAAACTGTTTTTTTTTTTAAAATAATTAGACTGAACCTCAAGGGTGATGATGATGAATTAGACTGAACCTCCAAGGTGGTGTGTAATTATCCCTATAATGTATCTTCATGTTGCACCGTCTGAGCGAATATTGATGCAGATAGGTATGCCATGGCTTCCACGAAATCCATCAACTCATAAACCTACAAATTCAGCATCTCAGCCCCACATCAGAGTATAATATTAGCCAATTAGGTAACACGGCCCTCTTCCGGGAGATACAATGAACCCGATGAACGTTAAAGGTCATCCAGGTTAATCATTTCATCATTGTTCCAATATATTACCGATTGCTCCTGTGGTGACTTGGCTTCCAAAAGGATTTCAGTTTCATCCATGGCTTGGTCTAAGCTCTCTCCTAAATCTGGTTTCCATAAACCCACCGCATACTCTTCTATACGTCTCATAGCCCGAAGCTTTTAGGCCTTCGGAGATCATATTTTTCAGCTTACCTGATAAAATATCTCCAGAATCCATTATCCTCAGAAAACGTTCTGAAAAACCAGGAGTCCATAAAACAACTATCGCACATGTCCTATCTATCATCCTAACATCAAACTCTTCGGAGAAAACATCATGTGAATCACATAGGAGGTCTTTTAGATTTCGGTGGATATTCCACTTTTGAACCCCCACAAGAATACCAAATTCTCAATGCTAACTGTTCTAGTGTTGCCAGTCCAAATTCTCACATCGTCAGCGTCAGATTCTCTGGAATTAGTCGAGCATGGATTGAACGTATTGGAATGGCATTGAAGGGAAGGAGACAATTGGTTATAGTCACCTTCAAGAACCTCCAGAGAGATTTTCAGTGTGGAGCATAATTTAACAAACAACTGGCACACTTTCAGAACATTGTGACCATGAATATTGACTTTGTCAGTTTCTGCTGAAAATGAAATCATCTCCAATCAGTTAAAAATTGAAGCAAGAAGCACTTTGTATTAGTTAACTCATCAAAGTCCATAAGAACCAGGACAAGTGCCTCACCAGAAAGATTCACTATATGGTGTATCATTTAAGGATATCTATTAGAGAGAACACAACTAGATGAAACGAATTACTTAAAATTACGAGACTTGTAACACTGAGTGCTTACCTCGATTAGAGATCTCCATGTTTATTGGTGCAAAGGACCTTTTATCCAAATAGGAAATCGCTGCTGGCATGTTACTCATTTTCTCGAAAGCACCAATTTCCTTCATAAGATGGTTGACGTCAAGTATGTGAGGAAATACCGAAAGCAAAGTACTCCTGAATTCATCCATAGTCAATGGGAGTGGAGCTAGAAACTTTGAATGAATAAAAGCAAAATCTGAAAAAAAAAAAAAAAACATCACTAAGTGTGTTAACATTCCAAATTTGACAGAAACGGTTTTGATATACCAAAAAAGAATTTCAAGTAAGAGACCGTTCAGTGAGTTGTGCGCAACAACAGGTTTCTGAGAAGCAGAAATCAAGTCTATCACCTCTCGAAAGCCACGAACAACCTTTCTTTGCTCCTGTTCCTTATCTTGAATTTCCTTCTGTATTATGATTTTACGGTTACAAGTCTAGTTGAATCAACATATATTTCATGATAACCCAGAACAGTGGTTAAAAATTTTATACCTCAAGAAGGTTCTTGTCTTCTTCCGAACTCGTCAGAACAACTCGAACACCCTGGACCCCCCCTCCTTTTACAGGAACTTGTAATGGTACAATATCAATAAACTCTTTCAACGCCTACAGCTCATTCCGAACAATTAAAAGACCGAAAATTATGCAAAATCTAATATTTATATTAAGAGATAATTACATTTTGCCCCCCAAACTATAGGCATTTTTTGAGTTTACCACCTAAACTTTTTCGAGTTCCATTTTACCCCTGAACTCCTGGATTTTTGCTCGGTGCCATATATTGGCCACACGCCGGAAATATTCCTAGAATATTCCGTCACATGAGGGCAAAATCGTCATTGTCTCAAAGTTGTTGCATTTTGCCACTTGAACTATGTTTGACTATTACTTTACCCCTAAACTTCGCATTATTTCACTTTGCCACATAAAATTTAAAAAAATTTATATATTTATACATGTATTTTATTTCTTTTTTCCTTCTAATTCTTTATCCACAAAAAATAAATAATTATTTTAGTTATGTATATTATCAACAAAATTACACTAAATTCTTCATTTTAAACTTTCTTGTAAACTCATAGCTTATTTTCCTTTTATTGAGTTAATTTTTGCATTATAATTAAAAATATAAATTATTCTTTTCATTTTCTAGGTGAATAGAATTGTAAATATTCACCAAAGTCAATTCGAACATAATACGATGCATTTAACTTTCTTTTGTAAGTAAAAATTATTAAACGATAAAAGTATTACAAATTTATTATCATATTGTTTTATAATGTATTATATTTAAATTTATGGAAGAATATTCCTTTCGTCAATTTAATTTTTTAGTTTTATAATTAAAAATTATGAAAATTAATTTATTTTAATACAAATCTTATACACTACTTAAATGTAAAAATAATCAAATTCATTAAATTTGTAATACTTGTATCTTCTAGTAATTTTACTTACAAAAGAAAGTTAAATGCATCATATTATGTTCAAATTGACTTTGGTGAAAATTTATAATTTTATTCACCTAAAATCATGAAAAGGATAGTTTATATTGTTAATTATAATGTAAAAATTAATACGATAAAAGGAAAAATAAACTAAGGTTTTACAAGAAAGTTTAAAATGAAGAATTTATAGTATAATTTTATTGATAATATACTTAACCAAAGTAATTATTTATTTTTTGTGGATAAAAATTTAGAAAAAAAAGATATAAGATAAATGTATAAATATATGTTTTTTTTTAAAAAAAAAATTATGTAGCAAAGTGTAATAACGCAAAGTTTAGGGGGTTAAAGAGCAAGTCAAACAAAGTTGAGGTGGTAAAATGTAACTACTTTTTAAAAAATTTGAGACAATGACGATTTTGCCCTCACGTGCAAGGCACGTGCCGGAATATTCTGGGAATATTCCGCCGCCGGTGGCCAATATATGGCATTGTGCAAAAATCACGAAGTTCAGGGGGTGAAGTACGACTCGGGAAAGTTTAGGTGGTAAACTCCAAAAACGCCTATAGTTTGGGGGGTAAAATGTAATTATCTCTTATATTAATTATAGTCCCAAAATGGCAGTAAGCTCACCTCTAATGCAAGCTGCACTTGACGTTCACTGCAGACATCTATAGTCAAGGATGGTCTGGAACCATAAACTTCACTTCCTGATACAAGTCTTCTCAAAGTACTTATCAGAGCATCTGCAACAGCCAAATAAATCCATTAGGACATCAAAGGAAAAATAGCAGATCATCAGATGAGTTAACACTTTGCTCACCCTCAGTTTTATTTGAAACTTTACGAGCATTTATCCAACTCTTAACTCGAGATTTGATCCTTTCTGAAAATAAGGAATCAGCAACTGAATGGGCTGACAAAGATCCCACCGTGCTGCTACTAGGTGATAAATGGCCAATTTGAAATTTTGCCGCTGATTCTTGTGCTCTGGACAAGTATGATATACCTTGTCAGAAAAAAAATGAAACACATATCAGATCCACCACAATCATAGCATGAAATAACAGGCAAAGACTAAAGAGACGTCTAGTTGTTTAAAGCAAAATTTGCAGTGCATTCAATTATACAAATCATATGAATGTTCGTACAACAAACCAACAACAAGAGCATGAGTTATTCCTCATGTTATTCACATCTCAATTATAAATGATTGAGAAAATCAAAAAGTATACGTGCTCAACAATTACAAGAATTTAGTAGAACTGAAGTCACATACCATTGTATATGCAAGCATTAAAATCAAAACCTTCTCGTGCCATAGAGGTCAAATATGATGATTGACAAGAAAAACTATAAGATGGCATCCCAATTTTCAACTCATCCCTGGGAAACAAATGGAAGTTATACCTGCACCAGAAGTGAGATAATTAAAATCTGTAAAATTATGCGTCTCATCACTTAGGGTCTTATGTTGTCACGTCGTTCATTTTTTTCCATCCTACTCTGCTTTATTTTTTTCCCTTCCTCTTCTGCTTTATTTGTTTCCCTTCCTCTTCTGCTTCTCATTAACCTGTTTTCCTTACTTATTGTGCATTCCACTAAAAAGTAAATCAATGAACCCATTATTTTATTCAGTTCCAAATCAAACTGAGGATTGGCTATAAGACATTGAGCATAACCACAGATGGAATAAATTTTATCACACATGCATGGCATCATAAACTGGGAAAGTTCAATTTCTCTCTTCCTGCGGTTTCTCTTCGATTTGAGTCTGACTCTATTTTATCAAATGCAGACTAACCACATCTATATTTCTTCTTTATTGGACTGGTCATTTTTGTCTTGATCCACTTTGATGTGCGTTCATGTAGAAAATCTAATTTATCCCAAGAAAAAAAGGGTGCATTGAGTGAGCATGAACAATCAGACAAGTTTACTCTTTAGACTACTTGAACTTAATGCTTGTAAACCCCCCTGCCTGCCCTAACACCCCGCACTAAGCACGGTGGTACTAATATGGAAATGGCCACTTCTATGATTGCATCTTATAATTGTTTCATTGACTATTGAGCTAGTTCCAGCTCTCAAACGATGATGGCTGCACAATATCCTCACTGCCTATGAATTGACTAAGATACTAAAAAGAGTCACCTTGGTGCATTGACAACTACTTCTCCATATCTTAGCTTCATGACATTTGCTAACCGAAAAGCCATTTCTTATCCAATCCCTCATTTTATCAATTCAAACAATTATCTTTAGTAAAATGTAATATCAAAGTATGTTTGCAACTTCACGAATATATCAGTCATTACCTTTTTGCCGGGCTTTTACAGCAAACATAGATCATGTGTAAAACTACGTTTATAAAATAGTAAAAAGTGACGCTCAGCTCCATTAAGATTTTACCTCTCTACTATTCAACTAACAAATCAGATCAAATTAAACATATCAAACATCTATCCGCGAAATCAATCAAAGAGGCTTACGGATGCGCAATGAGCTTAGAAGCTTTAACTGAAAAGGGGCAGACCGAGAACTGGAGAATCTGAAACCGCATAGCAGCGTGCTTGGCTTTGATATAAGCCGTTTCCGCCGTATCAATGGGAAGGATCTTTTGCCACGGCGCCGAGTGGCCGCCGGTTTTCTGCAACGAAACCGCTACGAAATCGGAATTGGCTATGTAGGCTTTGATTTCAGCTAAAGCCTCCGAGAAGTTTGATTTTTCCACTTGCTTCACCGGCCACTGGTTGCTGTGGCGGTGGCGGACGGCGGTTTGAGTGCAGAGAAAACGTTTGTAAAGCATTATGAGGGAAATGCAAATAGAACATCCAGTCACTTAATTCGTTAATGACAAAATAGATTTTTAAAGCATTTTTCAGTTTTCAATAAAAATATTTAAATAATCTTCTTTTTAAGCGTAAATCAACAAAAGTCTGAACATAAGGAATTTGTTTTTTTAAATGTAAATCAGCAAAAAAACCAAGGTTAGGGAAGTGCTTTTTTTTTGGGGGGTTTTGAGAAGGAGAAACCATTTTCATTCAAAATATCAATGAGGGGCTTCCTCAATGATCAAGTCTTCAATGTACTGAGGAAAATCATCTTTAATAGACTCTACGAGTTTAAATTAAAAGCAAATCGCGCTTAATGATGCATCGCTAAATTACTAGAACGTCTAACCTAACTAAAAGAAAAGGAACGAAAACGAGGGAGAAGAATCTTGATATATCCTCGATAATATTTCCAAGGTAGGAAAAGTCCGTCGAATTTTTGGAGAGCGCCTGGTATACGTGCAAATTGTCCGTCTCCAGCACTACATTTTGGATTCCAGCTTCCAGCGCCAAAGATACCCCCTCTCTACACGTTGTTGCTTCAGCACTATCCACCTCCAATTCTTCTAATACCCGTCTTGAGAAGGACCGAATCACGCGACCATTATGGTCCCTAATGACGATGCATATTCCTGTTCCTTGTTCCTGCACAATAGAAGCATCAGAGTTTATTTTGAAGTGAGTAGGTGAGGGGTGCTCCCAGGCCTCAGATGCAGTCCTCTTCAGGGTGTTCGATGTGCGGGCACTGCAAGCAGCTGTGTGTTCTTCGAGTCTCCTGCAAGCCAAGTCGATGCACCGTTGTTGCTCCACTTATTTGTGTTGGTAGGTGAGCAAGTTATGCCCCTACCAAACACTCCAAAGGAGCATTACAAAGATGTCATGTGATTCACTGTCAATTCTTTCCATCCCTCAGCAAATCCAGTCCGCAAGGGACCCTTCCCTGTATATGCCTTAGTGCAAAGTCGCAGGTCCTCCCACAGAAAAGCCACCCATGGACAATCTCTAAGCGCATGCACATCCGTCTCAATCTCCATAGCACATCTACAACACATCGGATCGGTCCCCACTCATCTTCTAGTTAAAGCACTCTTTACAAGGAGTATTCCTTTAAGACACTTCTATAAAATGATTTTAGTTTTTGGGGGTATATCTAGATGCCATGCCCATTTCCAGATTTTGCAATCCTTCCCAGATGAAGATGGAATTTCGTTTGAGCTCTCTTGAATTTTCTTCGCCACCTGGTACCCTGATTTGGCACTATATACTCCATTGTTTGTGTAGTGCCACATGACTCTGTCTGGTCTCCCACTCAATGTCAACAGAATAGCTTGGATAACCCTTGCTTCTTGGGAGTTAAATAATTCAGTTAGTCGTTTAATATTCCATCTAGAAGAATCATCATGAATTAAATCTCTAACCATTAGATCTTCCGGCCTATCCCCTAAAGGAGTTATTATTCAGAAATTTGGGAGCTCTGGCACCCAAGGGTCTTTCCAAATGTTAACTTCATCTCCATTCCCAATATTCCAACGAAACCCCTTCATAATAATATGTCTTCCCGCAATAATGCTTCTCCAAGTGTATGATGGGTTATAGCCAGTTGTTGCTTTGAAAAAATTATTATTCGGGTAGTACTTCGTCTGGAGTGACTTTGCCAAAAGGGATTCATCTTCATGAATGAGCCTCCAACTTTGTTTAGCTAACATTTCCTCGTTAAAACACCGCAAGTCTCGAAATCCCATACCCCCCTCATGTTTAGCTCTAGCAAGTGTGCTCCAGGAACACCAATGAATTCGCTTCTCTTCACGCTTTTTCCCCACCAAAATTACTAACAATTGAGTTCAATTCTTTGGCAAGTATTTTGAGGGAGTAAAAAACAACTCATAATATAGGAAGGTATAGCTTGAGCTACCGATTTAAGCAGAACCATCTTGCCCGCCGCTAAAAATAATTGACTTTTCCATTGTTTGAGTTTTTTCCAAACCCGATCCACTACTAGCTGGAAAACTTCCTTTTTCGAATGTCCCACTACCGTAGAAATGCCCAAGTAAATCGGATGTTTCACCACCCTCACAACCCCCATTTTCGATGCAAGGTGTTGTTGCTTGGAAAGCTCAATGTTCCCACTAAAAGATATCTCCTACTTTTCCAAATTTATATTTTGACCAGAAGCCCATTCGTAGGCTTGAATGATCCTGCCCATTTCCACAATCTCCTTCTTGTTCGTTCTACCGAAAATAATGCTATCATTGGCAAAAAAACAAATGTGAAATATGCAGCGCGCGTCTACTAATCTGAATTCCGTGCAAATTCCCGCAAGCTTAAGCTTTTCGGATCATTGAAGAGAATGCTTCTGCACAAAATAGAAATAGATACGAGAAAAATGGGTCTCCTTGTCGAAACCCATGGGAAGGGGAGAAGACGTCTCCAATCTGGCTATTAATCAAAATTGAAAAAGTAACAGAGGATACACAAATGCACTATTAATGCCCAATTTAATCATCATATGTCGAAGAAAATTCCATTCAACTCGGTCACAAGCCTTGCTCATGTCGAGTTAGAATGTGAAGTTTCATTTTTTCCTTGCCTGGATGTTCTTCATATAATGGAAAATTTCAAATGCAAGTATAGCATTATCTGTAATGAGACAGCCAGGTACAAATAAGGATTGGGTATGGGAAATAAGACTCGTCAAAATAGTTTTAAGTCTGTTAGCAATGGTTTCAGTAACGATTTTAAAAAGCACATTGCACAGACTTATGGGACGAAAATCAGTGACTCACTCGAGTTTCTTTTTCTTGGGGATTAGAACGATGAAGGTATGTTTAATGTTTTTGAACTCTTATGACCATTCAAGATATCAAGGACAATACGCAGAATATCAGTTTGAATTAAAGACCAGAATTTATGAAAAAAATATAACAGGCATATCATCGGGTCCTGGCACTTTGGTAGGGTCCATCTCGCATCAAGCGCCGCCAGTAATTTCCTCCTTTATAAACATTGTACCAAGGTATCATTCATCTCAGTCATCATTTTATTGTCAAGAGCGTCTATGGCTTGTTCATATCTAAACTGGCCTCTGAAGAGAAAAGATCCTGATAATAACTCTGAAATGCCCCTCTGATGTGCTGTTCATCCTCAACCCAACCGTCATTAGCACCCCGGATTTTCTCAATGGTATTACTCGTTCGACGTCCATATGCAACTTTGTGGAAGAAAACCAAATTTTTATCATCATCCTTTATCCAATTGGCTTTAGACCGCTGGTGCCACATGGATCTTGTTTTTTATAGAGACTAGTTAGGTGTTGCTCCATCATTCGTCTCTCTCTAATATATTTTTCAGTCGGTGGCATAGTGGATTTTTGGTTCAATTGGTCTTCACAAATATGGATTTGATGACTTACATTACCAAAGTGATGTCTCTCCCAGATTGTTAATTCTCGACCGCACCTTTGGATTTTTTGTGCTTGTGTATAGAGATGTTAAAAGGGCCGGCCCATTTAAACCGCAAAAATAACAGAGTTAGGGCCTCCATATACTGGCCCGTTTAAATCCAGGCCTTTTGGCCCGGACCGATTAGCCCGCGGGCTAAACGGGCCAGCCCGCCGGCCAGCTGGTTTTTTTATTTTTATTTTTCATTTTTTATTTTTGTGTCTGTGTTACTGTGTAATTATGTCTGTCGTAACACAAAACTTAAAAAAAGTATGAAACCCTTCCTCCTCCACCCTACACGCTGAGTCGCGCCGCTACTCTGCTCACCAGTCACCACTCATCGTCGCCGGACTTGCTCTCCACGCTGCAGTCTGCGCTGCTACTCTCCCTCACCATTCGGCACTCGCCCTCGCCACAGCATGTAAGTCATCTTCTTTCTTTCTTTTTTTTATACGAGCAGGACTATTTTAGCCCACACTTAGATAGATAGGACATCAGGCGGTTGGGGGTCTTGGGCTCTTGGGGGATGTGATGAATATGATGAATATAGATAAACAATAGCCACGTTTTCTCCTTTCAATTTCATGGCTGATCTCCCTCTTTTTTTGTTTTTCCTTAGATTAGATTTGTTTCTCGTATTCCTTCAATAATTCTTTTGATTTTGTTTTACTTTTATTTAATTTTCTCATCATGTTCAATTTATATGAATATAAATAAATATGATGTTTACTTGGCAGTTGGGCCATTTCGAAAATTGATGTATATTCAATATTTATGAATGTTAGAGAATTAAAAAGAGGATTGCCAGATTGGGGATTTTCTATTTTTTGAGGTGCTTTGCTTTGATGTATATGTGTTTGTCTTGGATACACTTTGTCTTTTTGTATTGTATATTTGCTTCTGCTTTTAAGAAGGTGAACTGATTTTTAACTCTTGTGGCAGTAAACATGGATTCTCAAAGTTATGACAATGATGAAGTGGAAGTTTTGGAATCCGTTGCTCTTTCCGATAATGTGAGCTCCGAGAAACCCTCAAAAAAGTCTAGAACAAATACTTCGAAGGTATGGAGCAATTTCTCTAAACCTGAAAATGGTAGAGTGAAGTGCAATGGGTGTGGAAAAGATTATGCTTGGTACGGCTCTATTTACGGAACTTCTACTCTTACACGTCATATAAATAATTGTAAGAGTGTCAAATATAATGATGTGGGTTTGATGTTAAATGATGAAGGGAAATTAAGATCTAAGAAGATTGATCCAAAACATATACGTGAGCTTTTGTCTAAGGCTATTATTTCACATGATCTCCCACTTTCCTTTGTTGAATACAAATGGGTAAGAGAGTTAATCAAGTATTTGAATCCCGATGCCAAAAACATTAGTAGATTAACAGCTACTACTGATATTTTAAAGTTGTATCATGTTGAAAAGGAGAAGTTGAATCGTGTTATGCTTGATAGTCCTAGTAGAATATGTTTAACATCTGATTGTTGGACTGCTTGTACTAGTGAAGGTTATATTTGTTTGACGGCTCACTTTGTTGATTCTAATTGGAAATTGAATGGTAAGATTCTTTCTTTCTGTAAAATGGAGCCTCCACATTCTGGGTATGATTTGGCAAATAAGGTGTATGATTGCTTGAAAGAATGGGATATTGAACACAAGATATTTCCCTTACATTGGACAATGCTTCGGCTAATGATTCTATGCAAAATTACTTGAAAGAAAGACTTTATCTGCAAAATAGTCTTCTTTGCAATGGTCAATTTTTCCATGTAAGATGTTGTGCTCATATCTTGAATCTTATTGTCCAAGATGGTTTGAAAGTGGCTAATGAAACTTTAAACAAAATCAGAGATAGTATTAAATATGTTAAGGGATCGGAGGGGAGGATGAAAAACTTTCTTCAATGTGTTAGTCAAGTTGGTGGTATTGACACTAAAGTTGGTTTGCGGTTGGATGTACCTACTAGATGGAACTCTACTTACACTATGCTTGAAAGTGGAATTAAATACAAGCGTGCCTTTAGTAGTCTTCAATTGATGATAGAAATTATAAGTTTGCTCCGACAAATGAGGAGTGGACAAGAGGGAGAAAATGTGTGAGTTCTTGCGCCCATTTTATGTGATTACAAACTTAATTTCTGGAACTTCTTACCCGACCTCCAACTTGTATTTCATGCAAATATGGAAAATAGAGTGCTTTTTGAAAGCCTATGTGGAGAGCGAAGATGAAGACATTAGGAATGCATCTTTGAAAATGAAAGAAAAATGTGATAAGTATTGGAGTGATTACAGCGTGGTGCTTGCATTCGGGGCGGTGCTTGATCCTCGGGCAAAATTGGGAATGATAAAATATTTTTTCTCCCAACTTGATCAACATTCTTGCCAAGAGAAGATTGATAATATTAGAAGCAACTTGCAAATGCTTTTTGGTGAGTATACGAAGTGGATGTCCTCTACTCAACCAAATGAAAGTAGCTTCCAAAGTACTCCAATTTTATCATCTTTTGCTTCGGGTTCAGCTGGTGGGAAAGGAAAGGAACGAGTTGATGATAGTTTGTATGATGTGAGTATTTATTTTGACTTATCTTATATTTATATGACATATTAATTATATTTTGTTTTATTAATTGTTTCTTTTTTCTTATTTGTTTATTTCATTTTGTTTAGGTTATACAAGAGTGACAGAGTAAAGCATCAGATTGCCAAAATGAAATGTCTGCATTGGATCAATATTTGGATGAGCCCCCACTTGAATTTCAGTATTTTCCAAATTTAGATGTTTTGGAAATTTGGAAAAATTATAAGAAGCGATGCCCAACATTATCAATTATGGCATGTGATATACTAAGTATTCCTATCACCACTGTAGCATCTGAGTCTGCATTTAGCATAGGGGCTCGTGTTCTCACTAAATATAGAAGTCGACTTCTTGGTAATAATGTGCAAGCTATTCTTTGTACCCGTAGTTGGTTACAAGGTTTTGTTGATGGTAAGATTCTTAAAGTTTTATTTTACTATTTGATTTCAATTATATATACATATAGATAAACTTCTTACTAACAATTTGTTTTTTTGTTGTTGTTTTATATATTTTAGATGAAAAAGAATTAGAAGATATACTTTGTCCAAGGAAGGATCAAATATTATTGATGATGATGTTTGAGTTGTATTTGAATTTTTGTAATTTGAACTTTTAAGACTTTATCCATGTATGCAACTATAAACTTTGTGTCACTTTTATTATTGTGGATCATTTAGTTTTGCATATTAAATTTGAATGTTAATGTTATACATGCTTAATTTTAAATTTTAGGTTTGTATATAATTTTTTTTTTATTTTTTTGGCTTGTAGCCCGATAGTGGCCCGTTTAGCCCAAAGTCCGCTAGGGTTAGGGTTAGGTTCACATTTTCCAAACCATATAAAAGTGGCCCGTTTAGCCCGAAGCCCATTAAGGCCAACCTGTTTAACATCTCTACTTGTGTCTCGGCCGAGTTGGTACAAGTTTCAGATTGCCACGATTGTTGCACCACATTTTTGCAAGATTCGTCTAAGAGCCACATTGTTTCAAAGCGGTAAGTCTTTCGTCTTTTCATTTTGAATGTCTCTGGATAGATGATCTTTTGTCCCACGTAAGTAATAACGGACAGTGGTCCGATGCCATAGGCGGTAAATGTGAAACCTTGTGATCCGGAAACATGTAGATCCATTCCATATTCCCAAAGCATTTATCCAATCTTTCTTGTATATGTCCGTTACTGTCTGACCATTAGTCCATGTGTACGAGAAACCTTCATAACCTCGGTCCTCCAGACTGCATTATGAATGCATGAATGAAAGGCTGCCATCTTGCTATCTTCTTTGGCCTGTCCTCCAATTTTTTCGAAGCTATATAGAATCTCATTAAAATCACCAATGCAAGCCAACTTTGATCGTTACTCGTATCTGCTAGCTCCCTAATTGGCTGCCAAGTCAGAGCTTTTTGTCCGTCTTCAGGCCACCCATAAATTCATGTCAATCTCCAATTCCTATCCCCTTCCGAGACTGAGGCATCAATGGTGCAAAGAAGAAGATAAAATATTTACTGTGTATATTTCGTTCCAAAGGAGGCATAATCCCCCTCTTCTTCCACCCGATGTTGTATCACAATTAACAATAAACTCTCTATCCAAGCCGATATTCAGTCTAACGCTGCTGATTTCCTCCTGATTAAGTTTTATTTCCATAAGAAAAACAAAATTGGGATCTTCAGATCTAATTATTTTATTAAGCGCATGAAGTCGACTTATCCACCGCCTCATGTCACGCCGACTCTGAAGTGAAAATGTATTATCATGTGTACATTGTTAATTTCATGTTTACTACATATATTCATGTGATTCATGCATGATACGACTATAGCCATATTGATAGATGACATGATATTGATTTATTTAAGCAAACAGAATACTACGCATCCAGACTTTCTAAGTTGAGGTAATAAATCGAATTTCGAGGATGAAATTATTTTTAAGGGAGGTAGAATGTAATACCCGTAACCTAATTTTAGTGATAAAATTAGGATTTGATTAGAACTAATTTAGAATTTTTGAAACCCTAATTTCCCTATTTTGGGGATTTAATTTTTGATTCAAATCTTAAAATAAAGGAAGGTTAATTTTTACAAAAAACAAAAATCATGTTCAAAAGAGAAAGAAATCAAATATGCAATTAGGCATGTAAATCAAGTATATTGAAAATTTCAGCAAAATCCCTTATCATATATTCTTTGAACCCTTGGCCTATAAATTGAAAACCTACCTTAGGGTTATTTCTCACAATTTCTACACCAAAGCAAGAAGATAAAATATTCTTCTTCTTCTCCCTAAAAAGAAAAATACCGCCACTATGCTCCACCGTCGCTGCCGTGTTCCGCCATCAGCACCTCCACCATGGCCACCACCTCCTCAAACCCTAAGCCCCAAAATGAAAACCCAAAGATAAAAACAAGAAGAAAAAGAAGAAATAGAGGGGAGACGAAGAGGAGTCATCACCTCCGGTTAGTGCCGCCACGTCGTTGGGAAAAAAGAAAAGAAAAAAAAGGAGACAAGGAACTTGAATACTAGGCATTTACACTTGCATTTATTTTCACGAAGTTTCTGCATTTAAGGTGGGTTTACTACTTATTGTCTATTTTAAATGTCTTGTATAATTGTTGTATGTATGGGCACGTTAAACATGACATGACACGAATGTACTTCATTGTACAAACACGGATGTACTTAATTGTACACGCATGAACGTACTTAATTGTACACCCACAGTTGGTCACCGGGCATTGTTTGATCAAACCATGGAAATCACATGTGTGTATGCAGTAATGATTATACTTCCGTATTTAATTTAGACAATGCGTCCCCACTAGGTTGTTGAATGCTCCCTCAATATTTAATTCCCACAGATGAATAAAGGAGTCGGAGCGTGCACATAGGGGACGGTGGAAGTCATTAAGGAATTTGAAAGGTCACTTATTTTAAATTATTTTATGATGCACGAGACTTGACATTTTCTTTTCATTGAGATTTTTATTTTTAAATTCTTCAGACATATTTTCATGAGTATTTCGTATTTTTGGACAAGTCATAGCATTTATTTCCATTTAAAAGACGTTTCAAGCTTTGGCCTGTTTTTAGCACTTTATAAAAATCACGTATTATGTTTTATACGAAATTGGGATGTCACAGGCTAGCATAGGGATGAGGGATAATGATTGAAGGGAGAGTCTAAGTTGTGCGTTTAATGGAGATAAGAGGGGGTCATTGGTAGCCACTTGTTCGATATTATCATCTTCATGGTTTTGGAGCTGTTTTGAGATAAGAGGGGTAATATGAGTTTGCTGGGTATATGGTAAGTGGGGTTTGTAGGTTGGTGGGAAGCTTTGAGTTTTGGGGTCCTTACCGAATAGATTACAGATCGCCAAGAGTCAGGTCTTTGAGGGGTGTCCCGAGTAGCAGACGTACGTTTGAGTGGTGCTGCTTTTAGCCACGGACCGTATTTCATGCTGGCTGTATCCATACATTCATTACGATCATATAGTCCACAATTGCGAAAAAAAGTGTCCGATAAGCCCACAACAGAAATAATATATTGGTAAGGCTTCATACTTGAGTGGTAATGTCAATTGGTTCCCTTTGATCCGAATTGTTATAGCCCGCTGCAAGAGTTTTGTAATGTCGAACTGAACTTTGAAAAGCAAAAATCTACCAAACATCCCTTCAATAGAATGGTATAAAACCAATAGATCCCCAAGCCTTCCCGCTATCATCATCGCGATTCTTGGGGTTCATGCACGCGATTGGAACATCGTACACCTTAGCCCAAAACATTTGCATGATTTATACTGATAGTAGATGGTTGCTCATTTTCTTGTAACTCCCTGAGTGCGAATAATCCCCCGTTGAAATGCCACAGTTGATTGGCTGCACCCATTTCATGTTTTCTTTACTACCAAATCGAAAAAGATATCAAATTCTCACCCCATTCTCTTGTTATTACCTCATCTTTCACTTTCCACGCCTTCTTTATAACTTCGATAAGGTAGAAAGATTTCCAACTTTTCTCTTTATAAAGTTTTCCGACCAGGCAGCATGGTTGTTCTTGCTTATGGACTCGATTATCAACCTTCGTATCATCCAAGTCAAGAATAAACTTTTCCTTCTCCGTGAACTCATCCATGGTTTCAATCAATTCTCCTCTGAGGCCAGTTGTGATCCGAAGCCACGACCCAAACACCCTGCAATAAGATTAAGACAGAAATAAAGAAAACCTAGGTAGAACCAGACACAATGGTGGGAGTAACTACACAGATCTGAGCAAAAAGACTCCCTGACCAAAACTACACGACACCTCCGGTGAGAAAGACTCAGAAAGGCTCAGAAAAGGGGGAGAGAACATGAAAGCCAAAAAAGAAAAGACAGGATCGAAACCCTAACCAGGAAAACTACGAACCCAAATAGACTCAAAAAAAAGAAAGGGACAAAATAAGGACATAGGGATGTGTATGGTGGTGATGGGAAGAATGGTAATGACACAGTTGCACGATGAAAGGAAACGTCCTCTCTTGGAGACACCATGGGAGAACCCTAATAGAAAATCCTAGGGGATGACCAAACTCCTAATGAGAGGAGAACCTCTTATGGAAGTGTCAGGTGTGGTTTTCTTTTCAAAAGAATTCCAGTCTTTTATTATGGGTGGGTCTATTAACATCCACCTTTTTTCTTAATACACCCACTCTTTTTTAAAATTCCAATTCTGTCCCTTCCCTCAAAACAAAATCCTATTTCCCAACCCTCATTTACATCTTCCCTATCCTAACCCACCATGGTGCAGCGACGCGGTGGTGGCAGACCTCTCACCCTTCTGGCCTTCTCTCTATTCTTTTTGTTTACTCCCAAAACTTACTCCTCCTCGCCGATCACCTTTCTAGTTGAAGACCACCACGAGACCTGCACAAAGGGGGGCCGGAGGGGGGCTCCGGCGTACCCTCTCCGATGCTTAAGTCAGTATTGTGAGAAGGAAGATAGACTAGAGAGAGAAAAAAGCAATGTAACAGTAAAAATGGGATTAGGTTAGAATAAACCTGGGCTTGGGCCTTTTATACCTTAGCTCGGATTAGGGTTTCCGTAAAATCCGGGATTCCGTTACGATTTGGTGTCAGAGTCATCATTAGGTTAGGATCGGATCTCATTAAAAACCCTAATTTCACGCCTGTAATACCAGACCTCCGATCTCTCAGAACAGGTCGGCTCTTTGTGTTGATACAAAACCTTTTAAATCTTACAAGGCATCTCCAGCCTTATTCATCTCATACGCCGAACCGACCTATTCTTCTAAGGTCATGCCCAACTGTAACCCGTCCACAACAGGTCGACTCAACACTGCTAAATCTATACAGGTCGGCTCATCACAACTTGAACTTGGGCCCTGACAGACCGGCCCAAGTTGGCAGGCCCTATACTAATCTCTTGTTGTAAGCCTCCACGGATCGGCCCATTACTTAACGCTTAACAATCCTAAGGCTATGGGCCTTATCATTTCGGTCTAATGCCCGATATCATCAGATCGGCCAAACACTCCTAGACTTGTCGGGTCGGCCCAATGTCATGGGCCTATCAGGTCGGCCCAATGTCATGGGCCTATCAGGTCGGCCCAATGTCATGGGCTATCAGGTCGGCCCGGACCATCGTTTGCCCTTATCAATTCCTCCCCCCAACTATGGATTGGTTTGCACCTCAACCATAGTTACTTATAGGCCGAACTGACCTATCATTTAGGGTTTGTGCTTTTCACTTTCCCGCCGACTCTTGGCTTTTCAAATTCCTGCCGCCCTTTGGCCTTTCGAGTACCTGACACGCGGATTTGATTGATTAGACATCATTTCGACTTCCTGACACTTCGTAGACCGTCCAATCATCTCCTCGAAAATCGAGGCACCCCTTTGTCTTCTTTCCCCTTATAAAAGCCACACTCTTCTTCCATTTCTCACTTTTCTTTCTTCCAGTTTTCGAAATCTTTCCTCAGCAAATATTCACCTTCTCCGGCGGTATTCTCCCGACTCCGTAGGCTTCCCAAAGTTTCACGATCCAGACCATCTTCCTCCCTCAACCTCCTATTTCTAATCGCAAGTAAACTTTCTTCTCCAGCTTTTTCTTTTTCCTTTAAATATGGCATCTTCTTCCTCACACTCAACACCGCTCGGACGCGGTTGTCGCCGACTTAGAACGGTGGGCGATGACTACGGCTCTGTTCCTCCGCCCCTTTCCCTCACCGTGTCCGCCCATCGGACCCGACGCGATCAATCTAGCTCCGATTCGAGTCGTGATTCTCGATAGAGATCCGAGCTCCGTGCTCGGGTCCCTTACCCGTATATCCTCACGATTTTAAGGGGACCACCTTATCAGCCCCCAATCTTCAAACCCTTAAAAGGACCGCCCAAATTCCGTCCTCTTTCAAACTCTATCTTCCCAGCAGCTCTGACCGACCTAACCGACCTCCACCCAATGCCTTATCCTTCTTCGTAGGTCGGATAGAGGGCGGCCTCGATTTCCCATCCATCCCTTCATGGTGGGGTATCCGAGTTCTCCCGGTGCCTTTAAATCAAAAATTTCCCGAACTCATTCCGTATTCTAGCCGCTTCATTATTTTGACCAAGTATTTAGACATAGAGCCCACTCTAGATCTGTTCTTTGCCCTATTCCAAATAAAGAACTCAAACACCAAGGGTCTTTTCTACATCACCTCCCGAGGTGATGCCCAGTTTTTAAGCAAGTATCCTTCCTCCAACAAATTCTGGAAGGACAAATATTTTTTCATTTCCTCCCCCCGAGCTTGGGGGTTCCCTATTGCTTGGACCTGGACCCTTCCACTTCAACGCAAACACAACCCCAGAGATCGGTCTCCCGACCTCCAGGCTCAAATAAATAAACTCACTTTAGTCAAGTATGACCTCTCTCGCCTTATAACCCCTCCTCTTCTGTACTACTTTGAGCTGAGCCCCATTGTGGCTCCTCTGCCTTGCGATATTGGTAATTGATTTTTTTTTTTTTGCCATTGATTTATTTTATTCTTACTCATTGGCTAATCCTTTCTCTTTGTGCAGATATGTTCATGGCACAGATGGTAGCTGAGCTGGATGATGAGGAGCAAGTCCTTGCTCCTGGCTCACAACCTCCTTCATCCAGTGCTGCCGCTCCACGCCCTGGAGGTCAGCCTCCTCCACTTCGGCGACCAGACACAATTGCCGCAGTGATGGCCGATCTTACTGGCCCAGGAGCTCAACCTTCTATCCGACCTCCTCCTTCCAAGAGGCCGGCTGTTGGCACCAGCACGGGAGCTGCCAAGAGGGCGAAGAACACCCCACCTCCTGCTGCTCTCCCTCTCTCTCGCACTCCCATTCATACGCCCAACCAAACCTTCTTCACTGGCAATTCCATCCTGAAGAACACCGATGGAACCTTTGCCATCCAATATATTCAAGGCAACTGCCCGAACCCCGACCGAACCGCCATGGAGAAGCTCAGCGATCTTTGGCGAGTGACTTCATTCTGCCTCAACCAATCCAAGGCCGATGCACAATTGGCTGCACTGATCTCCCGAGCTCGGGTTGGCTTTGCCGATCCTTCCCAAAGTGCCGAGCTCAACAATTCCAAGAAGGAGGTCGTCCGGCTGAAAGCTCGGGAGACTAAACTCTTAGAGGAAAATCGCCGGTATAAGGAGGGGGAAGAAGTCAACAAGGCCACGGTGGCTTCTCTAGAGGCCAAAATAAAGGCTTTGGAGACTGATAATGCCGACCTGAAGACCGAGCTAAGCGATCTCCAGCTCAGATGTACTGTCAATGTCGACCAAGCCCGAGCTGAGGGCATAGAAGCCGGTCGGCAAAGTTTCCTCACCTCCCCCGAGGGCTCTTCCATAGTTCAGGCCATTCGGGAGCGGGTGAAGCAAGCCTTTTTAAGCTCCAAGAATTCATCCGAGTTCTCTCTCAGATTCGCCATGGAGTACTATGGCTTTGCTTTTGACCAGGCCGAGCTTCAACTCAGGGAACGCGGTATCACTACCGAGCCCTTCGATCGCCGAGGTCCCCGGAGGATTCTGCCCGACCCCAAAGGCCGTGTTTTTCGACGAGGCGGAGCGTCTCAACCTTGCTCCTGTGGGAGGAGTTCATAGAATCCTTATCTCTTCCTTTTATCCTCCACCCCCTCCCGGCTCGGCCGGTCCTTCACAAGCTCCTGGAGCTCGGTCATCCTCTCGGCTTCTCGCAGGTCAAGTTCGAGATATCCCCGGATGACGATCCCGAACTCGCTCTCATAGACGATGTGACCATCTCCATGGATGACCCGAACACCGAAAATGTTCCCCCTACTACTTAGGAGTTTAGTTCTGCTTTTGTACTTTTCTATCATGTACTTGTATTTATTTTGGATGATCAATAAAGTTTCTTCACACTTTTATTTCTTGACAAGTATTTATGCACTTTTACAAAAAAGATTAGCACATCGTGCTCCTCATGGCCCCAAGTATTTGGAGACTAGCTCGAGCTGAGCTCCAAATACTTGTCGATCTTCAAAGGAAGTTGGCTCGAGCCGAGCTCCTTGCATGGCCTCGTGGCCCCAAGTATTTGGAGACTAGCTCGAGCCGGGCTCCAAATACTTGTCGATCTTCAAAGGAAGTTGGCTCGAGCCGAGCTCCTTGCATGGCCTCGTGGCCCCAAGTATTTGGAGACTAGCTCGAGCTGAGCTCCTCCAAATACTTGTCAGTCTTCAAAGGAAGTTGGCTCGAGCCGAGCTCCTTGCATGGCCTCGTGGCCCCAAGTATTTGGAGACTAGCTCGAGCTGAGCTCCAAATACTTGTCAGTCTTCAAAGGAAGTTGGCTCGAGCCGAGCTCCTCGCATGGCCTCGTGGCCCCAAGTATTTGGAGACTAGCTCGAGCTGAGCTCCAAATACTTGTCAGTCTTCAAAGGAAGTTGGCTCGAGCCGAGCTCCTCGCATGGCCTCGTGGCCCCAAGTATTTGGAGACTAGCTCGAGCTGAGCTCCAAATACTTGTCGATCTTCAAAGGAAGGCGGCTCGAGCCGAGCTCCTTGCATGGCCTCGTGGCCCCAAGTATTTGGAGACTAGCTCGAGCTGAGCTCCAAATACTTGTCAGTTTTCATCTTTTTCATTTTCCGAACTCATGATGTAGGGCAGCGTATCACTTCATTCAAAACGAGTATATTGATTACATCGAATATTTCTCTATTCTAGGAATGATATTTCTTCAAATTACAACTGTTCCAAGCCCTCGGGAGTTTTCGACCTCCGATCTCTTCCAGCTCGTACGCCCCCCGCTAGTACCTTGACCACCCGAAGTGGCCCTTCCCAATTTGCATCCAATTTCCCTTTGTTTTTGCTAGCATCTGACCTTCTCAAAACTAGATCTCCGACCTGGAAGGCCCTTTTCTTTACTTTCTTGTCATAAGCCGCTTTAATCCTTCCTCGTGTCTTTTCCATCTGCAAAAATGCCATTTCCCTTTTCTCATTTATCGTATCCAATGCCTCTCGAATCAACAACTCATTAATATTTTCCTCAAAATTCTGAACTCGATGTGTTTCCATCCCGATCTCCGCCGGTATGACAGCATCCATACCATACACCAGGCTGAACGGAGCCTCGCCAGTGGCCTCTTTCGGATTAGTTCGATAAGCCCACAACACCGAACTGAGCTCCCGAACCCACGCTCCTCCTGCCTTCTCTAGCCGAGCTTTCAATCCTTGGACAAGAATTCTATTAGTCACTTCCACCTGTCCATTAGCCTGCGGGTGAGCCACCGAAGTGAAGTTTTGCTTGATCTTCATTTCCTCACACCAAGCTCGGATTTACGCCCGAATCTGCGTCCCCATTATCGATATTAAGGCACGAGGCACTCCATACCGACACACTATATTTTGCCAAATAAATTTCATTATCATCTTCATTTATCTTAGCAAGAGGTTCTGCCTCCACCCACTTGCTAAAATAGTCGATTGCCACAATCAAGAACTTCCTCTGACCTGAAGCCGGGGGAAAAGGACCCACAATGTCAATTCCCCATTTTGCAAACGGACATGCCGAGCTCATCGTCATGAGTTCTTCCGCCGGTCGATGTACCAAAGGCGCATGGATCTGACATTTTTCGCATGCTCTCACCAACTTCTCTGCTTCTCCTTTCAGGTAAGGCCAAAAATACCCTGCCCTAAGGACTTTTTTCATCAAAATTCTCGCTCCCATGTGATTCCCACAACAACCTTCATGTATCTCTCTGAAGCACATATGACCCCCCTCTCCCCCCCAAACACTCCGCAAAGGCATAGAGAAGCCTCTCTTATATAACTTATCCCCGATAATGCAAAAACGTGTCGCTCGAATTTTCAATGAGCCAGCTCTTGCGCCTATCTTGGTAAGACCCCTTCTTTGAGGTAAGCTATGATAGCCGACCTCCAATCCTCTTTTTCCTCAATCTCTCCGACTTCTAACCCTGATCTTAGTTTCCTTTGCTACCGAGGAGTGTGATCTGTTTAGCTTGATTCTCCAAGGCCGAATCGCCAATTTTGCCGAAAAATCCGCTCTACCATTTTCTTCCCTCGGGACTGACATATCTTGATTTCCTTCACTCTTCCTTCTAAAGCTCGATATGCTTCGACATACCTCTTCATCCTTTCTTCCCTTACCTCGAACTCTCCCATAACTTGTTTATGGACGAGCTGAGAGTCCATGTAAATTACCATCTTAATAACCCCCCATCTCAATGGCCATTTGCATTCCTCGATGAATGCTTCATACTCTGCCTCATTATTAGATAGCTTGAATTCCAACCTCACAAAGAAAGTCATTTTCGATCCCTTGCGGGCCGATCAAAACAATACCAAAGACCACATCCCGAACTCCCTACTGAACCATCCACATAAATCACCCAAGCTCCTTCACCGCTATCATCTCTGGTTGATTCTTGAACAAAATCTGCCAAAGCCTGAGCTTTGATGGCCGATCTGTTCTCAAATCCAATATCATACTCACTCAGTTCAATAGCCCACTTCACTAACCTCCCCGCTACCTCAGGTTTGCTCATCACATTTCTCAACGGAAGATTAGTTCGAACGATTACCTTATGCGAAAGGAAATACGGCCGAAGTCTTCTCGCAGTCACCACCAAGGCCAAACCTGCCTTCTCGATCTCCGCATATCGCAGCTCGGCATTCCTCAAAACTTTACTGACATAGTACACCGGCCTCTGAACCGATCTCTCTTCTCTGATCAAGACCGTGCTAACCCCTTGCTCCCCTACCGAAAGATAGAGGTATAGGGGCTCCCCAGGCAACGGCTTAGTTAGCAATGATAGATCAGCCAAGTAATTTTTCAAGTCCTCGAAAGCCTTCTGACACTCTTCATCCCAAACAAACTTTTTGGCTTTCCTCAAGACCTTAAAAAAGGGCAAACTTCTCTCTGCAAGGCGTGAAATAAAGCGATTCAATGCTGCTAGCCGACCTGTTAAACACTGCACATCTTTGGCATCCCGAGGTGGTGCCATCTCTCTAATGGCCCTGACCTTTTCCGGGTTGGCCTCTATTCCTTTCTCCGTTACCATGTACCCCAGAAACTTTCCCGACCTGACCCCAAAGGCACACTTCTTGGGGTTCAGCTTCATCTTATACCTCCTCAGGGTGTCAAACGTTTCGGCCAGATCACGCACATGATTCACAGCTTTTATACTTTTGACCAACATATCATCTACGTACACTTCCATGTTCCTGCCGAGCTGCTCCCCAAACATCTTATCTACCAACCTTTGGTATGTGGCTCCCGCATTCTTTAATCCGAACGGCATTACTACATAGCAGAATGTACCAAAAGAGGTGGTGAAGCATACTCTTTTTTGGTCTTCTTCTTTGCTTTGATCGATGATATCCCCGTGATGCATCCATCATGCTAAGCAGTTCACATCCCGACGTCGAATCCACCAGCTGATCAATTCGGGGCAATGGGTAATAATCTTTAGGGCAAGCACGATTCAAATCCCTAAAGTCCACACACATGCGCCAATCGTCCTCCGTTTTCGGAACCAATACTGCATTAGATAGCCATTCTGGAAATTGGATTTCTTTAATGTGCCCTGCTTTCAACAACTTTTGCACCTCCGCCCTAATTATAGCATCCTTCTTAGGACCGAAGTTCCTCTTCTTTTGCTTTACCGGCTTATATGATGGATTAACATTAAGCTATATTCAAATGATGCTTGGATCTATTCCCACCAGGTCTTCCGTCCAAGCAAATACATCCACATTATTCCTTAAGAACTCTACCAACTCATCCCTTAATTCATCATCAACTCTTTCCCGACCTTAGTGACCTTATCGGGGTCACCTGAACTAGCTCGACCATCATCATTTCATCATTGGGTGGACATGCTCCACCGGTTCGTCCAACCTAACCAACTTGTCTTTGTTTCTATCATCATCAAAAGCACTCCCCTTTCTCGTCTTCTTCAATACTTTCTACGTACAATTTTCTAGCCATATACTGATCACCATCGACTTTCTCCTACTTTCTCTCCCACAGGAAATTTCATTTTTAGATGGTATACCGACACTACTGCTTGAAAGGCATTTAGTGCCGGTCTACCCAACATGACATTATAAGAGGACGGTGCTTCGACTATCAAAAACCGAATCATTCTAGTTTTACGATTAGGCTCCTTACCCAAAGAGACAGGCAAAGTAATCATACCTATTGGTTGGATCATCCCTCCAGCGAATCCGACCAACGCCGTGTCCACCGTCTCCAAGCCGACCTGGAGATCCATCTTCCTATAGCAATCATAGAATAGAATATCCGCTGAACTCCCAGTATCCACAAATACCCGCTGCACATCATAATTAGAGATCGTCGTTGTGACCACAAGGGCATCGCTGTGAGGTGTCACAATACCCTTGCAATCCTCTGGTCCAAATTGGATATTCGGCCCTTGACCGACCTGTTCCACCTTCAACTGCTCTTGCACCCGATCTGGCGCTGCTGCTCTCACATAATTTTTCCGAGCTCGCCTCGAATCTCCCTCCGCCGGCCCTCCAACAATCATCTGGATGACCTCACGCCGAGGTGGGGGCGGAGGTGGAGGTAGCTCCTCCCTCTCCCCCCTACGCTCCGGCTCCCGCCGAGGTTGATGATATCCCCGGTTATCCCTCTTATACTCCCCTTTTTTCTCCTTTTTGTCAATGTACACAAATTCCCTGAGGTGACTCCGCTTGAATGAGCCGTTCGATCTCATCCCTTA
The DNA here is from genome assembly GCA_016081115.2 of Rehmannia glutinosa. NCBI lineage: Eukaryota > Viridiplantae > Streptophyta > Magnoliopsida > Lamiales > Orobanchaceae > Rehmannia > Rehmannia glutinosa. The sequence goes on along the minus strand of CM071936.1, from coordinate 48,240,581 downwards.
GGTGTGTGTGCACCGATCCATTGTGTGCCCATACTCATTGTGAAATCTGCAAAATTCCTTACATTTCGCTTTTTTATCGGTGCCTCTGCGTGTGCCTTTGGCCATCTCGGTCGGGATGCCTCTCAATAGCTATAAGCACTTCACCCCGAGGAACGCCAAAGGCGTATACTTCTCAAACCTCGGCCTTTCCCCATTGCCTCGGACCTCGGCTTTTTCCGAGGTACTTTGTCTTCCCTATCTTCCCTCCCCTCTCTCTTCTCTTCTCTCCTTCCTCTCTTTTCATTTTTCTCGCCTCTTCCAAGTTTATATATTTCTCCGCCCGAGCTAACACTCGTCAAATGTCTTAGCAGGCTCTATCACTAATGATTCAAAGAACTCCCCATCCTCGGCCCCGAGCTAGGGCATTGGCCAAAATTTCGGACTAGGCCGACGGCACCTCCAACTTTGCCGTAAACCTCTTGATATAACTCCGAAGTCCTTCCCCTTCTCTCTGTTTGATACTAAACAAGGTCAGGGGCGCCTTTTGGTACTTGCGGCAACTCGTGAATTGGTTAAGGAAAGCCGAACTAAAGTCATCAAAATTTCGAATGGAGCCAGGGGCCAGCTGACTAAACCACTGCTGAGCCGATTTCGTCAAAGTGGTAGGAAAAACTCTACACATCACGCCGTCCGTGAATCTGTGTAGTAAAGCTGCGTTCTCAAATCGGCAAAGATGGTCCCACGGATCTGTGGTACCATCATATTCGAAGCTCAGAGCTCGGTATGAGGCCGGAAGCTCGTCTGCCATCACCTCTTCCGAAAAGGGTGTTCCCCGTCTCACCCGAACTGCTGCCGCTCCTGGTACTCCAGCCACTCTCCGTCGAATATCTCGCACCTCACGGTGGAGGTCATCCATCCGTTCCGACCAGTCTTGGTCCTCAGTAGACACATGTTCCGCCCTTGATGAATGTACTTCCTCCGCCATAGTCGGCCGCCGACCTCTTTCTCCTACCTCCGGAGGGACCACAGGAGGGGGGACCACAGGAGGAGGAGGAACCACCGGAGGGGGGACCACCGGTGGAGCTGGTGGTGGAAGCATCTCCCTCAAGCGCCTCTCCACCGTCTGCTCCACAGCTCCAGTGATGAAGCCTCCCAATTGTTCAAAGAACATTGGACTCAAATCTATACTCCCCCCAGGACATAGGCGTCATCCATCCGCTCCCGTCCTTTGCACCACCCTCACTCTCCGTTCACCGGGGTGGTGGGGCGGAGGTGCAACATCCTCTGCGTGACTACGCCGGAGTATCTCCCGGCGTCTGATTCAAATCATCTTCCAAACTTCTCCTAACCTCTTCCATAGCCAAAATCCGAATCTCACGTCTCTGCTCAATGATTCCCACAGACGGCGCCACTTGTTTACTCCCAAAACTTACTCCTCCTCGCCGATCACCTTTCTAGTTGAAGACCACCACGAGACCTGCACAAAGGGGGGCCGGAGGGGGGCTCCGGCGTCTCTCTCCGATGCTTAAGTCAAGTCGATTGTGAGAAGGAAGATAGATAGAGAGAAAAAAAAAAAGCAATGTAGCGAAAAAATGGGATTAGGTTAGAATAAACCTGGGCTTGGGCCTTTTATACCTTAGCTCGGATTAGGGTTTCCGTAAAATCCGGGATTCCGTTACGATTTGGTGTCAGAGTCATCATTAGGTTAGGATCGGATCTCATTAAAAACCCTAATTTCACGCCTGTAATACCAGACCTCCGATCTCTCGAATGTGCGGCTCTTTGTGTTGATACAAAACCTTTTAAATCTTACAAGGCATCTCGGCCTTATTCATCTCATACGCCGAACCGACCTATTCTTCTAAGGTCATGCCCAATCAGAACCCGTCCACAACAGTCGACTCAACACAACTGCTAAATCTATACAGGTGGCTTTCATCACAACTTGAACTTGGGCCCCCGACAGACCGCCCAAGTTGGCGAGGCCCTATACTAATCTCTTCTTTGTAAGCCTCCACGGATCGCCCCATTACTTAACGCTTAACAATCCTAAGGCTATGGGCCTTATCATTTCGCCTAATGCCCGATATCATCGAATCGGCCAAACACTCCTAGACTTGTCGGGTCGGCCCAATGTCATGGGCCTATCAGGTCGGCCCAATGTCATGGGGCTATCAGGTCGGCCCGGACCATCGTTTGCCCTTATCACTTTTTTTTTTGTTCCCTCGATTTGTCAGACAAACCAATAAAGAAAATTGGTTTGCATTTAATTGGTTTAATTGTAGGTTAATTCATTGCAAAATTTCGTTAACTCACGGAAATACGAAATGGTTCCACAAGGCATTTTTGGATTCAAAAAATAATGTTAGCTTGTCCAAGGGAAAAAAATGGCAACATCAAGTTTATGAGATTGAAAAACAAAAAAGGGAAGAAAGACCACATATTTTGAAGAGCACTAGCACTGTGAAGGAATGAATTAGTGCGTTTCCAATTGTAATTTCCTGAACGAAAAAAATGGCAATGATTGTGTGTGTTGTTTGTGTGTGACGGTGGTGGTGGATTGTGGTCGAGACGGTGAAGATGGTGAATAACAGTGGTGGTGGCGATGGTGGAGATGGTGGTGGAGAGTTTTTTAGTTTTCTAAGTTTTTTTTTCTATAAAAGGTTATAATAGGAAGAACATGTATAAAAATTAAAAGAGTGGGTGTATAAAGAAAAAAAGTTCCTATTATAATTATCAGATTTCAGAAAATCAATACACGGTAATTACACACAATATATGGGTGTCAGTTCTCACAAATTCAAAATATAAGGGGTTGTCATATTTGTGAATCCATCTTTGAATGGGCGGTCACAGTGCGGTTTAACATTTTTTTCTTTTTTTTTTTTTTTTTATGAATTCAAACCAAATTGTCCTATACGATTTTACTAACTATTTACAAATTATGGTTTTACTCAAATCAAGGTGTGGGTTAAAAGGTTTGCCGGCAGTTTAACGGTTTAATAAACCAAAAATCATATGATTAATATATATTCCTCAGAACATCAGTAAAAGGCAAGAAAAAAAAAAAAAAAGAACAACTAAAAATATTTTATATGAAACAGAATGCACATCTCTTGCTATTTTAATTCGATTGGATTAAAAATAGAATACATTTTAATGGCACTTTGTTTTGAATCAAAAATAGAAGTCATTTTTGCAATGGGTTAATTACAAAATGTACCCGAGGTCTAATTATAAAAAAACTCGGCTAACTTTCAAAATTACAAAAAATTCCCACGAGGTTTTATTTTGTCTAATATGTACCCCCTTCATAAATAAAAAATATTTCAAAACCCTCATTCATATTTATAATAATATTATAGTTTACCCCTTAATTTTACCACTGAGTTAGACTTTAAGGGGGTTTTTTGTAATTCTAAAAGTTTAGCTATGTTTTTTTGTAATTAGGTCAAACCTCGAGCACCTTTTGCAACTATCCCTTTGCAATATTAAAAACATAATGCAAATATATAAGGGATAGTTACAAAAAGTACCCCTGAGGTTTTATGTAATTACAAAAAAACCCATCTAACTTTTAAAATTACAAAAGGTACCCCTGATGTTTGATTTAGTGTTAAAATTAAGGGGTAAATTATAACATTTTTATAAATATGAAGGGGAATTTTGAAATATTTTTTGGTTAAAAAAGGGGTAAATATTAGACAAAATAAAACTTCAAGGGTATTTATTGTAATTTTAAAAGTTAGTTAGGTTTTCTTGTATTTAGGTTAAACCTCAAGGGTACTTTTTGTAATTATTGCAAGTTTTGACGTAATCCAAATCTATCCTTTACCGGAATCAGTTTCAAATCCATTTCTTGTCTAACTATTCGACAAAAAATATTAATTATTTTAATATATCTCTTAATTTGTGAAGAGTCGTTGTGTTATGTGCGGTTTTTTAGTTATGAAGCCCATACCAATAAAGCAGTGTGGTTTTTATTTAGCATTTAATTCATGGTTTTTACCTTAAATAATTATCAATGGGACGGTGCGGTACGATTCTAGTGAAAGGAGTTGATTCAAACTACATTTGTGGCACATGGATCTACGGCAGCTACGACACTTGCAAGTTTTGTAGGGGTGGCAATTCGAGTCGTGTTCGGGTTCGCGGGTCGCGTTGAGACATGATAATTACACAAATTTGACCAACCCGAACACGACCTGTTTAATTATTCGGGTGAGATGGGTCAACCCAAATACGACCAGTACAATACACGGATAACCCAAACACGACCCAAAATGACCTGTATATTTTCCAACCTTGAATGAATCATCTATTTATTATGATAAAATAAGAATTTTGGGTAATTTATATATAGCATATTAAAAAATACTAAAAATAAGATTGAATTTTCTTCTTCAAACGGGTTAAATGGGTCATTTCAGGTCAACCCGAAATTGACCCATTTATTATTTGGGTTAATTGGGGTTGACACGATTTTGACCCGAATAAGAAATGGGTCGACCCTAACCCATTTATATCGTGTAGAGTTTGGATCGTGTTTTCATGTCGTGTTGGAGATTTCCACCCCTAATGTTTTGCATATGATGCACATTATTACTCCATGGCTGGTTGAAAAAAGCATTAGCAAATTGGAGATGAAAATTGTGCCAACTTGTTTGTCCGTCTGGTGAGATTCATAGATCATAGTATCAGCTCATTTTCTTCCTATAATTTACATAATCATATAATCTTTGAGCGAATTAACTACCTATGTAACTTATATATATTCATTCATAAGCCATAAGCCATAACCTAACGGTGTTATAAAAACTCTTCAAACATAGAACTTATAAACTCTCTAAAAGTGTTTGACAATTTTTTTTAAAAAAAATTATAAAGCTTATAAGCTATTTTAAAAAGAGTTGGGAATTTCCACCTTATTTTCAAAATTAAATTTTACTTTAACTTCTTTTGACTTTGACCATTTCAATTACAAAACTGTTATTACTGATATTTTAGAAGCTCCACCATCTTATTTTATCCGTACACTTCAAAAACTTATTTTCAAAATAAGATCTAACATATTATAAGAAGAACGAGCATCTAATAAAATTCAATTGCCAGAAACATCTCATACTTATAATTTTATTATAAACACTGTTTATTACATCACCTTTTCTGTGGCAAATATTTCCTCCATCCTCCATAACTCATTTTCTTCAAATATCAGTCAAAGATGAGAAACTGAAAGGAGGCCAGCAAAATAAGTTAATCACTATCATCATCCTTTGTTCCCTAATGAAGATAAACAATTTGTTTCAGATTTTATGGTCCTCAAGCCAACGAGAATAGAACTCCAATGCCTCCCGTGGTTTGTATTCTGGCACGGTGTGTCCGGATCCCTGCATAGTCGAAATTTAAAAGTCAATATAAAAGACACCTTCGTTTTCTTGAATATGTTTTTGGGATGATTAGAGCAACTACGCATGAGAGTTAATTACGAAAAAACACAGATATGTTTGAAAATTACAAAAGATCCCTTCAGTTTGATTATGTGTCGAACGTAAGTGGACAGTTGCAATATTTTTACAAATGCGGGGGGTGCTCAAATGTTTTTGCTTATGAAGAGTGTAAAATGTAATATATAATCAAACCTCATAGGGTTTTTGCAATTTTAAAAACCTGTGTTTTTATTGCAAATAACTCAAATCTCAGGGGTGGTTTTTTGAAATTATCCCTTTTTTTTTTTTTTCTATTTGAGCAAATTAGATTTTTTATTCCAACATCTAGACAGTTGAAAGTTTGTAAATGTACCTTTACAGTGAGAAAGGTGAGATTGTTTTCATAACCCTGAATGTACCTGTGTGCACAAAACATCAAATGAAATTAATTGCTTTGGTTAACTTTTCACCTCAAAATCTTATTAGTCATTGTAAATGTCTACAAAAACAACTTTTCACATTAGTTGCATACCCAGCAACTTGATCGGTCACCATCCAAGGTCTCCACTCATCTACGGTTTTATATCCCACCGATCTTGTCCAGGCTTCAGTTCCCGTAAACGGAACACACATATCATGATCTCCACTGCCAGAAAACAAAATAATCATGTATTAGTCCTTGAACTAGTTATACTGTTAGCAAACGAATATGGGTTTTTTAAGCCCTTTCTTTCTCTGGGTTGGTTCATGAGGCTGAGCACACTTTTAATAGACATCCGTGTGAAGAAAGTTTTGGATCTAAACTGCAAATATCCACCTAAAGACGTCCACACAGAATATAATATTACGAAACTTCATTTATCTCTTACCCAAAATTCGCAGAATATAATATTACGAAACTTCATTTATCTCTTACCAAAAATTCGCACCTAAGTATTAGGAAAATAATTCTCCAACATCAGACTTGTTTTCCCAGGCATAGGACTTGGTTCATACTTAATCAAACTCTGCGAATATAATATTATGAAACTTCATTTATCTCTTACCAAAAATTCGCACCTAAGTATTAGGAAAATAATTCTCCAACACCAAAAATTCGCAGAATATAATATTACGAAACTTCATTTATCTCTTACCAAAAATTCGCACCTAAGTATTAGGAAAAACTCTCTCTCTCTCTCCCCGTTCCGCTTGATGCTTTGATCAATGTGTGACATCCTAAATCCACATTACTAAGGGGATCATAATGATCCCTTGATTGAACAGAAGACCGGAAAAAAATAAAATAAGAAAACAAAGAAGAGGCACTTCAAACGATTTCCACTATTACTCAGGCGGGATGCTTTGAAATGACTAAATCTAGTACACGAAAGGTGATAGCTCTCAGTCTTCATTTCTTTACTTACTTTATTCCTCAAACACCTTAGAAAAATTGAAATAGGAAACATAGTTAACAGGAATAGATGAAGGTGAAGCAAACTTCACATTTACTGGATTCCGATCACCAAGAGTGTCCACTCTTAAAATTCTCACATTTACTTATCCAGAAAATGGCTCCCTCGATGGATCATAACAGGGGCGCGGGTAAACAAGAGTGAGAAATATCACTAGCCTTAACTGCCATTACCGTTGTTATTAAAACACTTACCATCTCCCTCCTAACTTGATGATCTGAGATTTATTAACAAACACATAACATCTCTTCCCTTCTCGACTTAGATATAATATACATATATATAAGGGTATGATACGTTATGTTACCTGTATATGAGGGCTCGATAACCCCTTGATGTGAGGTTCTTGTGATATTTAATCATGCTCCCAGCATCATGATTATAATGAATTCTGTCTGTGCACAGCTCCCATTTACCAGCTACATTCGCCTGGTGCAAATATTATATTAATATACCGCTTCAAAAAAAAAAAAAATTCGACTAGAGATCATAAATCTTACGCTTACAGCATGAATTGCTTTCCTAACTGTTTCATTGTTCAGCCATGCATTTGCAACTTCATCATCCTACACATTTTAATCAAACACTAGGACCGTAAGATGTTTACCTTAATTAATGGGGTAATTATAGAAACCCCAAGAGGTTCGGGCTAATTACAAAAAAATCAAGAGGTTTTGAAAATTGCAAAAAGCCCTTGAGGTTTGATTTCGTCTTACATTCTTCCCCTTATAAGCAAAAAAAAAAAATTTTTCTATATTTCCCTGACATTTATAGAAATATTACAGTTACCCCTTAAATTTAAGCCAAAATCAAACTTCACAGGGGCTTTTTGTTATTTTCAGACACTTCTGGATTTTTTGTAATTAGCCAATCCTCAGGGGTCATTTTGTAATCATCCCTAATTAATATGGCGTTCAGAGAAAGCAAATTTTGTGTTACTTACAGTGCACGGGACGCTTTCGCTATTCATAAGTTGCGGCCAAGTAGGGACATATCCATCTCTCACAGGAGCTCTAAGAGGCCATGCACGGCCAAATATTCTTTTTCTAACGGGTAAAGGCCTTTCAGTCTCACCTAATCTCCTGAAGCTTGGTGGCAACTTCGTGTCCTCAAGTCGTATTTTACTTGGTGTGCCGTGATAGCATGGCTCAAGAATGTCATATATGTTTAGGCCCTCGAGTTGCTGAAATGACTCAAAAATGTAAAAGTGAAACATTACAGGAACATAATGCTAAACCAAAAGCACATTTTACGAAATTGTAGAAACTAGAAAGTATCTTACGTTGTCAACTCTTGCAAGCTTGTCTTCACAATTATCACCCATGGGATTGTAGTAGTTACCATGGCATTCGGTATTAACTGCCTGCAAAATGAAGCAGGAACTATGAGAATATTGTAGCTAAAAGACACGTGTCATTCCTTCTAAATTAAACTCAGTCTTCATTTGTTTCAAATTTCTTATGTTATAAATGCAGAAACATGCATTGAAGAATCTAATTAGTTCAATGAAAGATGATTATATGTGATGTTACAAAATTATACTTTTTGATTAAACAAATATAGAACAAAAGATAAAGAAAGTATCAGCTGTAAAATAAGCGAATCCTAGAAGATTTTTGACCGATTGGGATTTTCCTTTATTTAGTAAGGGAACTTCACATAAAATTTAGGTATAATTACAAAATCATCACTAAGGTTTGGGCTAATTACAAAAAAAAACCAGAGATGTTTCAAATTTACAAAAAACAAACCTCAGGTTTGGTCATGTCTTCAATTTAAGAGGGAAACGGTAACATTTTTATAAATGTCAGGGGGTTTTTGAAATGTTTTTTGTTTATGAAGGGGAAAATGTAAGCGGAATCAAACCTCAGTTTTTTTTTTTTTTTTTGTAATTTTCAATAACATCTAGATTTTTTTGTAATTAGTCCAAACCTCATGGCTTTTTTGTAATTATCCCTAAAATTTATTTGTAACCAACAGAAATTTTCATGTACCATCGAGCTTGCCAGTATTCATGATATCATCCACTGTTCCGGTTTAAAGTTGGGGTTTTCACAAAACCAGGTTAGCTAAAATCCTTTATTGAAGGTCTCACTTTCTAGGGGTTCATTTATCAAGATTAATTTTTCATATATTCTAGTCCATTAAGTCCTTCCTGCTCTCAAAACTGTAACCTAGGCCTCAGTCAAAGCAAGTATGACCTTATTTATCTTCTTCAATCTTTGGCAAGTAATATTCCAACTTACTTGGATTCCTAGAAATATATATACGAGCACAACCCAAAGTATGTAACCTTTTCTTCCTATGATTGAAGTGCTTTATCCAGATTATGAATCAATATGGAGCAACATACCTCAAAAAGTTCATCTGATATAAGACCCATTCCATGTGCAAATGGTACAAGAGCATTGCCATCAAACACGTCATCTGTAACTCCATTTCCCACCATGTACCCCTGTAATTCAAGAACTTACCTCCCGCAAATTTTACGCTCAATAAGTGGAGTTTAATTATGTAATTAATACCTTAAGGTTGAGGATGGGCTTTACACCAGCATCAATTCCTACAGGATTGCAATAACCAAATCAGTATGTACATCCTCAATAAAAATGCACTTCACATGTTATAAAATAATTACCTTGAGCAACTTCATAAGCCAAAGTCGGCACATAAATACCAGCATATGATTCGCCAGATATAAAGAATGGGTTGGATAAGAATTCTGGGTAGAGCTCAAACCACTAGCCAAATGATAAACCAAGTTATTGGTGGGTAAAAGTCAGACGATACCGAAATCCTATATTACCATGTGCAGAGTAGAAATATGAAACTTCATATGATTTAACAAGGGATAATTACAAAAAAAAAAAAAAAAACTTGAGGTTCGGTATAATTACAAAAAAATCCAGAGGTTTTTGAAAATTGCAAAACAACCATTGAGGTTTAATTCCGTCTTACATTTCCCCACTTCATTCCCCACTTCATAAGCAAAAAATATTGCATACCCTCCTGAAATTTATAGAAATATTACAGTTACCCCCTTAGATTTGAGACAAAGTCAAACCTGAGGGTTTTTTTTGGTAATTTTGAAACATCTCTGGTTTTTTTTTTTTTTTGAAATTAGACCAAAACCTTAGTTTTTTTTGTAATTATCCCATTTAATAATTGAACCTTGAGGAGAAATATATGGGAGTCAGAAGCAGTCTTTAAGTCTCCTGTTTTGTAGTCGGATTCATTTCTTGAGTAAGAAAATCCAACACCAGCAGGGGAGTCCAAATATATAATGCTAGATACCTGAAATGCCAAAGAGATTTTCCCAAAGTAAGAATTTAGTAGGTACAAAGAAGTATCATTGATATATAGTACACATGGATGAACCTTCCGAGGTGTGCATACACACAAAGATACAAAATTTGATGAATAACACTGAAAATCATAACCTTGGACCAGCTGTATGGATTGAGATGCAAGGTGGGAAGGCTACCGCGTGACTTTCCCGCCTCAAAATTGAAGGGACCTGCAATTACAAATATAACAAAAATATTCATCAACAATGGAAACTGGATGATTATAGTTGACAAATCTCTCTGGACTGAGAATATGCGTGTTTAGATTCCAACTAAAAGCAAATGAGTATAATTACATCAACCAAAGTGACTCTTGCTTGTATCGAACTTTTAAGAATAACTATTCATCGTTTGAAAACATTGGCCATTGACTTGCCATGTAATATTGTAATATAAGACATCATTCGTTGTGTGTGAACAATACTACTCAAGAAAACAAAATAGAAAACTTCATGAATGAGCTTTAACTATCGCCAAATAGATCAGCACTAATGCATTTCAGATCCTGTAGCAAACATTGATAATAGGTCCGCCTCCATTTCCTATAAGATGTTTAATTAATTCACAAATTCTAATCTAAAATTTTACCGAACGGTTGCCTTAACCCCATGACCAAACATATCAAAACCAATACATTGCCAAACATTCTTTCTAGACAAAGCCCCATAGCACATTCAACAAATTTTTACTACCTTTACCTTCAACCAAACATGAAATTTAAAAAAAAACAGCTCTTCATATAACATAGCTTCTATAAATGTCTCAAAACATGATCCTCTGTACCAAGTCCTATAGCATTACCACAACCCAAAATCTAAAAAAATAAAACAGAACAAAATAGAATGAAACAGTGAAACCTCAATTACCATGCTCATAAACAAACCCATCAAAGCTAGAGCACCCTGGGCCACCATTAAGCCAGAGAACAATAGGGTCCTTGGATGGATTCCTTTCAGACTCAACAAAGTAGTAGTACAATTTCTTTCCATGAGTTTCATCTATGGTCACATAACTGTAAACCCAAAAACAAAAAATTAAAAACAAAAACAAGAACGATAATTACAAAGACCCTTATCCCAGAACAAGAAATACATCGAAAAATCACCGAAATTTCAAAAAGAGAACATTGAAGATTGTTTCTTATCTTACCCAGAATAATGTTTAGAAGGAAAACTGCCATCAAAACCAGGAATCTTTGTAACAAGAGCACCTTCAGGTGCTGATGAAGCTGGGTTTAAACTTAATGCAATTTGAATTAAAATGAGTGTTAAGTAGTAGAGCAAGTGAGTATTTCTCATGTTGAATATGGAAAAACAGGAGGGTTTTTTGGTTAATTATTATATCCTGAATTCCCCTTGCAACTAAGAGGCAATTGAGAATGGGGTTTAAATAAATGGCTTTAGTTTGCTTACAAGGCAAGAGTGTATGGAGGAAAAGTGGGCGGAAAGCCCGGATATTTTAACGGCCTAGGATGGGGGCAGCTATTAATTTAAATTTATACAGGTATTAAAATTACGTTATGTTAAATTGCAATTTTAGCTTGGGCGGTAATGGCCTGCAAAAAATAGCTATTAAACAAAATATATATGATTTACAAAAAAATCATCCATATAAGTCATTTGATTGTAGAAATATTTCAGTTTGCAACAGTGGGTCCCCAACTTTGATCTCGATAATGTTAAAGTTCTCTTGCTCAAGTTTAGGTATTTTTTGTTTGAGTTGGGAATATTGGCATTAGAGCTGGCAAAATGCAGCCCGGTGCGTGGGCTGGCCCAAAGTTTGGACTGGGATGGGTCATGATTTTTTAGGCACAAAAAAAAAAGAAGGGTCTATTTGGTGCGGCCCTATTGGCTCGTGGGCTGAGGTTAGCCCGATCCGATAGTTTTTGTCTACAAAATGCACACATGGGCTGGACTGCGCCATGCATTTTCTTGGCCGAGCCCGAGCCTAGCCCATTGCCAGCTCTAATTGGCATCATGAGATCTTGTCAGGGATTGCACGGTCCAGCACCATTATGCTAGAGTTCTTGTTGAAGTGGATTTGGATAATTGTTTGCTGGAGAAGCTAATGATAGAAGACAGAGGCACACGGGTTTCTTATTTTTTTCATCATGAGCAGTGGACTATACAAAGTTGCGGATATTGTTGTACTTTGTATTGAGAATACTACTCATTACTTAGTGGATTCCTCCTCAAATAGGAGGATAATGGATTAGAGAGATTACCCCATCTTTGAACCACAATATTTTGTCTTTATTTTCTACATTTAAATTTCTGTACTTTATATACAACATCCCATATAACCTAAAATCAATCTTTAAATCTTGTTGTGTTGAAAACAAATTTATAACAAAAAAAAAAGTGTAAGTCTTCCGCTGTTAAAACAGAAAACATAACTAGCTAAATGTTAATAGCTTACCAGCTGAGTTATTCCATCAACGACAGTATCGAGTGATCTGTTTCGTGGTTAACTCTCATGTTGGATCTTAAACTAACGGTACTTAAGGACGTAACTGCTTTCTATATTCTAATTTGAAATTTGGTTGAAATTTTTTAAAATCTGTAAAGTCTATTCAACTTCTTCCTCCTTTTAGATTTTACCTTGACACTTTTGGGATCTACAATTTGTGATAGTTATAGAAGATTCAAAATACTAATTGAAAATACAAAAAACTCAAAATTTCCAAGTGTACCATCATTAAGTTTGTCGTTTAAAGAATCATTTAGTTAATCATGCTAATTTATTAATAAAAAGTTTACAATATAAATATCTTCTACTTTTTTCATTTATATTAGATATAAATAGGTGGACGAATACTATTTATTTATGTTTGCACACAATATAGTTGGGTAAAATCACTTCAATTAAATTCACATGATATTTGGTAAGCAGTAAACAAATTTATTTAAATTTGAATTATTTGTTTATTTATTTGTTTGTTTGTTTTTCTGTGTTTTGGCTTGTCAAAATGACGTAAATTTTTAGTTCTTAATTACATTTTTAGAACAATTTTCACATTAATTCACTACAAGAAAAATGGGTTTAGTGACACAATTTTTTTTTACTTAGTGACGCTAATAAGCGTCACAAGGTACATTACCTACATTTTTAAAAGTGGCATGAGTGTTAGTCCAAGTGCCTACGAAAATCTAGAGGGAGAATGAATAGGTTTTCCCAATTTTTCGATCTGTGCCCTCTTTTTCGAATATGAAGATGGTGAAGAAATAGAAGTGTAGAAAATAAATCAACACACAATGATTCATAGATCTTCAACCCACATAGGGCCTACGTGCTCTACCACCCGGTATGTTCGAATGAATTTCGAAAAGAAAAAAGTTTTATTGATACCAAACAATTACAATTTTTACCTTGAAGAGCACCACACTCTTCTTACAACACCAACTTAGAGGAGCACCACACTCTTTTACACCTCTATGAAGAGTGATGTGTGTAAAATATACATATATTTTGGGGCTTAAATTAATATATAATTGATACATTTGCACGCATATTTACTATGTTTTTACTTGGTTTCCTTTAAAGGGCATGATACTGCGTATTCTTGTAATTCTTACAGGAAACGGAGCTTGAAATGAAGAAATGTCAGTTGGAATGCCCGAATAAGATTGCCAAATGCAAAGAGAAGATCATAAAGGCAAAAATAGGGAACAAAAGCAAGTCACCCGGCTAGACCATGTAGACTCACACGGCCGTGTGGACTGGTGGTGTGAAGATCACACGGTGGTGTGAAGAAAGGAAGAAAACAGAGGATGGAGCAAGTCCACACGGTCGGACCGTGTGAACTCACATGGTCTTGTGGACAAGGTTATCAGTCGCACCACCTACCCGTGCGACCACCTGCCCATGCGACAAAGGGCTAAGCCCAAGGCCACACGCCCGTGTGCACCCACACGGCCGGACCGTGTGGGAGTTTGTTTCAGCGCATTTTTTAGAGGTTGCTTCCTGTTCCAACTCTACAAGTGATCTTTCCAAGCATCTATAAAAGGGGACCAAGTCTTGCACGAAAATACATAACTCTCTACAGCAAAAACACATCAAATAACACAGGAACGAAGAAATCGAAGAGCTTCTGAGAGCAAAATGCTAGATCACGAAGAACACCACAAGGCTTTCGCATCTAGGGAGCACAAGAGCTTCGAGGGCTTGGAAGGGGAATCCATCTTGACAAGAAGAGGTTTTCTTTCTATGTCTAAGAACTCTTGTCTCTAGCTTATATGATGTCATAATATTGATTCAGATTTGTCTATGAGTTTGTAATCAATGTTTGGCATATTTTTCGGATCTTAGGGGCATAATCAAAACTGTGGATTTATATTAAATATGATTACTTGTTTTCTTAATTGCTTCATGCTTTCTATTTTATGAATTCGAGTGCTTATTTATAATTACTTTTTATTTGGCCAATAAAGCATGTCAGATCTGTTATTACAAAATTTCGGACGATGAGTTCTAACAAAAGTGGAAATCGAATTTAGACATGAAACATGTGTGACAGACATTTTGTGGGGAGTCATTCAATTCACAAATCTTTTTGGAGTTAATAAGAATTGCAACGTTCTGACTAGACTAAAATTGTTATTAATCAATTGTTTACGTACCACCTGACCAAGGGAGTAAATGAATTTAGGAATTGAACCCATAGAATTGCATGAATTGGTTTTTAAAACTTTATTCGCATTTAATATTGAAGAAGCATGTTGAGATTATGTGCCTAAGGTTACTCCTAAAGATGTTGAAAATACTTGTGGGGTTCACAAATTTATTTCTGTTATTTCTTTTATTTTCGATTTTAGTTAGATAAAATTACTTGATTTTCGGTCGCTTCAATAAAATTGGAATACGATGTTATTATAGCCTAAGTGTTTCGAGATTCAATCCCTGAGGAATACGACCTTGCTTGCCATTATTCTATAAACTACACTGTACACTTGCAGCTGTATAAACCAAAACAAATTTTTGGCGAACAAAGAGCACCACACTCTTCAACACCTATGAATCAACCAAGTGTGTTCGTACCACAAGAATACTTAACAAGTATATTTTGTTTTGAATGATTTTACAATTACAATCAAGATCACACTTTGTGTGAAAATATTACAACTCAAAAGTACAAGTGTAATCAAGAAAGAAAGCCTAACAACAAAAGGATTTTATATCAACTTCATATATATATATATATATACATATATGTTTACGATATGAACAACATTTTATATAATATATCTTTTTTTATAAAAAAATATAGAAATTCAACAAAAGGATTTTATATCAAGTTTTTTATGTAACTATTGAATATCGATAGAAATTTATATGATCTATCACTACAAGAAAAAATCCGTTTACTCACAGATTTTCAACAAAAGGATTTTATATCAAGTTTTTTTTAACTATTTAATATTGATAGAAATTTACTATGATCTATATCACTACAAGAAAAAATCAGTTTACCTATAGAAAATCTGTATGTAAATATTAAGATAATTATAAATTGCAGGTAAAATCGTTGTAGGTAATATCATTGTAGGTAAATATTTACCTACAGAATCTAAAACTGTTGGTAAATATTTATCTACATATATATCTAAAACTAAAATCATTGTATTGAAATATTAAATTTAAATTGAATTTAGTTTAAAAATAGTGAATTATAAAAAATAAAATTTTATTTATAACAAGAGTTTTTAAAAATATAGATTATATCCAACATTTTTAGTCATTTTTTGAAGGATGATCCCATTAAAATAAAATTGGAGTCATTCTCGATGATTAAGAATAGTAAACCCGGGGGAAGAATGACTATTCCTTATTTTTGGGAATAGGTGTTCTCATGGAAATGGATATTTTCATTGCTAAACTATACCAAGCGTATGGATGAGAATGACTTAATGAATATCCATTCCATTCCCACCACATTCCTACATACCAATGAGTCATAAGTAGCTAATTGGAAAAATGACTATTTTTAACCTATTCAATAACATAGGACAAAACACATTACTATCTGAAAAAAAAAATTCCATTTCATTTTCACCGTATAATTATTTAAAAGGAAAATTTTAGTGTAGATAGTTATATGGTGTTTTCTTTCTCTTTGAGCAGATTTAGTATGGATGCTTAAACTTCAAGTGAGTTGAATTACTCTTCTTAGGAAAATAAATTAAGAATGACCCAATTTTAATTATCAGTTGTACGAATTATAAAGTAAATCCAAAAAATCATTTTGGATTCAATTTTATTTTTTATTTTTCATTTTACATTCATAGAATCATAATACATAACCCAAATATTAATTTGTTTGGGTGGTTAGCTCTTTTTCTTCTCTCAAAATCCTAGTCGTTTTTCTCTTCCATCTTCTTCTTTCTTTTCTTCCCTCATCTTCCTATGGAGGATGTGGGAAGTAATTCTCATTTCTTTTAGTCACAATAATTTGGTCCCCACTATGTGCGCTTTTTCAGTTGTGGAATAATGTTCAGAAGATCAGATGAGTTATTACCTGACGATACGTAATAGAAGCGAGATTAATTTCTTTGATACATGTTTTGTCTAATGTCTCCATTGCGATGTTCTGATTCTACGGATCATCAGTTAGATCTGTGAAAGTTTAAAAGTAATTTGTTCTAGATCTATATAGATTTATGATCCTGGAGGGCTTGCAGCTATTTTTCATTTGGTTTTGTAATCAGTTGTAAGTTTCTTGTGATAAATGAATGAATTTCATTTTGATTCAAAAAAAAAAAAAGAAAATTGTTTGTATGACATTGTAATATTTTAAATGAAAAATAAGAACATAATTAAATGATAGGATTGGAAAAAGGAAAAATACGAGAAAAATAGAAAAATGTTGGAGAAGGAAGTGGAGGGATGAAAGTGGAAAATAGTTAAAAACCCTACATAATTGAAATTCGATCAATACATTTAAATATAAATTAATATAGTTAGTCTATCATGCTTAATAAATAGCATAAATAACACTTGATTTTAGTGATTCTACTGTCGCCTAATAAATAGCATAAATAACACTTGATTTTAGTGATTCTACTGTCGCCTTTGACAAGACAAGAAACTGATTGACAATGATTAGTTGTCTTGCTTAATATTTCAAGGGAAAAAAAATCCAAATTGCACCAATATGTTCCTTATGTGAAGATAGTGATCAGTTACTTCATTATAATTACTTCTGTATCAAGACTTTTTTTTTTTATCTTACTTAGAAATAGTTAATAGAATTGGATAGATTTTCAAAAGTACTATATAATAACTATAATTGAAGAAGACCCTAAGAGCAACTAATTTGAACTTTTGATTTATTAGCATGCTACTTTCTGGAATTAAGTTGTTTGTTTTTTTTCCTTATCAACCAACTTTCTTTTCTATCTTTAAATTAGATCAGAAGAATATTAATAGAAAACACACATATTATACAAAATAAAATAAAGATCTCGTTTTATAGATTATTAATGCACACAGCAAATGAAAAAAAAAAAAGAAGAAAAGTTACTCACATTATAGATAATTATTCTAAATGCACAAATGTATATGCAATACCAATATGAGAAAAATTATTACTTATTAGTACTTTTTAATTATTTTTTGGACCACAACACTTAACTAGATAAACAAATATATATATATATATATATATATATAGGGATGAGATCTCATGTGGCAGCCTCTTACCATGTGGCAGTGTGGACAGATCCCATCCATCCATCCTAATCAATCAATGGTTCAGATTAGGCATAAAAAACACCATTTTACATTTATTTTATATGTCAAAAGGGCATATCGGTAACTAAAAAATTGGCTTAAAAATACCATAATTATTTACCTATAATCAAGGGATTTATTGATTGTCGCTTTCCATATCGTAAAAACGCTGAATTAGGAGCAAAAAAACGGATTTTGTAATCTTCTTCACTCTACATTCACGATAAGCATTAGTAAAAAGATAAACTGAACCAAAATCACAGAAAGATAAAACGGGTGATGCTGAGCCTTTTATGCGTAATGTCGTATACAAATGTTTGCAATATTGTGGCTTGGAATCAACTTTTCGTGTATAGATATGTATATTTTCGTGTTAATTTAACATAGAATATGGCGTGTTTGAATGTTTATTTGAGACTCAACATTGATACTTAGAGTGGTATACAAATATCGATAATATTGTATATTAGAAGTATATTTTGGTGTTTATATGTGCATACTTCGGTGTTTTATAACAAAAAAACTTATGGTGTACAAATAATTCCATGACAGTATCATAAAATCTTATTTTGATATACATGTGATCAATATTTGGTGATAATATACACATTCAGTAGTGCATAGCTACATGTTTAATTTAGAAATATTGTATGCTAATATTGAAACTATTGTATATTTTGAAAGTTATTTTGTGTATACCTTTCACTTATTTGGTATACCAACTCAACCTTAATTGTACGTTTTAATATAAATTAAGTTTTAAATTTTCAATGGATTACATTGACTTCCAAAACTAAGAATAATTGTAGTACTACAACACAAAATGCTTATAAATTATACATACACATGATTCGTTAAAACCTTCAACGTAATAACAAAAACTACATTATAAAAATGTTTATACCAAAAAATTAGTAAACATGTACCGCAATGCTGCTAATTGTGTACTGTTTATCCCTAACCATATGGCATAAAAAGCTCACCGATCAAAAAATAGAGAACATATTTGCTTAAGATTGTTCTGAAATAAGTAACCAAAATGTTGATAGTTTTGCACTGGAAAAACATATTCCAGTCTAATATAATAATAAAAATATATCCGTCTAACAAAACGAACCCCCTATCGATAACCAACTACTTGCCACTAACAAATTTTTTAGCTAAGCCAAGCACCCCGCCTTTCTCTTGGTTCAAGTCATGCATCAGAATTACATGGCAATATAACGTCCTCAGTCGTGCAAACTCCGCAGTGTCGGCCTTGTCAAAACCACAATCTTCAGTCTTTGACCTCTGATTAACATCACTCGCACCCTCGCTCGGCCCTGGAGATGCAGGTCTCTTCCTGTTTTCTCATGCCATTAAACCTGGAATTAAGAAACATCTGTGAAATCTTGCACTGTGTGCATGAACTATACTAATTCTGCAATATAGCAAAGCGAATACAATATTTAAACTAATTGTGCACTGAATGTACTCTAATTGTATGCAAAACTAATACTATTTAAACATCATTTGTGTGTGCATTATATACAAATTACCACACTTAAAAACAATGCATCAAAACACATATTTATGACGTTATAACAATACTAAATGTACACCAATACATATATACATTGCCTTTATTTTTTGTGCAGTGGTCATACATTAACACCAAACCCTATTTATTTATATACGAAATGTAGAAAACTATATACCATTTCATTGGTAAATTTACACCAAAATAACAGGGTGGTTCACCAAATAAAAACACAAAAATAAAGATCTAATTTAGTGGAAGGGTTATACCAAATGTACTAAAAGATATATCATACTTACGTAAATATACACCAAATAAAAAAGGAATGATTTCCCCATAAAGGACGAAAACCCAATTTCAATTACATAAAAAATTGCATAATTCATTATCTAAATGTACATCGTTTTTCATAATTTTATATCAAAAAATATTATACAAAATCTAACTCATTGCAAACAAGGATATAATTCCATAAAACCAACTAAAGGGGGGGGGGGGGTTCTGTAAAATTCGAGTAGCAAAACCCTAGAAAATTCAAAATAATAAAAAAAAGGCCTTCACCTAGTGCAACTAACTCCAAAACAACCAGAAAAAATCATCTTGAATGAAAAATAAAACCGACGAATAAATTAGGGAAAAACCTTTTCCACAAGAATCTACAAACCAACAATTGAAATAATCGAACCAGGGACTTACCTTCAACAATGTTATCGATGCGTTCTTGGAGTTTTGATGTCGAAAGAATTCGGCCAAGCAAAATTGTCTCCTGGGCGCTCGAATGTTACAGAGAAGAAAAAAAACCAGACGTGTGTGAGTGGGGTAGTGAAATAAGGATGAGGCAAAAAAGAAGAGGCTTTTTAATTTTGTGTTAAAACAAAATTGCAAAAATCAGGGGAAGATTAATTGAAATCCCAAAAAAAGGGGAGTTGTGGGGAGGTTACCAAAAACAACCGTTTTCTAATATGTACAAAATGTCTGTTTTGCCCTTAAATGGGCTGTGTTCAATTAAAAAAAAAATAAAAAATCCGAAAAAAATCTGGCCTTAGGATTAAACATGGTAACGACATAGATTTGTCCACGCTGCCACATGGTAAGGCTCTTGCCACATATGATCCTATACCTATATATATATATATATATTCTGTTTTTTTATTTGAACTGATATATATTGATGCTGTTTTCTCGAGCAGATCACCCAAGTCAATTGAGTTGACCAAAATCCTCTTCCCGAGAGGGAAGTCTTCGAGCTAGTCCTCTTCCCGAGGGGGAATTCTTCTCGTCTTCTGCTCCTTGAACTGCTAACTCATTCGATTGTGAACTTGCCTGCACATACGCGCAAACATTAGAGGGCCCCAGGGTTTGTCCTATGGAGGCCCCTCCGACGCTCAAGTCAGCACGGTAAACGAGAGAGAAATTAAAACATTAAACGAATACTGAATGCGTAGGACAATAATTAATTATGAGTTAATTGTCTTACAATTAATAGGATTGATTTTTTTATACCTGGGAGATGGGTCCCGTGGGCCATGTAGGAGAATTTGGCCTGTGGGCCAGTCCACGTAGGAGAAAACGACCGTTTGGGCCAAACCCGGACTCCTTTATTGGTCACCTTAGAATTTTAAGAGACTATTATTTTTGAGACTTATACCTTATAGATATAAGATTTTGATTTAGAATAAGTGATCATGAGACTTACAAGTGATCAACAAAATCACTATTTATTTTGGAGATTGTTATTATTCATCCATTATCATCAATTTTGGGAAAAAAATATATGGATACCACATATGACAAGCATACTGGACGGCCAAGTGGTGATTTTTGGTGTAGAAATATATCCCAACTCTTGTACACAAAAATATTATATTATACATCTTGTGTATAATTCTACCATATTACAAGCCTTCTACACGTTATCTTATACCTCAATTTTTAATTATATATTTCCCCAACTTATTCTATTCTTCCAACATTCCCCTTAATTTTCCCCCAACCCATACTTTGACCCATTCCTTTGTCTCCATGCAAGAGACAACATTCAAGCCTTGAAAAACAATTCTCTCATCTCTCTCCCTCATGAATCGGCCATTAGGCCAATTTTTACCGAAAATTCCTTTTCATTTTCACAACACAAGATTACTCTAAGTCTTGTATTTCCTCCTCCTTCTCTCTAAAATTATCCAACTTCTCTCTATTCTTTTCTTCTTCTTCTATCTTAAATACTTAGCAAAAAACACAAGACTTCTTCTCTTCTTCTTCAAAAAATTCGAAACTTACTACTCTACAAGGTAAGAAATTTCATCTTTCAATTCATTTTTGATATCACCTAGCTTATCTCTTTCACCTTCTAATTTAAGTTTTAATTTTATTTGAGGTATACTTAGAAGATCCTTTGAAGATATTAAAGACTTGATATCATCTTGAAAAAGAACTCAAGATTGTAAAGAAAATTGGACTATAAGGTAAGATTTGGATTTTAGTACCTTTTCTCCTTCTTCTTTTATTTTTCCAAATTTTGACACTCCATTGTCATTTTTGGAAGATTAGGGGCTGACCTTAAGAGTTATTTTAAGGGTGAGCAGGGAGACCCATTTTTGACACCTCTACTTAACTCATTTTGCCTACTACACAAGGTAACTGTAGTTTTTGTCAACTTATTCACCTCCTTCTTTTTCTTCTTAATTCAAACTCCATTTTTCTAACTCTTATTTTTTTTTTTGGTATTTCTTGACTTAGGGGCTGACCTAAGTGACTTCTTAATCAACTTGTGATTCTATCCTTTTTTTTTCACCAACAATTCACTTACAAGGTGGGTGGAAAAATTCTTTCAACTTCTAGGTGCTTTTTTTTAAAATGCATGTAGAAATTTTATTTGAGAGCTTGAGGTATATATATTGTATTGCATGTTGATTTCAAGTATTAAGTTTCAAAAATTCTCAACTGTTGCTCAAAAATGCTATTTATTGCAATTTAGGTGCATACATGTACATTTTAATGTTCTATTTGATGAATTATTGGATGAAATGTATATACATGTTTATGATCCTTGAAATCCATGTTTTATTTGCCTTATAACCTGGACAAGTCGAGCATAATTGATTAAAATTGAATTTTTGGACTTAAAATGCAAAAATGGCAAATTGGTGGACTTAATTGCAAGAAAACAAAACGTAAAGGACCCCTCTGTAATTTTTGAAATTTGGGACTGCACTCAGGTCCAAAATTTATATTTTGACATTTTAATAAAGTTTTAAGAGTTTGGAAATAAATAAAATCAACCCTTGAAAGCCAAATGACTAAATTGTAAAATTTTAGAAGTTTAAGGGCAAATATGCATATTTCGAAACTGTACCAGTCCCACTTTTTAAAATTTGAAATTTTAATTTTTAAGGGACTGTAAATGAAATATTTTAAAGGTATTCCAAAAATCCAAGTGTTTAGAGTTTGGAAAGTAATTTTACAAAATTGAGGGACCTAAATATAAAAGATTAAACTTGAGGACCAAAATGAAATTTCCAGGACTTATTCAGACCATGTATCTAGACATACACCTTTAACTATAACCTTATGACATTTCGGACCCAAGTTCAAATTTCATAACAATTGGACCCCTAGAAGGCCTTAAAAGCAATTATTTAAAAATGGGACTAAAATAGAATTTTCAAAAGTTAAGGGACCTATACTTATTTATTTTTAAAGCTGTTTGTGTCCCAATATCTCACTGACTTTAGTGGCATTTTAGAATTGGAATCATATTGAAAGACCTTCCGGTTTGTGAGATCCGGTTATTTTAAATTTGGGGCCCGAAAAGACAATTTTAACGAATTTAGGGCCAAAATGAGAGTTTTATAAAAACTCGACCCCAAACCTTTAAAAACCTGAATCTATGAACAATTTAGAGAATTTAGGAACTAAACTTATAATTTTTCGAGGTCGAGACAAAAACTTATTTAATTTTCTATCTCCAAAAGGATTAGTTTTTACAGAACGGGACTAATTGTAAAACCTTCTTTAACAAGGACCTTAACTCAAATTATTTTCTTTTAAGAACAACCATGGAACCTCTGACTTATAATTATTACTTATAATATTTTATTTTCTTAAAAATCCCTTGACTTATTGGATCGTCTTGACCGATTAATACGCGTTCGCGGGGTGATTTCCTCGCCTTGCGATTCCGAATCTACAACGGGACTTATGTCCCACTTAATTCTTCAAGACATAGAAGATTATTTATCCTCTTGATAATTATCTTCATCCAATTTACTCCACCAATGCCAATAAAGGCTGAGTTCGACAAGATAACTTGAGAAGTAGTCTGCACACATTCAGAATATCAGAAAACAATATGATAGTCCTCTAGCCGAAAAAGATTATCCTGCAATAAAACCCCCGAGAGATATTGCCATGCCTCGATGTTGATCTCGAGCCCGCATTGCTAGAGGAATTCCGGACTCTAGAAGCATAAGGACATTTTCAAGAAATGACTCTACCGCAAGCTTGGGATCTGTACTGGGAGAAGAGACTTGATCTATGCAAATCGGTTGATAAGCAACCAAGTTCCAAAGATCACTCGGTTGAAAATCATAAGCTCCAAGACAATACACTCCTAGAGGAAGGGAGCTAAGTCGGGAAGGGGTATAAGTAGTGGCGATGTGGGAGAAGTGCTCGACCATGGCCAAGACCGGAAGATATTAAGTATGTGGATCCGCAGAAGAAATGACTCATATACTGGACTGGATATGATCATCTTGCTAACCTAGAAGTTGCATGCAAAAATGTTGAGGCAATAAGAAGGCAAGAGGCTGACAATTAAAGAACAACGCGAGAATGGGAGGAAAGGCATCGTAGGGATGACCCTGCTGCAAGGTGAGCATATGAGAAGAAGAAGAAGGACGAAGAGGAAAAGAAAAGGAGAAGAGCTGATGAGGAAATAAAGAAAGCTGATGAAGAAGAGAGAAGAAGGAAACAACCAAGTCGTTGAAGACGGCTGGAACCCCTTCATGTATTTTACCTTAGTTGTAAATGCATAGATGTAAGTTTTCGTGTAACTTAGCTGTGATATTGTTCGTGTAATACTTACTCTGATACAAATTGTAACTTAGCTTAGATAAATGTTGTAATGTTATACTTGTATAAAGCTCTGATACTCATTGTAAACAGCTTTGTAAAGGACACGAATGCTATGATCAATAAATCAGATTATTCCAAGCATCATTCTTTGTTACTACATTTTCTGTATTTTCTGTTCATCAAAAAGGGCAAATTGTTAGGAAATTTAATTGTTAGATTTTGATGATACCATGTAAAACTTAAAGTACAATGTTGACACACTATTTTTCGTTGTATTTCTTAGGTCGTAATAGATAGGACTGAAAGAGCTGAATAGAGTCAGCTATGTCAAAGAATACAAGAAGTCAACTGAAGGCAAGAATGAAGACCCAACTATGTCACAGTTGAGTAGAGTTAAAAAAGGCCTACGAGTCGACTGAGGAAGACTTAGCTGAGGAACAGCTAAGTGAAGGACGTTGATATATCAATCAAGACTATCAGTTAAATTAACAGTTGAGTCATGCTCAACTGATTGAAAGCTGACTCAAGTCAAAAGGGGTGAAGGCAGTTGTTCAGTCAAGTCGACTAAAAGAAATCCGTTGCACAGAAGTCAAGGAGATTACTTAATATTGTAATACCTCCATGTTTCCATGTCCTAAAGTGCTCAACCCAAAAGCATGCAAAAAAGAATAAACCAATGGGTAGCACTGAAACATGTGTCAGACTCTGAAAAGCTGAGGAATTCATCAATACAAGGAAGAGCCTCCATCACATGCTGAGAAATCAAGTTAGGACAAGCCAATGATTAAGAATGTGTCATTTGAAAATTGCCTATCTCTTCAACGGGCAAATTTTCAAATGATACTATAAAAGGCTGAAGATACAAAAGAGAGAAAAATGGATACATAACACAAGAGAGATTAAAACCATTGAAAAGCAAGCAAGAAAATCTGCAATACACTCTCTCAAAACTTATCAAAAAATCCTCAAGCCTGAACATTCGAAGGATCTCAAACCAACACTCTCTGTGAAAGATAGAATACTAACAAGTTGAAGAGGAACAAGTTTCAAAAACGAAAAAGAGGTCTACTCTCCAAGTTGAAGGAGTTGTAGTAAGGTTCTGGTTGAACCAGAAGAATCAAGTTTATTGGATGGTTGTGTGATCAAATCCAAAAACTTGAAGGGAGCTGATGTAGCAAGGCAGCTGTCTTATGAAGAAGCTGAGTCGGAGGAGAAGCCAGCTATGTGATCAAGGTTGTCTCTAGACTGAAGAACCACTTTGTAAACTGATCTATTACTTAGTGGATTCCTCCTGGAGTTGGAGAAGAGTGGACCCATCCTCGAACCACTATAAAATATTTGTGTCATTTACTTTCAACATTTACTTTATTGCTTATTATTTTAATATCTGTTGTCAAGTTAATTATCTATCCAACTGATAATAACAAGTTAAAACAAGTGTTAAAAATGTGTTTAAAATTTTACTAAAGGGTGTTAAGTCTTCCATTTGTTAAAAAACAAATCATCTAAAAAGGCTAAGTGTTAGGTGACTCAAATTGGGTTATACTATCAACAAATCGATCCGAGTCTTGTTGAGTGAGTAACTTAGTCAAGATAGCCAATTTAGCTGCCCCCCAAGGACTTAGTTGATTTGAGTCAACTCTATTGAATTTCTTAAAAAGACTAAAACGTTAAAATTTGGTAAGGTTTATTACAAACACACCCTTTGGGACCTACAGAGGTTTTGCTGGAAATAGGCATTTGTCAGACCGCAATTAATAAAATTATTTTGCTGAAAGAGTGTGAAAAGCTAGGAACCAATGGAATGCATCCGAATTTTTGCAGATTTTAAGGAAAGGTTGCATAACATTAAATTTAAGGTTCGGTCTCCATTAATGCTATCGACAAGATAAGCATGTTACCTACGGTCTTTGTTTGAAAATTGTGTCTATCTCTTCAAATGATATATTTTCAAAATCGCACTATAAAAGGTTGAGGAGTCATTTGAGAGAAAGTTACGAACTTAATAGACTATCAAGCATACAAACATTCAAGTAATAACCTGCAAACATCTCTCAAGCTTCCACAGAATCCTCAAGTTTAATCTTGAAGGAAAGACAACTTCATTAGTTGAAGAGGAAAAATTATTTTCAAGAACAAATAGGTCTGCTTTCAAAGGTTGAAGGATAAGTAGTGAGGTTCCATCGAACCAAAGCTTTGAACCTGTTGGAGGGCTAAGTGATCAAGTCCAAAGGTTTGAAGGAAGCTGAAGTAGTAGGACAACCATCTTGTGAAGAAGCTGGGTCCTAGGAGCAGCAGGTTGTGTGATCAAGGTTGACTCGGACTGTTAACTACTTTGTAACCATGTCAAGTTACCTAGTGGATTCCTCCAGGGGTTGGAGAATAGTAGACTAGAGGAATTACCCCATCCTTGAACAACTATAAAATTGCTTGTGTCTATTTACTTTCGGCGAACTTTATTTCTCGCATTATTTTCATATCTGTTGATAAGTTAAATTGCTTAAGCTTACTGATAATAACATTGCTAAAACAAGTGTTAAAAACATACTTAAAACTCTAAGGGTGAAAGTCTTCCGCTGGTAAAACCAAGTCAACTGCATTTCTAAGTGTTAGCTGAAAACAACTAAGTTATACTATCAACAGTTAAGTCGAGTCTATTGAGTGGGTAACTTTGATGTGTAAGCCAACCTAGATGTCCCTCAAGGACTTAACTAACTTAACTCTGGTTTAAAAGGACTAAAATTTAAAAGTTGGTAAAGTTTATTCAACCTCCTCTAAACTTTACACATCACCTCTTGGGACCTATAATAACAAAGACAACCTTCAACTTCTGGCAATATTTCTAATTTAAATGAGATTACAAATAATTTTGAATTTTGGTTTGATAATCATTTCGATAGGCAATAGTGATTTGTTAATCTGAATTGTTGATGGTTAATAATAATAAATTACATGAATCAAATTAATTAAATATACAAAATAAAGAAAATAAGAAAATATACAAAGACTAAAAAATTGGCTCAACAATGATTTATATAAAATCCAAAATAATTATCTCTAATATGTGATTTGCTTCACCTCGCGATTTGAAATTTCAGCCTATCTATTCGATTGTGGGTGGTGATCTTAAAGCAACCTTGTGCCTTACACCAAACTTGGAGAAAAATTTATTAAACAGTTTATTGCAAAAATGAGTACCATCATCAATAACAATAGCCATATGAGTGCCAAAATGATTGAATATGTGCTTGTGTAAAAATTTCAACACTACCTTCGCATCATTAGTAGGTGTAGCAATTGCCTCCGCCCATTTAGAGACATAATCAACTGCAGGAATGATATAGGCATGTCCAAATGAAAGGGGGAATGGACCCATGAATTCAATCCCCCAAACATCAAACAATTCTACTTCCATCATGTTGGTGAGAGGCAACTCATGACGTCGAGAAATGTTTCCAACTCGTTGGCATCTGTCAAAAGTCTATATAAAAGTATAACAATCTTTGAATTAAGAAGGCCAATAAAATCCAGATTCTAATACCTTAGCGGCATGCGGGTCGGCCCAAAATAACCACCATAGGGGGTAGAGTGGCAATGCTGTAGAATCTCCTCCACTTCCTCTCGAGACACACACCGACGAATAACTGAATCTGCACACCTCTTGAACAAAAGCGGATCATCCCATATATATGATTTAACATCATGCAAAAATTTCTTCTTTTGGTGGGAAGTCAAATCGACTCACTAGCCAGATAGTTCACAAAATCAGCATACCATGGGAGATGAGTCTCTACAACCAAAATACGCTCATCTGGGAAGGACTCCTCAATAGGAGCTTCACTTAGCTCATTGGGTTGTTCCAACCTTGATAAGTGGTCGGCTACCACATTCTCACTACCCTTCTTATCCCGGATCTCAAAATCAAATCTTGAAGGAGAAGAATCGATCTACTGAGTCATGCTTTCGCATATTTCTTCGCAAAAATGTACCGAATTACAGCATGATCAGTATAAACAATGACCTTGGTACCTACTAAGTAAGCCCAGAACTTGTCAAACGCAAATACTACTGTTAGCATCTCATTTTTCGTGGTGGTGTAGTTTTGATGGGTGTCATCCAATGTTCGACTTGCATAATAGATGGACTTGACAATTTTATCTCATCTTTGCCCCAACATAGCCCCCACTACATAATCACTAGCATCACACATAAGCTCAAAGGGTTGTGCCCAATCCGGTACCACCATAATGGGAGCAGAAATAAGTGCCTTCTTAATGTGCTCAAAAGCATGCAAACAAAGATCATCAAAACAAAAAGGCACATCTTTTTCAAGAAGATTATATAAGGGCTTGGTTATTTTTGAAAAAATCTTTAATAAACCTACGATAAAAACAAGCATGCCGTAAGAAACTCCTAATCCCTTTTACATTTCCCGGTGGTGGTAATTTTTCAATCGCAGCTATATTAGCTCGATCTACCTATAATCTTATAGCAGACACCCTATGACCAGCACAATCCCCTCTTTCATCAAGAAATGGCATTTTTCTCAATTAAGCACTAAATTGGTGTCTTGGCACCTTTGTAAAACCAGAGATGAATTATGGAGGCATTGATCAAAAGAATTACCAAATACATAGAAATCATCCATAAACACCTCCATAATTTCCTCCACCATGCCATGAAAATAAGACAACATACATCTCTGAAATGTGGCTGGTGTATTACACAACCCAAAAGGCATACTACGAAATGCAAAGGTACCATAAGGACATGTGAATGTGGTCTTCTCCTGATCCTCTGGAGAAATAGCAATCTGACTATATCCCGAATATCCATCTAGAAAGCAGTAGTACTCATATCCAGCCAACCTATCCAATATATGATAAATAAAAGGTAAGGGAAAATGGTCTTTGCAAGTGGCTTTGTTCAGTTTTCTATAATATATGCACACTTGCCACCTAGTCGCCGTACGTGTAGAAATTAATTAATTATTGGAATTTTTTACCACAGTCATCCCTCTTTTTTTCGGAACTACTTGAACTGGACTTACCCATGAGCTATCAGATATGGCATAAGTGATGCCAGCCTTGAGCCACTTAAGAACCTCAACCTTAACTACTTCTTTCATTGCCTGATTAAGCCGTCTTTGGTGCTCAATAGAGGGCTTGTAAGAGTCCTCCATGAGGATGTTATGCATCACTATAGAAGGGTTGATTCCCTTCAAATCGGCTATGGACCACCCCAGTGCATACTTATGTTTTCTCAAAATGCGCAACAATTTATTTAACTCTGAAGGGGAGAGAGATGTGGAGACTATTACCAGATGTGTATCGTTCTCACCAAAAAATGCATTCCGGAGATGTGCAGGAAGTTCTTTCAATTCTGATGTGACCTTTGGGATTTCCTCGATGAGTTTATCTCCCAAACTCTCCATCAAACCCTTGCTTGTGTCAACCTATGTGGCATCAAGAGAAAACATGTAATCTAATAAATTAATATCATTGAAATCATAGTCCATACCTTGGACTAGGGATTGGGTGAGACATCTTTCCAATGGATCAACAGTAGCATGTCGAGGTACTTCCGAGCGGACACACTACTCCACTACATCTATGAAATGACAAGTGTGTTGTTCTTCAAAATTTCATTGCATTATATATGTTGAACATCACTTCTTCTTTGTTAACTCGCTGAGTTAGTTCTCCATGTTGAACATCGATTAGTGCACGACCAGTAGCCAAAAATGGCCTCCCTAGAATTAGTGGAACCTCTCAATCCTCCTCTATATCCAGTATAACAAAGTCTGCCAGAAATATGAACTTGTCCACCTTCACAAACACATCCTAGATTACGCCTCACAGATATGTAAGCGATATGTCCACCAATTGTAGGGTGATGGTGGATAGCTTCACCTCTCCAAGACCTAATTTCCTGAAAAAAGACAAAGACATAAGGTTAATGCTAGCACCCAGATCGCAAAGGGCTTTATTAAAAACAGAATCACCAATAGTTCAAGTGATAATGAAACTCCCAGGATCTTTCAATTTCTGTGGTAGCTTCCTTTGCAAAATAGCGATGCATTCCTCTATAAGCTTTACAGTTTCGATTTTGCCCAACTTTCTCTTTTCTGACATCACATCCATCATGAATTTAGCATAATTAGGCATTTGATCAAGTGCATTAGCAAATGGGATGTTGATATGAATTTTCTTAAAAAAATCTAAGAATTTCGAGAATTGAGAATCTAGCTTCTTTTTCTGAAATTTCTAAGGCAAGGGGAGTGAATTAGGCATTAGAACCGCAGAATCAAGAGTAGGAGCAGATTTAGGCTTGTCAGCCCTTGTCTGCTCATTGCTCTGCTTATCTTCTTCTTATTTCGACTCCTCCTCAATAAGTAATCAAAATCGGAAAGCTTCTCATGGGTGGCATAGAAGGAAAGCTTAGGACCATCATACGCAGTACCACTCCTTAATTGGATGACTTTACAATGTTCCCTCGGATTCACCTCAGTAATACTTGGAAAATTTTCTTTCTTCTGCTAAGAGCTATGGCAGTGGCTAACTGTCCCATTTGGGTCTCCAATGATGTAAGATGTGTCTCTATGGTAGACATTGTTTTCCCCAAATTGTCAAACTGTGCATCGCTCCTGTTAAGCTAATTCCTGGTCTCTTCAATAAACGTACCGAGTATTTCTTTGAGCAACTGTTTTTTCTCACCTACGGGTGCATTACAGCTAGATGGGTCAAAATAACCTGGAGGTGGATTCAACATATTTCTATTGTTGTTGTAGGAGAGATTCTCATGATAGTGAAGTCCCGGGTGATAATGAGTCGGTAACTGAGTACCTCAATTGTTAAAACCCCAGTTATTCACATAATTATCTTGCTTAGCATAGAATGTGGCGGCTTCCTAAACGGCCGCTGGTGGTGCCTCAGTCTGTTGCAGTGTTCCACCTGAATTCATGATGGCCAGTTGTTTCGACAATGATGATATTTGAGTTGCTAACACCGACATATGATCCAACTCAAGAACACATGCAACTTTCCTTGGTACTGATCTTTCAGAGGGCCATTGATAGTTGTTTGTGGCCATTTGTTCAAGGAGAAGTAATGCCTCAGTCGGAGTTTTAGCCATCAAAGTGCCCCCTGCTGCTACATCAAGTATTGTCCTCATATGCCCGTTCAAACCATCATAAAAATATTAGACCCTCTATCAGTCCACATAACCATATTGTGGGCATCTTCTCAACAGATCCTTAAATCGTTCCCAATATTCATATAGTGGCTCAAAATCAATCTGTTGGAATTGAGCTATCTCATTTTTCAGTTGGAGCGTCTTGCTGGGAGGGAAGAACTTTGCCTTGAATTTTTCGTCAGATCATCCCAGCTAGTGATAGTCCCAGGTGCAAACATCTACAACCAATGTCTGTCTTTATCCCGCGTGAGAACAGAAAAAGCCTCAATCTTATAGCCTCATCAGACACACCATTCATCTTGATGGTGTCGCAAATCTCCAAGAATGTAGCCAGATGTGTATTCGGGTCATCCACTGGACTCCCCCCAAACTGATTCTGCTGAACCACTCTTATGAGGCCCGATTTCAGTTTAAATTATTTGCATTTATGGGCTGGCGCACAATTTTAGAGTAGTTTTGGTTCATAGTCGGTCAGAAATAATCCCAGATTGCCCTTTCATGTGCCTCAGGCTGTGGTGACATATTCAGAACCAAGTTTCCGTTGTTCTCATTTTCCCTGTCTTCTGCCATTGCTTGCTTCTCTGCTTGCTTTGCTGCTCTGATTGCTCGAAGTGTCCTTTAAAATTTTGCATAAACAGACTGGTCAATGAGAAACATGAAATTACATTTCCTAAACTAAGCTAGATTTGGATTAAGACTACTTGGTAACAGTATTAGCGTAAAATAGGATAAAACAATCCCCAACAATGGTGCCAAAAACTTGATCTTGAAATTCTTACAGCAAGCGTACGGTATCAAGCTTTAGTATAGTTTTAAAAATGGGGTTATCGTCTCCACAGGGATAGGTATCAAAATTTTATACTAAATACCATAATTATAATAACTTATTCTATCTAGATAATCGAAAAGAGATGTATATTGTTAAACTAAAAAGAAAAGTAAAATTAAACTAACAAATTGGTTCAGACAAATTATCAAACACTAAAGAAATGAATTCTAGAGGGTTGATTCACCTAGTTATCCTATATGTTCTCAATCCAGTTTATTAATCACGCGTTATTAATCTATAAGCCCAATATTCCTACCGTTTATCACTTTCTCTCTCGAGTGCCAAGTGATCTTAGGTTTCAATCCTTATTTCGATATCTCTATAAAAATCATAAATAAAACCCTAGTGTGCTCAATGAATATTCTATCACATGCTTCAAAAGATTCATAAACTTCATAGTTCTATGAAACCATAGGTTATGTTATTCTATGGCCAGGTATTCAATTACCTCTCCCGAGTGTCAAATCAAACACACCAAACAATATAAATTATTGATCAGATAATCCAGATGCAATCAATTCAAGTAGCACAAATATATTAAATAACATGTGAATCTCATAAACTAGAAATCAAGACATTGGTTCAAACGTAAGTTACATCAATCCCCTAGAAAAATAGGTTTAGCTCATATTGGATGCACAAAAACTCATGAAACAGTAATTATACATCTCAAAAATCGACAAAGAAAAATAAAGAAGGAATTGAAAAGAGAAGAGAAGGAATCCTCTCTGTGTCCAGATGAGAGATGCCTTCAATTATCGTCCCGAACCTTAGAATGTCCGACCCTTGTTTCGTGCATCATTGGTTGTATTTATAGGCCCAAAGTCCGTCAAAAGCCCAAAAAGAATAAAATATCACACTCTTGGTCGTCGACACACGCTGTAGCACGCACTGGCTAGCGTTGCGGCGCGCTTGTGTGTGGTGCCTGTACCGTTTTGGCAACCTGCGCTGTGGTGCTCGCGTACTTTGCAACATTTCTCCATTTTTTCTCTTTTAAAACAAGATTTCGTCCTTCCAAACACGTTTTTCCTCGTTTTCAATCAATTTTGGCTACTATAATCTGTATTGACTCCCTAATAACAACTAATGAAATAAAATAGACTCTAACGACACTAAAAACACCCAAAAACAATGCAAAATCCTAGTTTAGAATACTCAATACATTGGTATAAAACCAACTTAACAATATAATAAAGAAAACAATTGAAAGAAAAAGTTCAAACATCCCTATCCTTTAGATACCATAAACCAACTTCTTGGCATCCCTTCAAATACTTTAGGTTTCTGTTGGTTGGAGTCATGTGACTTTCCTTTAGAGTAGATTGAAATCTGGCACATACACCTACGACAAAGGTGATGTATGGCCTACTTGTTGTTAAATAGAGCAATGATCCAATAAGAGCTCTATATCTAGGTTGATCAACAGCTTTGCTTTCTGCATCCATGTCCATCTCGACTGAAATATTCATGGGAATCTTCACAGATGACTTCTTTTCCATACCAAATTTCTTCATTAAATCTCTGATATATTTGGTTTGACTTATGAAGGTTCCATCCTTCATTTGCTTGACTTGAAGACCTAGGAAGAAAGTAAGTTCTCCCATCATACTCATCTCAAATTTTCCTTGCATGAGATTTGAGAATTTATCACACAACTCTTTGTTTGTGGATCCAAAAAATAATATCATCCACATATATTTGAACAAGTAGTATACTCTTCCCATCTTTTCTAAAGAGTGTCCTATCAAACCATATAATACCTTCTTGAGCTTGTAGACTTTATTTCCAATAGTTTTCTGCTCAAAACCTAGAGGTTTCTCCACATAGAGTTCTTTTTCCAAAAGTCCATTCAAAAATGCACTCTTAACATCCATTTGATACACAGTGAAGTTCTTATGTGCAACAAAAGTAAGAAACATCCTAATTGCTTCCCATCTTGCAACAGGTACAAAGGTTTCATCAAAATCTATGCCCTCCTCTTGGCAATGCCCTTGGACTACCAATCTTGCTTTGTTTCTTACTATAGATCCTTCTTCCTTTATCTTGTTTCTAAATACCCACTTAGTACCAATAACATTTTGGTGGGTAGGCCTTTGAACTAATTTCCAAACCTTATTTCTTTCAAACTGATTCAGTTCTTCCTGCATAGCTAGAATCCAATGTGTGTCATCCAATGCTTGTGACACATCTTTAGGCTCAATCTGGAAAATGAAACAAGTGAACATAGCTTCATGTTGAGTTCTGGATCTGGTTCTTACTCATTTTCTAACATATCCAATAATAAGTTCTCGAGGATGGTCTCTCAGCCATCTCACATCTGGTTGGAGTAAGTCTGATGGATTAAGTCGTCTCGCATCTAAGTTGTCTTGAACAGCTTCCTCATCATCGTTCAGCTGCAGACTTTCCGACTATCTCCGAGATTCAGTTATCTTATCTTCCTCAGGGGTGAGTCTTCTTATATCTGCCTCAACATAGGGACTCTTCTGAATAGTTGACTGATTCATCTTATCAGCTAATGTTAGGGATAGTGCCCTTAAAGCAATTGTGAATTATTTTTTATTATGAATAAATGCGACATTTATTTTTGAACACTTGTGCTTATTATATGTATTTTTCTTAGCGTCATGAAAATCCCTATTTTATTTGATGTAATCATAATCTTAGTATATAAGTGCTATATACAAGAGGATTAATATTATCGATAATAAACTAAAATTAGGTCCGTGATGAAATTAATTAAAGTA
The DNA here is from genome assembly GCA_016081115.2 of Rehmannia glutinosa. NCBI lineage: Eukaryota > Viridiplantae > Streptophyta > Magnoliopsida > Lamiales > Orobanchaceae > Rehmannia > Rehmannia glutinosa. The sequence goes on along the minus strand of CM071936.1, from coordinate 48,205,285 downwards.
TGGGATCTTTAATTAAAACATCACTAATATAGCCCAGAACATTTTGAATGTGACTGTCTTATCCGGACCATCAATGTGGAGACATCTTAGTGGGGGCATTTATATATGATTTGATCATATAGGACTTGGACCGATTTGATTTGAATTTTTCATTCAAATTCCATTGTAGAAATGAAAAATCAAATTAAACCACAAGATGATCATATATGGATAAATCTTAATCCCGAGTGATTGAATAATTATGAGAGTGCAATTCCAAATTCATAGTAGAGTAATATCGAATTAATAAGTTGATTGAATTAATTAAAGAGTTTAATTATTTATTCGATTTATTGAAGCTTATCATTGTAAGTCCATGGTCCCCGGTTCCCCTTTCTAGAGTAAACGGGTCAGAAATATTATTTTATATTCCTGAGGGATTATGGAAAAGAGTTTCCAAAATATTTGGGCTAATATATTAATATTAGTTAATTCCGGGAATATCTGATATTTTACAGTTTTGACTGTATTAGAAATTAAATAAATATAAGATATTTATGATAGTAATATAATTATTAAGTTGATAATTATATTGGATAATTATCAATTAGAGTTTGAGTCTATCTAGAATTATGAATTCTAGATTAGATAGGAAACTGAGTTGGAGTGGGAAACTGATTGAACTATGCCTATAAAAAGGGGAACACATCTCACAATTGAACAACTATCTTCGCCCCTCCTACCATGTGAAGCCCTCGATTTTTCGAGCGCGTATTTATTTCTTCTATCGTCTATGTACTATTTTGACTATTTTACCGCGTCGCTTTGATGGGTAAATATTAAAAAAAAAAAATATTTTCGCATTTAATTTCATTTACTTGTGATTATGATCATTTATTTATTTTATTTCTCATTAATGATCACTTGATTGATCATTATTATTATTTGTGCATTTATTAGTCACCTTAGAATTTTAAGGGACTATTTATTTTAGAGACTTATACCTTATAGAAATAAGATTTTGATTTAGAATAAGTGATCATGAGACTTATAAGTGATCAAGGAAATCACTAATTATTTTGGAGATTGATATTATTCATCTATTATCATCAATTTTGGGACAAAAAAATATATATGAATACCACAAATGCCTCTATAGTGGACGGCCATGATGTATTTTTTTGTGTATAAATACCTCTCAATTCTTATACACATACACCTTATTATATCTCTTGTGTATAATTATACCACATTACAAGTCTTATGCACATGATCTTATACCATAATTTTTAATTACTAAAATTCCCCAACTTATTCTATTCTCCAACATTCCCCTCAATCCTCTCAGTCTTCCATTCTTCCATTCAACCCATATTTTGACCCCTTACCTTGTCTCCATGCAAGAGACCATTTGCAAGACTTGAAATTTTTTTCCTCCCCCTCTCCCCTTAGTAATCGGCCTTTGGCCAAAACTTACACGAAAATTCCACTTTCATTTCACCAACAAGATACTCTAAGGGCACGTTTGGGAACCTTGATGGGAAAAGATAAGCATTTGAGGATTGCATATGATAGGATTATAGTTATCACATCTATGTGTTGCAAACTTTTGTTTGGGATTGTATATTATTTTTTTCCCTTATCATCGAAAGAATGCTTATATTGTGTTTGGGAAGTATGATTATAAGTGATTAACATGAAAATGACAAAAATGCCCTAACCTAAAGGCTCAGAGCAGGGGGTGGTGGGGGCAGTAATGTAATTTCAGCGGATGGGATTGGTTGGTATTAAATAATAACACCTCCACCATGTGATCCAGTTTCAGCCATTTTGGGTATTATTTCACGGGCCGGATCCTATCACACGGGCCACTATCAAAAATCACAAACGTTGTGAAAAGGTGGGATAAGGACTTTTTCCTACCTTTTCAGTGATCCCAAACGCGTCCTAAGTCTTGAAAATCCTCTCACTTCTCTCTAAAAATCCTCCTACATCTCTCTACCTATTTTCTTCTCTTCTTCTTCATACTTAACAAAAACAATACAAGAATCCTCCTCCCATTTTCTTCAAAAATTTGAACACCATCACTTCAACAAGGTAAGAATTTTGTTCTTCAATTCAACTTGATATCATCTAGCTACCTCTTTTCACTTCTTGACTTAAGTTTAATTTTGATTTTGAGGTATACTTAGAAGACCTTGAAGATATTAAGAGCATTGGTACTATCTTGAAGAGGACTTCAAGATTTTGAAGAAAATTGTGAAGAATTGGACTATAAGGTAAGATAGTGGAATCTAGTGCATTTTCCTCCTTTCTTCTATTTTTTTTTCAAATTTTAACACCCTATTCTCATTTTTGAAGAATAGGGGCTGACATTGGGAGATTTCCTTGAGGGTGAGCAAGACCTTCAATTTTGAAGCCATTACTTGGCTCATTTTACCTACTACACAGGGGTATAAGTGTAGTTTTTACCAATTTCTTCACCTTCTTCTTTTTCTTCTTAATTTAACCTTATTTTTCTAACTTCTATTTTTTTGATATTTCTTGACTTAGGGACTGACCTAAGTCACTTCTTAACCAAGTATAATTTATCCCCTTTTTCACCAATAAATCATTTTACAAGGTGGGTGGAAAAATTCTTTCAACTCCTAGGTGTTTTTCCTTAAATGCATGTAGTATTTTATTCTTGAGCACTTGAAATATATATATTATGTATTGTATGTTGATTTCATGTATCAAGTTGTGAAAATTCTCAAGTGATGCTAAAAAATGTCATTTATTGAATTTTAGGTGCATGCATGTATATTTTAATGATGTATTTGATGAATTATTGTATGAGATTGACATGCATGTTTATGATCCTTGAAATTCAAGTTTTATATGACTTATAACCTGGACAAGTTAAGCATAATTGATTAAATTTGAATTTTTGGACTTAAAATGCAAAAATGGCAAATTGGTGGACTTAATTGCAAGAAAATAAAATTTAAGGGACCCTCAGTAATTTTCGAATTTGAGACTGTACTCAGGTTAAAAAATGATATTTGGACATTTTAATAAAGTTTTAAAAGCTTTGAGATAAATAAAATCAATCCTTGAAAGCCCAAGGACTAAATTGTAAAATTTTAGAAGTTTAAGGGCTAAAATGCAATTTTCAAAACTGTACCAGCCCCATCTTTTAAAATATGAAATTTTAATTTTTAAGGTACTGTAAATGACATATTTTAAAGGTATTCCAAAAATCCAAGTGTTTAGATCTTGGAAAGTAATTTTTACAAAATGTAGTGACCAAATTGTAAAAGACTAAAACTTAAGGACCAACATGAAATTTCCAAGAGTTATACAGTCCATGTACCTGGAAATACACTTTAAAATATAACCTTATGATATTTTGGACCCAAGGTTCAAATTTCATAATAATAGGACCCCTAAAAGCCTTAAAGCCACTTATTTTAAAAATGAGATTAAAATGAGATTTTCAAAAGTTAAGGGACCTACACATATTTCTTTTAAACACTGCTTTTGTCCCAATATCCTACTGATCTTATTTACATTTTACATTTGTAATCACATTAAAATCCCTTCCGATTTGTGAGATCCGATTATTTTAAACTTAGGGCCTGAAATTATAATTTTAACAACTTTAGGGCCAAAATGATAATTTTGTAAAATTGCGACCCCAAAACTTTAAAAACCTGAATATCTGAACAATTTGGAGAATTTAGGAACTAACCTTATAATTTTTCGAGGTCGGAACATTTACTTATTCAATTTTTAACCCCAAACGTACTAGTTTTTACAAAACGGGGCTAGTTGTAAATTTTTCGTTAACAAGGACCTAACTCAAATTATTTTCTTTCAAGAATAGCCTTGGAACCTCTGAATTTTAATAATTATTTAAAATATTTTATTTTCTTAAAAATCGCTTGACTTATCGGATCGTCTTGACCGATTAATACACGTTCGCGAGCGACTTCATCGCCTTGCGATTTCGAATCTACAACGGAACTATGTCCCACCTAATTCTTCAAGACATCGAAGATGATTTATCTTCCAGATATTTATCTTCATCCAACTACTCCACCAAAGCCAATAAATGCCATGCGCAAATTTTTCGAAAATTTTCTTGAACTGCATCCCGAAACAATATACTCGATTGCCTGGTTGACATCCTGAACTTGTAATTAGTTTCCTGCCTGAATCAACTTGATGTGTAGAGCTCACAGTCGGAATGGATACGTCGGGGATGGAACCGGGCAGCTCGGCTGCTATTCCACTCATCCTAGGTGCTTTTCTTTAAATGCATGTAGTATTTTATTCTTGAGCACTTGAGATATATATATATATATATTATGTATTATATGTTGATTTCATTTATCAAGTTGTGAAAATTCTCAAGTGATGCTCCAAAATGCCATTTATTGAAATTTAGGTGCATGCATGTACATTTTAATGATGTATTTGATGAATTATTGTATGAGATGGACATGCATGTTTATGATCCTTGAAATCCATGTTTTATATTACATATAACCTGGACAAGTTAAGCATAATTGATTAAATTTGAATTTTTGGACTTAAAATGCGAAAATGCAAATTGGTGGACTTAATTGCAAGAAAATAAAATTTAAGGGACCCCTCTGTAATTTTTGAATTTGGGACTGTACTCAGGTCCAAAAATGATATTTGGACATTTTATTAAAGTTTTAAAAGCTTTGCGATAAATAAAATCAATCCTTGAAAGCCCAAGGACTAGATTGTAAAATTTTAGAAGTTTAAGGGCTAAAATGCAATTTTCGAAACTATACCAGACCCATCTTTTTAAATTTGAAATTTTAATTTTTAAGGGACTGGAAATGACATATTTTGAAGGTATTCCAAAAATCCAAGTGTTTAGAGCTTTAAAAGTAATTTTTACAAAACTGAAGGACCAAATTGTAAAAAACTAAACTTAAGGACCAACATGAAATTTCCAGGAGTTATACAGTCAATGTACCTGGAAATACACTTTTAAATATAATCTTATGATATTTTGGACCCAAGGTTCAAATTTCATAATAATCGGACCCCTAAAAGCCTTAAAAGCTCTTCTTTTAAAAATGAGACTAAAATGAGATTTTCAAAAGTTAAAGGACCTACACTTATTTATTTTAAAAACTGCTTTTGTCCCAATATCCTTATGACCTTAGTGAAATTTTACAATTAGAATCACAATAAAAGCCCTTCCGGTTTGTGAGATCCGATTATTTTAAACTTAGGGCCCGAAATGACAATTTTAACAATTTTAGGGCCAAAATGAGAATTTTGTAAAACCTCGACCCCAAAACTTTAAAACCCTGAATCTATGAACAATTTTGAGAATTTAGTAACTAGCCTTATAATATTTCAAGGTCGGGACATTTGCTTATTCAATTTTTAACTCCAAAAGTACTAGTTTTTACAAAATGGGGCTAATTGTAAATTTTTCTTTAACAATGACCTAACTCAAAATTAGTTTCTTTCAAGAACAACCCTGGAACCTCTGACTTTTAATAATTATTTAAAATATTTTATTTTCTTAAAAATCTCTTGACTTATCAGAATCCGTTTTGATTTCTTTTGTTGGGTAGTTAGTTGATTCTGATTTCACTAGACTGTAAGCTATTTGGATATTGTTTCTTAGGATGTAATTGTGATTCGTACTGATACTTGTAGTTTATTTCCGCTGCTTTAGACTCTGTTTCATTTGGGGTTAGGTTATTATTGTTTGGACTGTTGGTTTATTTCTGTTTAAGTTACTGATGCCCGTCGCGTCCCTGCCCGGGGCGTGACAGGTTGAGTTCCATTTACTAGCCGAGCTGACCTAGGATAGGACCCTCGGTTTATGTTGGGTAGTACCGCGACTTGACTAATTAAGTGCGAAATCGATTTCAAGTGGTATAGAATCGTATTACTGATGTTAGACTAAGTTAAGAATTTTATACTTGGAGATTTCATAGTTGTACTTGTCTTGACTTAGTTGACTCTTGATTGGCTTCCTTTATCCTTCTTTATTCTTCCTTATCCTTTCTTTTATATTCCTTTGACCCGTCTTAGTTGTGTTTGACCAGGATGGAACCAGCGCCCCCAACCTGGTGGGATGTATTCGAGGCTCGCGCGGAGCGAGACTATTACAAGGCACTGAAGATCCATTGGCACCAGGAGTGTATCCGGGCCACCACCGGACTAACGGAGGAGTGCCACTGTACCCGTGAGCTAGAGCATCTCCTGGCGAATAGCCTGGAAGAGAAGAACAACTTGAATCTCCTCATTGAAGATCGTGAAAACACCATCCGCGCGCGGGAGGACCAGATCTAGTTAATCCAGGAGCGCCTGGATAATAAGCGAGAGAGGATGAAATGAGCCAGTGATGGCCGCATGAAGTGGGAGATGGACGCCCACATGTTGAGGGATACCATTGACCGCCTGGAAGAGACCATAATCAAACAGATGTTGGTGATTGAGGACCTCATGCGGCCTTATCTCAGCGGGACACCGCCTTGGAGGCTGCTCTAGCAGCTAACGCGCCAACACTACCACCGCCCGAGGCGGAACCTTTAGCCGATCCCGAGGAAGATCCTGAGAAGGATCCCGAGAGATCCAACTGAGGCTGGGGTGCCCGAGGCATTTGAGGCCGCCCCTCTCGACGATGCTCAGGCACTCGACTAGTGGCTTGAGTTCGTTGATTGGCCTGACGCTGAGGCACTGCCCGAGCCTGATCAGATCTAGGTTGTGGACGTGATTGATAGCGAGGATGATGGTGCTCTCACCGATTAGATAGTTTTATTTTCTGGATTGTACTTGTATCGTACTAGACACTTATTTTCCATTTTGTTGTATTTCAGCTTTCTGTACCATTGCTGTATAACCTTCATTCGGTGTACTCCAATTTTACGTTAATGGATATGCCTTTCCTTAGTATTTATTCTGTGTCTTGTGCATTGCCTTTGCTTTCGTCTTGTTGTGACTTGTTATACACGAGCATTTAATGGAATCACTTACTACGGATTGTAACTAACACTTCAAGATACAGAATAGCAGAACAACGAGGACGCGGAAGACCCCGCCGAAATCCCCACAGGAACGCCGATGTACCCAGGGAATGGGTACCTTCCCAGAATTACCACCATCTCCTCCACCAGTTGCAGGAGACAATATGACTGCACAGCCCTGTAACAAATCCTAGTCTTCATGAGGCAACAAGAAGAGCCTAATCAGCGTGTCTCTAAACCCGCCCGAGAGGCAAATGATCGCATCATAGAGCGATTCTTATGGTTTGACCCACCGACTTTCTTAGAAGAGCCAGATGATTTGAAGGCAGAAGACTGGGTTGAGAAATTGGAGAACATCTTTAACGCTCTTCAATACTTAGATGAGCAGAAGGTGACACTCACTGTATTTCGACTAGAATCGGCTGTTAGGGATTGGTAGAGATCCATTGAGAGGAAATGGGACCAGAACAGGGTAGCCAGAACTTGGGAGAATTTCCTGGCTGGATTTAATGAATAGTACATCCCCAAGTAGTAAAGGAGGCACGCCGGGATGAATTCCACAGATTGAGACAGGGAAACGTGCCAGTGGCCCAGTATGAGTCTGAATTTCATCGGTTGTCCAAGTACGCTCTGGGGACGATCAACACAAAAGAATATAAGTTGTACAAGTTCACCAGGGGACTGAAACTGGAACTTTAGAAACAACTTTTGACTGTTGAACTGGCCATCTACTCAGCCGCGGTAAAGGCAGATCTCCGCATTGAGTCGGGAGTGAACCGCATTGGGCAAATCCAACAGAGCATGCCATCAAATAGTCTCAAAAGGACAGCTATGGGACATCCATCTAAGCAGCCCGCTAAGTTTCAGAAGGGACCAGTTTCCAGGATGGATAAAGGGAAAGGACCAGTTCAGGGAAAGTCGGGATAGGTGTGCACACATTGCTAGAAACTGGGGCATACTGCCAATGATTGTTGGTGTAAACAAGGAAGGTGCTTGCGCTGTGGCAGTAATCAGCACTAGCGGAAGGATTGCCCAAAATGTGAGGATAAGAACAGGCAGGTGCAGACACAGAGGCCGAGCAATGGCCAGGGTAATCGGGCGAGGATGCCCGCTCAAGCATTTGCACTGGTCGGGCATGAGGCTCCGGAGGCAACAAACGTGGTGGAAGGTACGTTTCTAGTATCTGACCACTATGCTAAAGTACTATTTGACCCTGTATCATCGCATTCATTTGTCGCACCGCATTTTGTACACAAGTTGCATGCATGCATAGAACATATGTCTATATGTATAGAAGTATCAACTCCTATGGGCGCAAGCCAAATAACAGACATTATCTATAATGAGAGCAAAGTTAAGGTTGATGAGATAAATTTCCCTGCTGATCTAATCTTATTACCTATATCCGAATACGACGTGATACTGGGAATGAATTGGTTGTCCGCACACCATGCACAGATAGACTGCCATCGCAAGTCCATCACACTACTCGAACCAGGGAAGCCCAAAGTAGAAATTTCGGGAAGGGCACGAGTTAAGATTGCCCCAGTCATCTCAGCTATGAAAGCAGGGAAGGCAATCGCTAGAGGGGCAAATGGGTACTTGGCGTTTGTAATCAACAAACCCAAGGTAGAGACACAAATTCACCAAGTGCCCATAGTATCGGAATACGCAGATGTATTTCCACAAGAACTCACCACTGTCCTATCAGATAGGGAAGTTGAGTTCATCATCGAGGTATGGCCAGTAACTGCTCCAATTGGTAGAACACCGTATAGAATGGCTCCTATTGAGTTACAGGAGCTGAAGACTCAATTACGGAAGCTGATGGATGTAGGATTTATCCGGCCAAGTATGTCCCCATGGGGAGCACCAGTATTGTTCGTCAAGAAGAAGGATGGCACATTAAGACTGTGTATAGATTATCATGGTCTTAATAGCATGACCATCAAGAATAAATATCCCTTGACGAACTATTCGATCAACTTCAAGGAGCAACGGTGTACTCAAAGTTTGATTTGCAATAGGCATATTACCAACTGAAGATCCAGGAAGAGGACATTTCTAAAACCGCATTCCACACCAGGTATGGACACTATGAGTTTGTAGTAATGCCTTTCGATCTGACAAACGCACCTGCATCGTTTATGGATCTGATGCACCAAGTCTTTCGACCCTATTTGGATCAGTTCGTAGTGATATTCATTGATGGCATACTCGTGTACTCTAAGTCTAGAGAAGAGCACGAGCGACATCTGGAAATCATTTTAGAGACACTACGAGAGCATAAGCTATATGTCAAATACAACAAGTGTGAATTTTGGCTTAGCGAAGTCACGTTCTTGGGTCACATAGTATCCGGCACTAGGGTCGCAGTAGATCCTTTGAAGGTACAAATAGTGGTTGAATGAAAACAACTCGAGTCAGTAACATAGATCAGGAGTTTCTTAGGATTAGCTAGATATTATCGAGATTTGTCAAGGATTTCTCCAAGATAGCTGGACCACTCACTCGACTAACCCAGAAGCAAGTCAAGTTTGAGTGGAACAACAAATGCGAGGCTAGTTTCCAAGAACTGAAGGAACGACTTACTACAACTTCAGTCTTAGCCCTTCCAAAGGGAACAAAAAGCTTTGCCATTTACAGTGATGCATCAAAGGATGGACTAGGAGCAGTGCTTATGCAAGAAGGAAATATCATTGCTTATGCATCACGGAAGCTCAAATCGTATGAGGCCAATTACCCAACGCATGACTTGGAATTGGCAGCGATAATATTCGCGTTAAAGAAATAGAGGCAATCTCTACGGAGCAACATTCACGGTTTTCACATATCATAAGAGCCTATTCTCTCAAAAGATCTATTCTCTCGAGGAAAAGATCTCAATACCATCCCGAAAGATCTCAACTGAGGCAAGCAATAGAGATGGATGGAGTTAATTGAGGACTATCACTTTGATATTCAATACCATCCCGGGAAGGCTAACGTAGTAGCCGACGCCTTGAGCAGAAAAGCAAGTTTAGCCAGACTAATAATTCGAGAGTGTAAATCATTAGAAGAACTGAGCAATTGGAATCCAACGAGGACCAATACTCAGACTACATGTACTAACATTTCGGTTAAACCCGATCTACTGGACGAGATCAAGGCGGCACAAGAAATAGATGTGCATCTTGAAAAATTGAAGAAGAAGATACTTAAGGATGAGAGACTAAAATTTTTGGTACCCGAAGATGGGATTATCATATTCAGAAATCGAGTTTGTGTACCGAATGATGAGCAAATGAGAAATAGAATTCTGGCAGAGGCACATCGCTCGAAGTACACTATACATCCTGGAGGAAACAAGATGTTTAAGGATTTGAAACGGAAATTGGTGGGTAAACATGAAGAACCAGGTAGCGGAGTTTGTTGTGAGATGTTTGACTTGTCAACGAGTGAAAACAGAACACCAACGACCATCTAGTTTACTGTAACCATTGAGGATTCCCGAGTGGAAATAGGAACACATAACAATGGACTTTGTGACGGACCTACCAGGGACCAGAGGAGGTCATGATGCTATATGGGTAGTTTTAGACCGACTCACGAAATTTGCACACTTCTTGCCCATCAAGAAGACTGATAGCTTGCAGAAACTAGTGCAGACATATATCCGAGAGATCATTCGACTGCATGGAGTGCCAGTCGACATAGTATCGGATAGGGACCCAGGGTTTGTCTCCAGATTTTCTAAGTGCTTGCATGAGGAGTCAGATACCTCACTGAGTTTCAGCACAACATCACACCCACAAATCGACTGACAATCTGAGCGAACGATTCAAACCCTGGAGGATATGTTGCGAGCCTGCACATTGGATTTCCAAGGAAGTTGGGACTCGCACTTACTGTTGGCAGAATTCGCCTATAATAACAGCTATCATGCCACAATTGGGATGACACCCTACGAGGCACTATATGGGCGAAAGTGTAGATCCCCACTACACTGGGAGATTGATGACCAATGGACTCCAAAAGGAAAACGACAATCACCCTCGATTCCAAAGGTTTACTTAGTTCAAGAGGCCATGGAGAAGGTCAAACTGATCAAAGAACGGATCCGTACGGCTCAGAGCCACCAGAAGAGTTACGCGGACAAGAGAAGAAAGGATTTGGAGTTTGAAGTCGGAGACGAAGTATTTCTCATACTATCGCCATGGAAAGGATTGATCAATTCGAAGAAAGGAGGCAAGTTGTGTCCGAGATATGTTGGACCTTACAAGATTTTGTAGAGAATCGGGAAGTTAGCTTACTGACTCGAGTTGCCAGTGCAGTATATCGGAATGCACGATGTATTCCACGTCTCGAGATTGAAGAAGTATTGACCAGATCCCGAGCATATCATTACTCATGATATTCCTCCTCTGCTGGAGAACTTGTCCTACGCTGAGAAGGCGATCCGGATCATTGACCGGCAGATACGTTAGCTACGGAAGAGAGATCCCAATGGTTAAGGTGGTGTGGTAGAACCATAACCGAGACGAAGATGCCACCTGGAGATGGAAGAAGACATGAGGAATCAACATCCAGAGCTATTCTGAAAGAAATTTGGGGACCAAATTCTTTTAAAGAGGGGAGGCTATGAAGCCCTCGATTTTTCGAGCGCGTATTTATCTTTCCTACTATTATGTATATTTTACCGCGTTGCTTTGACGGGTAAATATTAATAATAACATATTTTCGTATTTAATCTCATTTTATTTATTACTTGTGATTATGATCCTTGATTAATTTTATTTCTCATTAATGATCAATTGATTGATCATTATTATTATTTGTGTATTTATTAGTCACCTTAGAATTTTAAGAGACTTTTTATTTTAGAGACTTATACCTTATAGAAACAAGATTTTGATTTAGAATAAGTGATCATGAGACTTATAAGTGATTAAGGAAATCACTAATTATTTTGGAGATTGATATTATTCATCTTTTATCATCAATTTTGGGACAAAAAAATATATGAATACCACAAATGCCCCTATAGTGGACGGACATGATGTATTTTTTTTGGTGTAGAAATACCTCCCAATTTTTATACACATACACCTTATTATATCTCTTGTGTATAATTATACCACATTACAAGTCTTATACACATGATCTTATACCATAATTTTTAATTACTAAAATTCCCCAACTTATTCTATTCTCCAATATTCCTCTCAATCCTTTCAATATTCCATTCTTCCATTCAACTCATACTTTGACCCATTACCTTGTCTCCATGCAAGAGACCATTTGCAAGACTTGAATTTTTTTTCCTCCCCTTCTCCCCTTAGTAATCGGCCTTAGGCCAAAACTTACACAAAAATTCCACTTTTATTTCACCAACAAGATACTCTAAGTCTTGAAAATCCTCTCACTTCTCTCTAAAAATCCTCCTACATCTCTCTACATATTTTCTTCTCTTCTTCTTCATACTTAACAAAAACAATACAAGAATCCTCCTCCAATTTTCTTCAAAAATTCGAACACCATCACTTCAACAAGGTAAATATTTTGTTCTTCAATTCATCTTGATATCATCTATCATTTTTGAGAAGTCTTTCTTCATTTTTAGAGCAAGTCTCCCTCGGGGGAGAGCAGAACAAAAAAAAATGACCATTCGAACTGCCTATGTCGATACAGCAGGAGCTACATAATTTTTCTGAAGACGTCATCCTCTTTTCACTTCTCGACTTAAGTTTAATTTTGATTTTGAGGTATACTTAGAAAACCTTGAAGATATTAAGAGCATTGGTACTATCTTGAAGAGGACTTCAAGACTTTGAAGAAAATTGTGAATAATTGGACTATAAGGTAAGATAGTGGAATCTAGTGCATTTTCCTCTTTTATTCTATTTTTTTTTTCAAATTTTAACACCCTATTCTCATTTTTGAAAAATAGGGGCTGACCTTGGGAGATTTCCTTGAGGGTGAGCAAGACCTTCAATTTTGAAGCCATTACTTGGCTCATTTTACCTACTACACAGGGTAAGTGTAGTTTATACCAATTTCTTCACCTTCTTCTTTTTCTTCTTAATTTAACCTCATTTTTCTAACTCCTATTTTTTTGATATTTCTTGACTTAGGGGCTGACCTAAGTCACTTCTTAACCAAGTGTAATTTATCCCTTTTTTCACCAACAAATCACTTTACAAGGTGGGTGGAAAATTCTTTCAACTCCTAGGTGTTTTTCTTTAAATGCATGTAGTATTTTATTCTTGAGCACTTGAGATATATATATTATGTATTGCATGTTGATTTCATGTATCAAGTTGTGAAAATTCTCAAGTGATGCTAAAAAATGCCATTTATTGAAATTTAGGTGCATGCATGTATATTTTAATGATGTATTTGATGAATTATTGTATGAGATTGACATGCATGTTTATGATTCTTGAAATTCAAATTTATATGACTTATAATCTGGACAAGTCGAGCATAATTGATTAAATTTGAATGTTTGGACTTAAAATGCAAAAATGGCAAATTGGTGGACTTAATTGCAAGAAAATAAACTTTAAGGGACCCCTCTGTAATTTTCGAATTTGGGACTGTACTCAGGTTCAAAAATGATATTTGGACATTTTATTAAAGTTTTAAAAGCTTTGAGATAAATAAAATCAATCCTTGAAAGCCCAAAGACTAGATTGTAAAATTTTAGAAGTTTAAGGGCTAAAATGTAATTTTCGAAACTATACCAGCCCCATCTTTTAAAATATGAAATTTTAATTTTTAAGGGACTGGAAATGACTTATTTTAAAGGTATTCCAAAAATCCAAGTGTTTAGAGCGTGGAAAGTAATTTTTACAAAATTGAGGGACCAAATTGTATAAGACTAAACTTAAGGACCAACATGAAATTTCCAGGAGTTATACAGTCAATGTACCTGGAAATACACTTTTGAATATAATATTATGATATTTTGGACCCAAGGTTCAAATTTCATATTATCCGGACCCCTAAAAGCCTTAAAGGCACTTATTTTAAAAATGAGACTAAAATGAGATTTTCAAAAATTAAGGGACCTACACTTATTTATTTTGAAAACTGCTTTTGTTCCAATATCCTACTAACCTTAGTGACATTTTACAATTAGAATCACAATAAAATCCTTCCCGGTTCGTGAGATCCGATTATTTTAAAATTAGGGCCCGAAATGACAATTTTAACAACTTTAGGGCCAAAATGAGAATTTTATAAAACCTCGACCCCAAATTTTAAAACCCTGAATCTATGAACAATTTTGAGAATTTAGGAACTAGCCTTATAATTTTCCAAGACCGGGACATTTACTTATTTATTTTTTAACCCTAAAAGTACTAGTTTTTAAAAAACGGGGCTAATTGTAAATTTTTCTTTAACAATGACCTAACTCAAATTATTTTCTTTCAAGAACAGTCCTGGAACCTCTGACTTTTAATAATTATTTAAAATATTTTATTTTCTTAAAAATCTTTTGACTTATCGGATCATCTTGACCGATTAATGCACGTTCGCGAGCGACTTCCTCGCCTTGCGATTTCGAATCTACAACAGGACTATGTCCCACCTAATTCTTAAAGACATCGAAGATGAATTATCTTCTCGATATTTATCTTCATCCAATTACTCCACCAAATCCAATAAATGCTATGTGCAAATTTTTCGAAAACTTTCTTGAATCGCTTTCCCGATCAATATACTCATTTGCTGGTTGACATCCTGAACTTGTAATTACTTTCCTGCCTGAGTCAACTTGGTGTGTCGAACTCACAGTCAGAATGGATATGTCGGGGATGAAACTGGAAAGCTCGGTTGCTATTCCACTCTCCGACCCCATCGTCCTAATCTCGCAACTGAGGAACGGAGTTTGTCCAAGGGAAGCGGGTCGTAGTACTTGAGATATAATCATGATTATGACAATCCGGGCCTAGCTAGCTCTACTGTGGATTTGTCTTTGCCTATGGAGCGATAAGGTGACAGGTCTTGAACCATCTTGCTCGGGCAGTTACAAGGAAGAACGAAGGAATCGTTGTCTGATCCACACGATTCTGGAGTTACTCGGACCCGTTTGGTTGGTGCTACAAATTCATATGCAACCGCTACTTGTATTGCATTAGTTGGCGCTACAAATTCGTACGCAACCATTACTTGTCTTGCATGGATTGGCGTTACGATTCCGTACGCAATCCTCCAGTCTTGCTTGAATCACATAGTGCCTGTCTGATCATTAACTCTTTTATCAAACTGTATAAGTATACTATTTAAGTATTTTATCATAGTCCTTTCGCTGGATCCCACCCCACCAATTGCACAAACCCGAATACTTCTAAACCCGCTAACTCTCATGCAAATCAAACCAACCTCCCTCTCACTCTCACCCCCCTCTAACCCACGACACAAATTCTGATACCTCCCCCCACACCACCCTTCAGAATCCCTCATAATTCTCCCCTCATATATGCATCTCTTCCCGTCGCCCCGCTGCCCCAAACACTTGCTCTTCAAGATGCTTTGTTGCACCCTTACCCACTTCCACTGCAACTTCATTCCCCTACTCACAACTCCCCTACACACAACTCCAATGATCACTATACTCTAATAACCACCACTACCACCACCTCTTAGATACTCAACATCGGCCCTACGCAACCTCACATAAATAACATACGTACTCCCTCCCTCCCAACCAATCCAACCCCCCATCCACTGCTCCTCCGATCAAAAATCCCCCTCCTAGCTCTTCTCCTCACGACTCTACTCTTAATACCCATACTCACATCTCAACCCCTTACCCCGTCCAGCCCATTCCTTTTTCCTGTCCGTATGGAACTCGACTCCCTAGCTCGTAAAGTGGCCAGGAAAATTATATCCATCAAAAAGAAATTACTTTCCGACAACCCCCAAGCCTCAACCTTTAAACATACAAGGAAACAAAAACTCCCCCCACCTTCCAACCATTCACCTCTCTCTCCGAAATTCCTATCGAAGTTATCTCCTAAAAACTCAAACAACTCCCAGATGTCCCTCCTCCACCTAACCATCCTTGTTGCCTGAGATCGAAAGCTCCGTCATCCCTAGTTAACCCAACGATAGAGATTGGCAAGGGCCAATCCCGCCGATCACAATGAGTTCTTATGTTGGAATTGTCAGGGCTTGGGGAACCCCCGAACAATTCAAGAACTATGGGATTTCATCCGCACCAAAGCTTCCGAACTGGTTTTCTTGTCCAAAACAAAATGCAAGACTTCAGTTATCGAAAGAATGAAGTGCACTCTCAATTTTCATGGTTTTTCTATCGATGCTCATAGCCGATCAGACGACCTTTCTTTTTTGTGGCGCAACGTTATTTCAGTAACCCTCCAAAAATTCTCTGATAATTTTATCGATGTGGACATGGAACTTTTGGGCCAGACTTTTCACTTCACAGGGTACTATGGAGAACCAACGTCAACCTGCAGAGACAAGCTTGGGAGCACTTTTAGAACTTATATTTACACTCTTCCAGATCAACCATGGATTATAGGCGGTGACTTCAATGAAGTCCTAACTCAAGAGGAATTTCAAGGAGCAAACCTTCGGGCTAACTGGCAAATAAACAGCTTCAGAAATGCCCTTGTGATATTTCACATGATGGATTTGGGATTTGAAGGCAGTCCATTTACCTGGCATCGACTCTCTGCTAAACCCCACACCCAACGTGCATGGCTCGATTGAGCGGTTTGCCACCAATCCCGGCGCACTCTTTTTCGATGGAGTCGAGTTAATAACTGCACATCCTTCTATTCAGACCACACTCTTATCCATATTCAAATCCGAAATAGTGACCCCCATACCTACAGAAACAGAAGAAAATGCATCTTTTGTTTTGAAGCTCTTTGGATTCGGGCAGATGAATGTGAAATATAATCAAGAAGCATTTAGACACTGACATCAAATCTCTCCCCCGTAAAATCAAAAGTTGTTCGGTGGGTCTTTTATATTGGGGTAGACAGCACTTAGAGACTTAAATAGCCACATTGATGGTTTACAAAGCCAAATTCAAGTCCTCCAATTGGGCCACATTACGGAGGATACAAAACAGTCCATCGAAACTCTCCACCATCGTCTAGAGGTTTTATTGGACCAACATGACTTAAAATGGAAGCAACGGGCAAACATTATTGGTATAAAGAAGGGGACCGAAATACATATTTTTCCACAACTCAGTTAGCAAACGAAGGGTCGTGAATCACATATGTGGACTAAAAAATGCCACCGGATCTCTTAAAACATCACCGGAAGGTATTGAGCGAATTATTCTGGATCATTTTGGGAGCCTATTCACTTTCGTCTCCCCATCCGAAGAGGATATCACTCAGGCCATCTCCATAATCAGACCTCGAGTAACACCAACGATGAAATCAATTTTGCTTGAACCATTCACGGAGGGAGAGATCATCAAAGCTCTCAAACAAATGCATCCATTCAAATCACCTGGTCCCGATGGCATAAGTCCTGTCTTGTTCCAAATATTTTGGCACATAATTGGGTTTGATGTAGTTCGATTTGTTCTTAATTGCCATAATAATCAATATTTTGAGCAAAACATTAATTTTACTCACATTGTTTTATTCCTAAAAATAAAAATCCTGAACTTATCACCCAATTCCGCCCCATAAGTCTTTGCAATGTGATTTATAAACTTGCATCTAAAGCGCTTGCTAATCGTATCTAGTTAATTCTGCTAAGGGTGTGCACGGTACGGGACGGTTTGGAGATTTGGAAATCTCCAGAACCGTCCCGAAGTTCGGAGATTCTGAAAATAAATCTCCAGAACCGAATCATAGAAAAAAATCTCCGTCCCGAACCATATCAAACTTTCGGTACGGTTCGGGATGGAGATCGGTTCTAATGGGACGGGACGGTACGATTCGGTTCGGGACGGATATTCGGAGATTAGCCATAAATAAAACATACAAATTTCGAAGAAAAAAGAAAATCAATATAAAAATCACCAAACGGATATACTTTTAGAGTTCTAGTCTCTTTTTAGCTTAGTCTCAAAATAAAAACTAAAAAATAGGTAACACAATCCAAAATTCTAAACTTAATAACCTCTATAATACAATAATAGTCTATTATTTGGGCAATTGTCCTTCTATTGACATAAAACATCACACACACACACACACACACACACACAGATATATATATATATATATATATAAAAAATTAACTAATAATTTCTATAAATTAACATGAAATAAAAACTTTTATAAATTTATAATATCAATGTATCATACTTAACAACTTAACATAATCAATAAAATTATATTTATAATTTATGTGATGTGGTAAAAAAATTAAAATATGATCTTTTTTATATCGTTATAATATGGTACTATTACTCATTTCTCTTTTAAGTGCAATTTACTAATCATTTAACTAATTTTAATTTCAAATGATTTACTCTATTATTAATATCGGGTTTTTTAAAATTCATAATAGTTGCAGTAATATGATTTTTTCAGAAATATGTTTTATATTCAATTAAATTTCAAGTAGTTTGTAGTTAATTCAATATCAAAATAAAAACAATATAGAAATAATGTATATATACATTTATATAAAATCTTTAAAATCGGTTCTAGCTTCGGGTCTTCGATTCGGAGTGGTTCAGTACAGTTCGGAACAGTTCTCGATACGGGTATTTGAAAAATCTTCAGAACCGTACCATAAATATATTCGGTATGGTACGGTTCGGGGAAAGTTAAAAAGTCAATTAATATTTTCGGTTCAGAGATCTTTCGGTCCAGATATCGGTTCGGTTTCGGTAATCTCCAAGTCCCGTGCACAACCCTAAATGCTGCCTTTGGTGATTTCCGAGTCTTAATCCGCATTACTCCCGGTCGCCATATCATAGACAACGTCCTCCTAACACAAGAAATCCATCATCATATGAAGTATAAACCATCATCGAACTCTGGACTTATGTCTATTAAATTAGATATGAGTAAAGCGTTTGACAGAGTTGAGTGGCCCTGCCCTAGGTTTTCCTCCCCAATTTGTTGACTTAATTTACAATGTGTCTCTACTGTTTCCTTCTCTTTCTTACTTAATGGGACTGAATTTGGCCATCTTACTCTCTAGCGGGGAATTCGCTAAGATGACCCACTCTCACCATATTTATTCATTATTTACTCGAAGGTTTTTTCTTGTCTTTGCAGGACCTTAAAAAATGCAGGAAAATTCATGATATCGCCATCAGCCGTACAACTCCACTAGTATCACATCTTTTCTTCGCGGACGATACCCTTTTATTTGGGTTTGCTACAAAAAATGAAGCTAAATATCTTTGCCTGGCCATTAAGCTATATGAAAGGGTCTCGGGCCAACTCGTGAATCTCAAAAAATCGGGGATTTTTTCTAGCAAGGATGTGCCTGAAGCTGCCTCTACATCTATTTTCAACATTTTGGGATTAAAGAAGGTGGAGACACATGACAAGCACCTCGGACTCCCTAGCATAATTGGGTGAAATAAAAAGGAGATCTTTGGCTACATTAAAGATAAAATATGGCAACTGATGCAAAGTTGGTCAGCAAATCAATTCTCGAAGGCGAGTAAGGAAATTTTCATCAAATCTGTTCTCCAAGCTATACCATCTTATGCCATGAGTTGTTTCAAATTTCCCGATTCCGTCATCTCTGATATCCAATCCACTATCTCATCCTTTTGGTGGGAAAGCACAACCGATAAAAAGAAAATTCATTGGCCCTCGTGGGCAACCCTAACTCATAGCAAATCCTCTGGAGACCTTGGGTTTCGCCAACTCCGAGCTTTTAATCTAGCGCTACTCTCTAAACAAGCTTGCCGTATACTCACTCAACCATCATTCCTCCTAGCCACAACACTAAAAGCCAAATATTTTCAAAATACCCCCTCCTTGGCGCATCATTAGGCCACCGCCCCTCCTGGGCTTGGCGTGGCATTTTTGAGGGAAGTCGGGCTCTCAAACTGGGATGTATTAAGTGAATTCACACTGGGCATGATACAAAATCTGGGGGGATCGTTGGATTCCAAAACCTCCCTTTTAATTACCCCCACCTCCGTCAAATCACCCTTTATCACATGCCACTATCGCCACACTCATTAATCTCGCAGCTTCATGGTGGAATTACCCACTCATTCACCAAACCTTCGACTCTCATACAACTGCCCTTATCCTCTCCATTCCCTTGGCCTCAACTCCCAACCCGACTCCTAGTCATGGTTTCCAAGCAAGAATAGGAAATATTCAGTAAAATCGGCCCATCACACCATAATCAAATCTCCCGAATTTTCACCTCATTCACCCCACAGTGAAACCAGTGTTGGCCATCTACCAATTTGGAAAAGGTTGTAGGCCTTAAAAATCTCGGGTCGCATAATACACTTTTACTGGAGACTCCTAACTGACACTTTACCCACACCACACAATATCATGCATCGTCACTTACCTTCTTCGACCCAATGCATCTTTTGCACCCACCCGAACACTTCTTCATCCTATATTTTCTTCCTTTGACCCTACACATCACATATTTGGTCCTTATCGGGTTTGTCCGGGCTCATCCTCTACTCCCAACAACCAAACTCCCATTTATGGGCTCGAGAACTTATCATGCTTAACCCTCCCCACGTCTCTACATACTTCCTCACCCTCTTCTCCAACATCTGGTACGTCCGAAACAAAATGATTTTCGAGAATCTTGATTTCCCTCCATACTCCCTTGTCTCCCAAGCATATGATACCCTCTACGCCTTTCAAACTGCAACCCTCCACCCCGAACGACCTTCACCCGCCTTACTGAATATTGATTTGATTAAGCCAGCTCCCCTGGGGTTTCGTGTTTTCTTTGATGGGGCAATCTCTTTCCCGCGGAATTGTGTTGGGGTTGGAGTTTTCATTCAAGGCCCAAATGGTTCTTTTATTAAAGATGCGTCAAAGCGCTTCCCGGGCATAACTCAAGCAGCTATAGTAAGCATTGGCACTCCGAGAAGCGATTCTCCTAGCAAGGTCCCTACACCTCACAGAATTATCCTTTCTAGGGGATTCAACCATTGTTGAAAACAAATTTTGTATGTCCAAAATAAATAATTTTACAAAAATATTTTTCAAAATCACTTATGCCATCATGCAAAAATTCAAGAAGTACTTTTACCATCAAGTATTTACAACAACACAATAAGCTTATAAGCAAGCCAAGCAAAATAAGCACTTAGCCATATCAACCATTTTCAAGCACTTTGCTCATGTGCATATCAACCATCATTTTCAATCACTTTGCTTATGTGATTTTTCTCCCTCTTTGAAATCATCAAAAAGAATGTTAGCATGATAAATATATCAAAGCGCGCATTATAATCGAATTATCGAGCTTTTGAGCATAATGCTTAAAATTCCAAATAATAAGGAAAAATTGAGAAGGTGATTTGCAAAAGCTCATTTTATTGATAAAACATGATCTCTATAAACAATAAGACATTTGAAAACAAGATTCATGAAAGTTTCATAGAGACACTTTATCGAACATTTGGCATGCATACGGATAAAAAGGATTTTTCACCCCTAAGTTTTAAAAACGTACAAAATGCAATCATAGACCTTATTCGATATGCATTATGCCTAAACGAGCTCGAATTAAGGCAAAAGTCTCGGAGGATAGCAGTTTTGTAAAAATATCCGTTAATTGATCTTGAGATGGAACAAAGCACATCTCAATCTTTTGTTTTGAGACACAATCTCTTAGAAAATGATGTTGAACCTCAATATATTTAGTACGGTTATGATGAACCGGATTTTGAGCAATATTTATAGCGTACATGTTATCACAAAATATAGGCACATTTTCAAAAGAACATTTATAGTCCGCTAAGGTTTGTTTCATCCAAAGCAATTGAGTACAACAAAAGTCGCGGAAATATATTCGGCTTCGGCCGTTGATAAAGAAATACAATTTTGCTTTTTTGAAAACCAAGATACAAGGCAATCGCCTAAAAATTGACATGATCCGGAGGTGCTTTTGCGATCATCAATATTTCCCGCATAATCCGAATCACTATATCCTTTAAGAGAAAAAAAATTGTTCTTTGGATAAAATAAGCCATATTTAATAGTGCCTTACAAATATCAAAAAATTATTTTAACGGCACTCATATGAGATTCTTTGGGATTGCTTTGAAAACGAGCACATAGGCATACGGCATGAAGAATATCGGGTCTACTTGCGGTTAAGTAAAGTAAACTACCAATCATACATCGATATTTGATTTGGTCTACCGATTTACCTTTTTCATCCTTGTCAATTTTGATGTTGGTTGTCATTGGAGTAGTGACGGCTCTTCCTTCTTCGATACGAAACTTCTTTAGAAGTTCTTTGGTATACTTTGATTGTGATATGTAAATGCCTTTCTTGACTTTGCTTGATTTGAAGTCCAAGGAAGAAATTGAGCTCCCCCGTCATACTCGTCTCAAACTCACCTTGCATTAACTTAGAAAATTTCTTGCAAAGGGAATCATTAGTAGAACCAAAAATAATATCATCAACATAAATTTGAACTAATAAACAATCTTTCCCTTTTTCAGAAACAAAGAGTACTATTAACTTTACCTCTTGTAAATCCATTTTGTAAAAGAAAAGAACTAAGTCTATCGTACCAAGCTCGGGGTGCTTGTTTTAAACCATATAAGGCCTTTTTAAGTTTGTAAACATCATTTGGCCTTGAAAAATTTTCAAACCCCGGAGGTTGTTTTACATAGACTTCTTCTTGAATAAAACCATTAGAAAAGCGGATTTAACATCAATTTGGTAAAGCTTAAAATTTTTAAAACAAGAATAGGCAAGTAAAATACGAATAGCTTTTATAACGTGCAACAGGTGCAAAAGTTTAATCATAATCAATACCTTCTTCTTGACAATACCCTTGAGCTACTAACCTTGCCTTGTTTCGAATGATGTTGCCTTGGTCTCGAGTTTGTTTCGGAATACCCATTTTGTACCAATAATTGTTTGTGATGGAGGATAAGGTACCAATTCCCAAACATAATTTCTTTCAAATTGATTTAACTCCTCTTGCATTTCTATAAACTAATCCTCATATTCAATTGCTTCATTTGCATTTTTAGGCTATTTTTGAGATATAAGAGCTTTTTCGGCATATTTCCTTCTAGTCATTACCTTCTCTAGAGGGTCTCCAATAATGAGATCTTTTGGGTGATCTCCTTTGAATTTCAGAGCAACGGGGAGATCTGAATTGTCACCTTTGTCTTCTTGTGGAGCATTTGAACTTGAAGGTTGATCATTTGATGTTGAAGGTTGATCACTTGGAACATTATTTTGAGTAATTGGCTCAATGTTTTCTTTATCATCACTTTCATCATTGGGTATCCTTTCAATACCCGAGGCTTCATTAAATTTGACAAGAATAGATTCTTCAACCACCATGCTAGTCTTATTGTAAACCCGGTATGCTTTGCTCTTTGTTGAATATCCCATAAAAATTCCTTCATCGGCTTTAGGATCAAGTTTATCCAATTGATCCTTGACAATTAATCAATGGAGTTATTCTCTCTTTCTGCTTTCCCAGGTGCACGTTGTGGTTTCTCACATTTATCGGGAAGGTAATCGTGTTGCGGACCATCTCAACAAGTTCACGTGTGACTCCTCTTGGTGGGACACCCCCTATGGATATTATCTCTCTGCTTTCAGATGACTATGCCGGACGTACACAATATAAATTTGTTAGTTAATTTGTGTTATGTTCTTTGGGTTTGGTTGTATGGCTTTCACTTTTCTCACTGGGGTACTCTTTTTCTACTAAGGGTTTTCCCCACAAGGGTGGGTTTTACCTTGGTAGGTTTTTAACGAGGTCCCAAACATTGCGCTACCTGGTCCGCTTGTGACCAGGATTTTTCATTTTTTTTATTATATTTCGATTTTTATTAAAAAAAAGCTCATATGGTGTTTTATTCAATTTGGGACGAAGATAAACACGATTAATGACATAGCAAGCGGTACTTACGGCTTTGACCCAAAAATATTTTGGAAGTGAGAATTCGTTGAGCATTGACCGACTCATTTCTTGAAGTGTCCGATTTTTCCTTTTGGCTACTCCATTTTGTTGTGGTGTCCTAGGAGCCAAAGAATTGTGAGCATATCCCTTGGTTTCACACAAGAATCTAAATTCACCATCAAATTCTCTGCCTCGTTCACTTCGAATAGAGTTAATGGAATCTTCCTTTTCATTTTCAATAAGCCTACACAACTTAGCAAACTCATTAACGGCATCGCTTTTATTAGCAAGAAAAATAGCCCAAGTATATCTAGAATAATCATCGACTATAACAAAAGTGTAAAATTGTCCACTTAAACTAGTCGTACCAATATCCCCATACAAATCAAGATGAAGTAATTGTAGAAGCTTGGTTGTGGAAATTTCATTTTTGGGCTTAAAAATACTTTTAACTAATTTGTTCTTTTGACAAGTATCATATAAACCAAGATTGTCAAAACTTAATTTGGGTAGTCCTTGTACATGTTGGTTTTTGTAAATATTTTGCAAATTTTTGTATCCAACATGTCCAAGTCGCTATGCCATAAACTAGTTAAATCGTAATTGGCGACAAGACAAGAAACATTTTGACTAACCAAATCACTTGTACAAATTTTGTAAAGATTGCCTTTTCTATTTGCTTCACAAATAATTTTATCATTTTTAAGAACAATACATTTTTATTTATTAAAAATAACATTGTAATTTGAACTTAAGTCCTTCAACTAATAAAACATTACTAAGAGAGAAAGAAGAGTTACCAATTTCTCCATTTCCAAGAATTTTTCCTTGCCATTCCCGAACATGACCATGCCTTCTTCTCGGAGCTTGAGGTTGGTAAAAAGTTCTCTTTTGCCGGTCATGTGGCGTGAACACCCGCTGTCCATTAGCCATTTTGAATCCTCCGTAATTGTTATAGCCCCTAGTACCTACAAATGAATTGTTTTTAGGTACCCTATAATTTCGGGGTCCATGGGAGTTAGTTTTGAGACCTTTGGGTCTCCAAAAATGGCTAAAGTTATTTTTCAATTTACAATTATTAGCATAGTGTCCAATTTTACCACAATAAAAATAAATGAGATTATTAGAACTACTAGCACGTATGAAAGTTGGACCTTGGTTATTTTTGTTGGAAACATTTTTAAAAGGTTTATAACCAAGTCCTAATTTAGAATGCTCACTTCTTTGTGTATCAAGAATTTTTGTAACTTTGTTTGTGCTTAAATTAAAACGATGCACATCCCTTTTCAAATTTTCAATTTATTTTGTGAGCAATTATTTTTTGGAATCAAGAGCATGCATTTTTTTAATAGTAATAACATGAGCACGATCAAGAGATTCATAAGAAGTAAACAATTTTTTTTTCTCTAATTTGAGCTCTTTAAAATCCTTCTTCAAAATTTTGTATTTACATAACATATCTTTAAATTCATTTTGGAGCTCATCATAATCACATTGTAATTCATCAACTAAAGAAGAAGATGAGGAATTAGAGTGTACCTCATTGTTTTCATCGTCAATGGCCATGAGACCTTGTTCGACTTCTTCTTCCTCGTCGGAGATGGCAAGTAGCTCATCCCAAATTTTTGCTTCGGCATTTAGAGTTTTCCTCCGCTAACTTCGAGCAATCGGCTATGTAGTGGCCGGATTTTTCGCATTTAAAGCAAGAGTTGTCTCTTTATTTTCTTGCCTTACTTTTGTTCACAAATTTGGCAAATTTTCGAACAAGAGCGGCCGTCTCCTCATCATCCTCATCACTAACATAATATGAAATATTAGAAGAAGATGTTAAGCTTTTAGGAATAATTTGCATGCCCGATTTAGAGGTGGATGGTTGAGAATTATTTCTCTCCTTAAGATACACTTCATAGATGAGAAGGTTCTCAATGA
The DNA here is from genome assembly GCA_016081115.2 of Rehmannia glutinosa. Classification (NCBI taxonomy): domain Eukaryota; kingdom Viridiplantae; phylum Streptophyta; class Magnoliopsida; order Lamiales; family Orobanchaceae; genus Rehmannia; species Rehmannia glutinosa. The sequence goes on along the minus strand of CM071936.1, from coordinate 48,179,326 downwards.
GCTTATCAAATTTGAGTGTTTCAAGATTTTGAGCTTCCGTAATTTCCATCACCTTTTCGGACCATGACCCGGGGAGAACATTTAGAACTTTGGTGACTTTGTCTTCTTCGGATATGATTTTTCCAAGTGCCACAAGAGGATTGACTATGTTGTCAAGCCTTTCCACCATCTTTGAAATATTTTCTCCATCAAACATAATAAAGTTTTCAAAGTCTTTAGCAAGAATGATTTTTTTGCTTGTTTGACTTTCTTTGTACCCTCATAGATGGTTTATAATTTTTCCCACACTTTATGTGCCGACCTTATTCCTCTAATCCGGTTGTACTCGGTGGCGGTAAGTGAATAATGTAAAATATTTAAAGCCTTGCCGTTTAGAGAGAAAGCCTTCTTGTTGTTTTCATCGAATTCTTTGGAACTCTTGAGAACCAAGGAGCCATCCTCCAATTTCTTTGTTGGTTGTGCTATTCCTTCAATGACCGCATTTCATATATCAAACCCGCACCCATCACTCCATTCGGTCTTTCCAAAAAGCATAATTGTTTGCGTGGATTAGAGGTGGCTTGTTGGTGAAGGTGTCGGTGGTGAGGTATCTTTTGTTCGTAGCCATGGATCTTTCCTCTTTACTCGGAATGAAGAAACAAGCTTGCCAAAGAATTTGGCTCTGATACCACCTATTAGTCCAAGTGGCTACGATAATCTAGAGGGGGTGAATAGATTATGCCGATTTTTCCGATTTAGCCCTCTTTTTCGAATGTATAAGCAAAACAAGAATGAAAATGCGGAAAATAAACAACACACTTGATTTAAAGAGGTTCAACCCACCTAGGGCCTAATCCTCTACCACCCCGGTATATCCTAAGTGGATTTCGAAAAAGAAAAAGAAATTTTATTAAATAGTTACCAAAATTATTACACTTTCACCTTGAAGAGAACCACACTCTTCTTTCAATACCACCTTGAACATTACCACAATCTTCTTTCACATATGAAGAGTACCACACTCTTAAACACCTAAAATCACCCAAGTGTATTTTTACCACAAGAATACTAACAAGGATGTCTTGTTTTGGATGATTGAGAATTACAATCAAGATTATACTTTGTTTGAAAAATATTACAACTCAAAAGTGCAAGTGTAATCAAGAAGGAAGCGTAATACTCAAGATGTGCAAGTGTAGAAACTAGGCTTAAAAATTACAACAATAATATGAAAGTGAAGAACAAAAGCTTGTGTATAATTTGCTTGTATTGTTGTATGTGTTGTGTATTGATCTTCAAAGTCTTCCTCTATTTAAGGAGAGCTTCAAAATTTGAATTCTAACATAGGCTCCTCCATCTCCACTCTTGTCTATAAAAGAAGGATTACAAGATACACAAATAATATATAAAAATGATAAAGTGATTAAAGTAAATCTTGTTGTCTCCTATTGGCTCAAAATCATCTGATTTTGAACGCGTCGACCTGTGGGCCGACCAGTCGACTAGTAGAAAAGATTTGAACTTAAAACTATTAGTTTGAACACGCACAAGTCGACTAGGGGGGGTCGACCACAGTCAACCAAGAGGTCAACCTGTACCTGGGAAATTTTAAGACGGAGACAGAATGGACAGAAGCAAACTACACGGGTCGACCTCGGGGGTCGACCCATCCCTGGTTGTTATTTACGTGAGATAAAACTAAGTTCCTTGTTCAGCCACCGAGGTCGACCGATTGGCCTATTCCTTGGTATTTTTGGTCCGTCAAAAAATTCCGACTTCATTTTTCGAGCGTCGTTTTACCTTGATGGTATTTGGTAATTGTTAAAAACACTTTAAAACATAAACATCGATTTTTATATCGCCCGAAAATATTTGTTTCGAATAATCAAAAATAAGTTTAAGATGAAATCTTCAAAATCAAAAATAGTTTCATTCTAACAAGTATTACTAATATAAGTAATATCCTTGACTTCCGTGCAACGAATTAATCTCAGTCGACTTGACTAGACAACTGTCTTTACCCCTTTGACTTTAGTCTGCTCCAATAATTTGGGAAAGACTCAACTGTCAATTCAACTGTTAGACTTGGCTCTTTACTGACTTGAATGTCACTTTCACATCCTTTACTCGTTGTTCCTCGGCTTGATCTCCTTGATCGAGTTCTCAGGCTCTACATCTTGACCACACTCAGCTCACACACAGTTGGGTCTTCACTTCAGTCTTCAGTTGATTTCTTGCATTCTTTGACATAGCTGACTTCCCTCAGATCATTCAGTCCTATCTATTACAAAGTAGAAATATAAGGAAAATGAGGTGCCAACTTCCTATTCTAAGTTTTATATGGTATCATCAAAATCTTAACAATAGATTTCCTAACAGGGGGATATTTTTATTTTTATTCCTGTGGGTTTTGTTTTGTTCTATATTTCATAAATCCAAGGAAACTGAACAAAAATGAAGTTTGATGGTTCTTGATCATACTATAATGAATAGAATTACAAGAGATAACATGAATTCTATACCTGAATCTTTTCACTTCAATGCAATAAAGAACTCTGTTTCAATCTGGTAACATATAGTTGATTATTTCGATTTTTTTTCCTAAGTTGTCAATATTGCTGAGAACATTTATTTTATTACAGATGTCATAGGAATATAGATGTTAAATGGGCTGCCCCTAGTCCTATCTAACGGGCTTCGGGCTAGCATATTGCAAATATAACCCTAACCCTAACGGGCTTCTGGCTAAACGGGCCACTATCGGGCTATAAATCCAAAAAATAAAAAATTATATATTTAAATCCAAAATTTTAATCTCGAGCATATATAACATTTAAGTTTAACATGTTAAATTAAAGTATTCATTATAAAAAAAAATCGTGTATAGTTTATAATTATATTGCATTAATAGAATTAAAAAATTTAAATATTCCATTATCTAAAATTTTAAAATAAAACTATAATAACTAAAGATAGCATTATATAATATATACCCATATAGAATGAAAGAAAATAATACTCTTTTAAAAAAAATATTCATATGACTATAAGTCATAGTTTTAAGAATTATATATTTAAACCTATTAAAGATGAGGATATGTGAGCTTGAAAAAATATATTTAATAATAGGTAATATGTGATAAAATAGATTTATAATATTAGAATTATATTTATTTTAAAAAAACACAATTGGCGGACTAGCGGGCTAGCCCGGTTAACCTACGGGCATCGAGCTAAACGGTCCAGGCCAAAAAGGTCCGGATTTAAACGGACCATTCGGCCCTAACTCTCTTTTTTCCGGGTTTAAATGGTCCAGGCCAACGGGCCATGGGCCGTTTAACATCTCTACATAGGAAGAGTAGTGACCTTTTTAACTTATGATATCAATCTTGAGAATCTAAAGTAAATCTATGATAACTGTGTCTTTTAATTGAATAGTTCATATTTTAGATATTTCTTAAACTTATAATAATAAAATATAATAAATTTAAATTACTTGATTCGGAGGGGGGAGACTTACGTGTACTTTGTGCGATGAATTAAGATAATTGTAAATATAGATGATCATCAAATTAAGCAGTTTGTAGCAAGATGCCTACTTTATTTTTTTTTTAGCATTTCTAATTATGTTTTATTATTCTTTATATTGATAGTATTTCTTTTATTATGGACTAAGATTGTCTAAAATGTCCATTGGAACAAGCATATAAGTACAATGAGCGACGCGTTTCTACATGTTCAATTACAACTGATTTCTCGAGTGAAAAAGTCGTGGTAGGACTATCACACAACTTCTTGAAAATAATGAGGCCAGGAATAGTTGTGTACTCAATAAATAATTTAAAAAATATTTAATAATTCATTAATGCATCAAATTATTTTTTTATTATTTCCCAGGTGGTTCTTTCTAGACATAAATCATAATGCACAATAACATAATTTGAAAATGAGAGGAATTGTTGGTACAACTCATTCTCTCAATGCTATAGAAAGTTATATCATGATGGTGACATACTTAAGTGTTCAAAGTGTGGTGTATGAGATGAAAATGGGAGCTATAGGTATTCTACATATGCTACTCATTTATCATTAAAATATAATCAATTATAGAGATAAACATATATTAAATGATAAATCTAAACAAGCTCAATTTGACATTTAAGTCTAATTGAAAATATAAATCTAATATAAGTTTTTTTATTTGTATTTATTTTATATGTTATTATTACTAATAAAGTAATAAATATCAACTCATTTTAATAGAAAGTATCATTATTATAAATTAATAATATTAAAAAAATATACGTGCTAGTTTTATTAAAGATACAAATCACTGGATATATTAATCTATTGCTATATAGACAACGGGTAAGACACCAACTAGAAAACATGACGTCATCAAATATTCCAACTTATGGACATGTTTTCTCAGGTTCAACGGGACGGGAAACATACAGGACTGGACTGATACATCAATGTCTTTTTTACTACCAATAGGGAAAAGCATATCAAAGAATTGAGCTATCATTCTTCACACATCATCAAATCCCATGTGTTATCCAGCAACCAGTCATGTACAAAATACCATCAAATCCACTACTCCAAGGCGGTAAAAAAAAAGCTGCAGTTTGAAGTGCAATTCCCCTTGTAATGTTGCCAGTGCTTAATTTCAACAAATCTATTTGCATAAATAGACCTTTTTAGCCATTCATGTTTTCAGAAGATGAAAAATAGCCATGTTTTACAAAAACATGTTTTTTACCCATTTTGACTGAAAAGTGACAATCATACCCTCCTTAGACCTTGTATTCTTTGGTGAGTTATTTGGCCATTTTGGGAAAAAAAATCGATGCGTTACATTTCTCGCTACCGAGAAATGAAAAGAAGGGTAGAATTGACAAATGTACTCAAAAATGGCTAAAACACGTAATTTTGAAAAACATGGCTAAAAAACATTTTTGTTATGGACAAATGGCTAAAAATCCAAAGGACTTGGTTTGTTTTCCTGACCGCCGTTAAACTAGTCCGACTATAGATAGATAATCTTGTTAATGTTTCCTATCCGAACGTGTCACGCAGTTGGAACGACGCTTACACTTGACTTTCCCCTCCAAATTCAAGGAATGCTGGTTGCAGGTAATAAGCATGCTGGTTTACCAAAACGAGTGAAGATCTTGTCGTTCTTCTTTCCATTTTACCAGAGTCGCCTCTTAACCTGGTGCCACGTCATGCCTTGGACCCAAATCAACCAAACCAAGAAATAAGTTAGGTATCAAGACATGCAAGCAGTGCGACTCATTGGAAATTCAACTTCCTACCCTAGATTACGGTTATTTAGGTTTCACCAGGTAGGATGCCCATATCTCATCCGCTGGAGGTGGCGGTTGAACCCAATGCCCTGGTATACGGCTGCATCCAAGTTCCATGGATATGCATGAGATGAGATGATTTGAACTAGGATCATGATAAAGGAAGGCACATGCAGCTTAAGGACGCACCTTAGGAAATCACATTAGAAAATTCACTTTTCTTATAAAAGACATGTACATATATATATATATATATATATATATATTAAGTTTCCATTGAAACAAGTCCTAACCTACTTCAGATAGCAGATGCGAGTATTACCTACCAGCTGAAAGTTAATGGAGACATGTAGTAGTGCTATGTTTGCATCATATGTGGAAAAAAGGCAAAGGAAAAGCAAAATTTCGAAATATAAAGAATAAGAAAAATATTTTTCTATAGTGTTTTCCTCCCAATAATCCAAGATTTAAGTGATGTCAGGATATAAAAGTGGACAGGATATAAAGAATTAACCTTATTGAACAGTAAGAACAAGGCAATATGAATATATGATAAGCATCGTGCCTTTAGTTAGAAGGATAAAAGAAAAAATAGGACATATCAAGCAAAAAAAAAGGGAGGAAAAAAGGAGGAAGTAGAAGAATTTTTACAGAAAATTAATATGTTAAGTAAAATGGTCTCGCTGACAAAGTGCAAGTTACGAACCTTCCTCCAGGTCTTATATATGCATCCCACGTTCTTCTTACCTGCAGTAAAGGGAAAAATACTCTAAAGCAGCAGAAATTTCTAGCAGCTCAAAATTTATGAATGAGGTAAAAATATGCAAGAAAACAATTTCAAGATTCACTTCAACTATAAATGAAAAGACATAAGATTTCCACTAATTTGTGCTCATGTGTACAACTGACGCAGCTTGTGTCTTGTAAATAAACATAGTTACTATAATGGGGATAGATAACGAAGCAAGACCAAAAGTAACAAGAAACTTTAATCATGGAGCACATGGAAGCAAGATCAAATCTGCCGGCATATAAGGGGACACTTACTACATAACATAAGTTAAATCAAATATGCTTGTAGGAATTACCTCAATGAGCGTGCCCATATCAGTATTGCTTCCATGATAATAATGGTAAAATTCCATGGGTAAATTAGCAACAGAATCGTAGACACTGTCAGAAGCAGGTCCATTTGTGTCGATATTTTCTGATTCTTTAAGGTCAACCACCTTTGAAACACTCTCATTTGCAGTGTCATTTTTCCGGTCTTGACTTTCCTTATTTCCACCATAATTAAGGTCCGGTTCTTCTGAGTCTAGTGCGCATCTGTGGATGTCTTTTGTTGATTCATCAACATAAGCAATAGCATCTTTAGCAGCATACATATCAGCTGCCGCCATCGACTGGCGCTCCTCTTCCTCAACTGCAGTTCTAATCCGTTCAAGAAACTTGTCATCTTCTTCTGGAAGAAAATGACCTGCGTGGTAAAAACAGTTGATTAGAAAAGCACTGTGCTCCATTTCCTTATAATGCTGAGCACTTGCAGATTGATGGCTCAGTCCCTTTCAGATGAGATTGAACCTCTAGAAGGTTGATGAGAAGTTATAGGGGATCTAACTCATCTATATATTAATGTTTTCACCTTGTTTTTTCAATTTCTGTATTCTGATGGAGCGTAATTCCTGCAGCTTTTCAACAGTAAACACCAGCTCAAGCTGAAATACAAGATTGTATGGTTATTAATTATGATTCAAAAGCTTGAAGAACAAATGGCACTTTAGAAGAAGGATATTAATCACACATAGGCAGCAACAGCAACTCCACCCACATGGACCAAATGAGCATCCTCTACGCAATTGCAATATAAAATTCAATAATCAATTATCATGAGGCGTTGTCTAAGACAAAATAGAATCTTAATGAGGATATGATATGCAGGTGCTAGCCACAGAGTTCTTTCAAAGTTTATGGAGATATGAGAATCATACATATGATGCATGGGTCACAAAGAGGACCATAAACACATGGTGACTGGTTTATATCATAAATGCTTGATAACTGAAGCTGAATGCAAATGCTGGTCCTCCAAAGAATACAAGATTCCACAGTTAAGGAGTTTTGAGCCTGATTGTTGTTATTGTGCATTAGTCAAATGAAAAAATAAACAAAGAACCACAGAAAGAAGCACCATTAAAACTGAAATTGAATTGCAGAATAAATTCCATACTGATGTACAAAGAAAGAAGTGCAGGGTAATAATTAACTTTGGTTTTGGCACTATATCTTCAAGGTTAGTTAGGGCAACACACAAACCAGTTCAAGAAATAGCATAAACATGGAAAGCCATCTGTGATGCAAGAAGGTATGACCGATTGCTATGGATGCAAAAGGGTTTTCCAATGATTCAGATCCAAACGCTATACACAAAAAATGGGTCATGAGCCCAAGCTTTCACCTCCGATTCCAGTTTTTTCTTCTCCTCTTTTGCCTTGAGCTTGGCTATTTCCTTCATCTTTTCTACCTGAAAAATAATAATGCATCTTTTCTCAACAATTGCTTAAAAAGATGCTCTCAATTCGCAAAGCATTTTGTACACATGCGGATAGAAAACCAACAAATTTGAGGAAAACAAAATTTGTACCCCATCCAATAAAGAGCGAATGAAAAAGATGAAAACTACAATGGAAAACCATAAACTAGATAGAAAACCATCCAGAATAAGTGATATGGAGGCAAAAAGGCTCTACCATGTGTGCTTGATAATTACTGAGAAATGATCGACTTATCTCCATAAGGATCATCTGAATTGACTGCACAGTTGTGGTGATACAGATCAAAATACATAGGACGTCCATGTAAGGAGACAGCTCCAGCTCACACCAAAAGAGATATTGTAGAAATGAAAGGTACCCATTTGCAGATTTGGTGGGAGAAAAAATCTTCCTCCACCATTCAATTCTGATAGATAGACTCAGTGAAAATGCATTTTATTAGTTAATGGCCGCTATACTACTTCAAAGAAAGCAGAAGTTGGGGATAGTTATAACAGCTTGCTGTCAAGGGATTTACATCATTCTCTGCTATGCTTTGTTTCTATGAAAGTCGTTGAAAGTTTTTTAATGCTTTGAAACAGCCAAAAGTATCTCGCAATTTGGCACTTAACTTTATAAAACAGTAAGATCTCCATTTCCTGGAGATACCAATGCTACACTCGTACCATAATATCTAAGTATGCTCTGGAGAAAAAAGATAATAAAAGTTTACTCAAGTTGAAAGGACTACCAGGTTTTTAGGCCCACAAGCTAGAAGCTATGGTATTAAATATCAAGAAAAATCTCTATATGAAGGTCCAACACATACCCATCATTTGCTTTTGTTCTACAATTCAGGTTATATGACAAAATGCTAGGAATGAATGAAATAGACCAAGTTAGTTCAGTATATTTGTCCCATATCTGTCTTCAATTTGTGATTGGAACTGTTTAGTATTTTTTAAGGTTGCATTTGGATGGAAGGATTTAGATTTGAGGGAAGGATTTCAAACAGTGACGAAGCCAGAAATTTCGTGCGGGGGGCCCAAGTAACATTAATATAAAAATGAAATACAATACATCCTCAAAAAAAATTATAAATAAGTGTCAATTTTGATAAGTCGTTCTATTAGTTAAATTACATCTTAATATTCAGAAATATATCATTGAATACAATTACATCAATATAAATAACATTTCTCTTCTATTCTTCATATTTTGAAATTGTTGCCTTCATTGCTAATATTTCGAAATATATCTTTTAGAATTTAAGTTACCAAAATAGCTCATCTCCCCATTTGGCCGCATAGTAAACAACCAATCATTCAATAGTTCATCTCTTATTTGGTTACGTAGTAAACAACCAATCATTCAATAGCCCATATCTCATTTGGTTGCATATTAAACAACTAATAATTCAATGGCTCAAGTTTATGGTGGAGCAAAATTGTACATAATTTTTAGAAAGGATAAAAAATGATTAAGACTCGAAGATTTTTTAAGATTCACAAATGGGAAGGGGAAAAGAAGAATGAAGGAATTGAAGTTTATGTTTCTATACAGTAATGTATTTAAGAACAACCGTTTTTCATGTGGTACCAATTATCCTCTGTAAGGGTGTTTACTAGAGTTCGAACCCAAACTTTTTTAGTTTATTTGAGATTTATCCCCTTCCCTCCAATCATTCCTCTCAATTTATTTATAAAAAAAAAATTTCCTATTTTTTGGTAATTTTTCTAGGTTATGAGAAGAAATTACCCAAATACTCATAGAAGTTTTCAAAATTTCACCCCTCTTGGCCTCTAAGTAGCTTCGTCTCTGATTTCAAATGACTCCATATAAGATAGATTTGAAATCCACCATAATGACTCAAAAATAGCTCAAAATAGGAGCTAAGGATTTGCAATCCATTGAATTATGAGACTATCGAAACAAGCGCAATGGATTTATTATTATGACATTGAAATCCTTAGTTTCAAATCCTTGCATCCAAATGCAACCTAAATGACTCTAAATTTGCTCAACATTTGATCATTACCCCCCACACTCTTCAGCAGCTGCATGGCATGCCCAGTATTCATTCTAGAAACTCCTTGGAAAGATCACATTTTACATAGTAAATACAGTATACATAATTTGCATGGTTTGTACCTTCTGTTGTGCAATATCTTTAGCAATCTCCCTGGCCCTCCATTCATCGGCTTTTTTATCTATTTTATCAAATTGCTCACACTCCTAACAACAAAAATAAATAACCAATCAAAAACTAAATTTTCAATGAGATTCTACTAAGCGAAAGTATAGAAGAAAGTAATATTTAGCTACCCTGGCTAATTTCTCGGCTATTCGTCTTCTCTTCCTTCTCCGCCAAAGTTTATTTCTTTTATACTTCTCCATTTTATCAGCTAATCTTTTCACAGCCGATTTTTCCTCCCACGGGCTATTCCCATCTGTAACAACCCTAAATGGCTCCAGCTGAAATCTTAGTTTTGACATTATGGCATTAGCAGTGTTCAATGACATCGATTCTTGGAATTCGACTTCAATTTGATTGTCCTTCAGAAACTCAGAGAACCTATCCATTGACATGTCACCATGCCATTCACCTTCACCTTCAGTAGTTCCTTCCCTTTCTTTCATACGAATCAATATCTCCAACTCTTTTTGCCTGTCCAATTTAATTCATCAAAATAATAAATATAGCAACTCAGAATGAAAACAATTTGCCAGCAATCATGTAATCAAGCTTTCAGCTTTCAGTTGCATGGACCAACATACAAAGAAATAAACATGCTTGTTAGGCAGTGACCAATGCAGAACAACTGGAAGAAGAGAAATTTAATACAGACTAGATTCCATTTTGAAAGCCTTCAACTTTGCCTCCATAGCATATATGGGCAGTTTTCTACAAGAATCTATAAAGTAATTGTCAACAAGCAACGATGTGACTTGTTATATAGCATTGACAAAAGAACCATATTGCTCGAAATTTAGCAGGAGGTTAAAAGCTAAAAGCTCATCACATCTAGTTTTTTAAATTAACAAATCAAACTCGTAACATACTACTTCAAATTTGTCTATATCTAAGAAATAAAGTAAAATATGAAGTTAACTTGAACTACTTATCCCAGGATCAGTTGGTAATAAGTTTTCCTAAAAAACAAACGAAATTAAAATTAAATTTTCAAAGTCGATAAAAAAAAGTTGCACAACTTGATTATATCCACTAAGTTCGTGTACATCCCTAAAATATGCTACTTTTTAGCTACCAAAAAACAACAGCATGACCCAATTAATAGTTACGAGCTCGGATTACTGCTTCGAAATATAGACTTAAAGTTCAAAAATCTCCTTACATTGCTCTGGCGAGGTTTAGAGTATCGTGAAGATCTTTAAGGCGGCTAGTCACATTTGCGGCAGTCCAGAAGGAAGTAGACGGTAGTGGCAAAGACGGCAACGGCGGCGGAGGAGGGCCCGAATTAAATGGACCCAGACCCATTTGATTCATCTGGTTCATTTTTAATTTTACCGCTAGTTCAAAAAATAATCAGCACCGGAACCTAAAACACGCAAGTCCCGTTATCTTTTAACAAGCTAAATTGCTGGAATTAAGGGTGTTTAATTTTAGTAATTAACGTAATGTCAGGATGGCCGAGTGGTCTAAGGCGCCAGACTCAAGTTCTGGTCTTCGAGAGAGGGCGTGGGTTCAAATCCCACTTCTGACATAAAAATTTATTTTTGCTTTTCATTTTTGACCTAAATTTATTACTGTTAAAACTTTTTGACTTCATTCAAGGGCGGAGGGAGGGGGGCCACTCTTGGCCCCGCCTCCCCGCCCCATTTTTATAAAAAATAAATTTACAGTATAATTTTTTTAGAAATTTTTTTAATTACAATTTATATGATTTTTGTGTATCGGTCCACCCCAATTTTAAAGATGGCAAAATCCCCACGGGGAAACATCTCTGTTGGTACCCAAACAATATGAGATGGGGGATCTCCGATTAATTCGGAGATGGGACGGGGATGGTGATTCCCCGACGTCCCCATCCCCGTCCCCGTTTTGATAAAACGGGGATTCCCCGTCACCATCCCCATTCCCTGATACATATATATTATATTTATTTATTATTATATTAATTCTATTTATAATATTTATTTTATTAAATTTAAAGACTAAACTCTTAAGTATTTATAATTTTCATTGTTCTCACTATTTATTTTATGTATTGTTTTATATTTTTTTATTTATTTTAATTATTTTAGGTAATTTATTTTACAATTTTTTTTATTAAAAATTACAAACGGGGAACTCGGTTCCCCCGCGGGGACCCCGATCCCCGAACGGGGATTCCCCATCCCCGTCCCTAATGCACAAGAGTAGGTCTCATGTAGGACCGTCTTACGGATCCTATTCCGTAAGACAGACCCCCCCCCAGGACCCGCGCCCAGCGCCCGCGCGCCCGCCCACGCCCCACCCGCGCCCCGGCCCCCCACCCCCAACGCACACGCCCACACCCAGCCCACCAGCCGCACCTCTTATTTAAAAAAAAACTTTGCTCCAGTGCAGAATTGAACTCGCGACCTTAATAGACTTAAGGTGGTGTTCTACCACTACACTACTAGTACTCATTGTGCAATTTTAGTATAATAATTTATATAAACTCATTCATAAATACGCCTGGTAATTAAAAAAAATGAAAAATGCCTATAAATGTAAAGGCTAAGAACTGAACCCAAGTCTATTAAAAAATTTTGATACATTATCTCAATAAATGGATACTTATAAAAGTGTTACTTTAACTACATCATATTTATTTTTTATTTTTCCTCTTTTTTTGTTCCTAGTTTGTAACTGTAATAAGAAATATGATACTTTATCTCAACAAACGGATACTTTTACTTATAAAAGTGTTACTTTAACTATATCATATTTATTTTTTATTTTTCCTTCATTTCTAATTTGTGACTATTAAAAAAACATGATACTTTAAATCACGAAGGAAAAATAAATAAGACAGAGCTAAAGTAACACTTTTATGAGTAAAAGTATCCATTTTTTGAGATAAAGTATCATATTTTTGTAAATAAATCACGAAGTATGAATTCAGTACAGTGACAAAAGAAAAATAAATATGACAGAGTTAAAAGTACCACTTTTATGAGTAAAAATATCCATTTTTTGAGATAAAGTATCACTTTTATGAATTCAAGATGGTGACAAAAGAAAAATAAATATGACAGAGTTAAAAGTACCACTTTTATGAGTAAAAGTATCTATTTTTTGAGATAAAGTATCATGTTTTTTAATACGATCACATATTTTAATATAAAAAATCTTATTTTTTGAATATATAAGAATTAAAGTGTCAATGTTCACCTTAAAAGTGTCATATTTTTTATCAAAAGTATCACTATTTTAATATAAAGTATCAATTTTTTTCCCAGAGAATTTAAAATTTTAAAATGTCATTGTCCATCATGAAAGTATTATATTTAATATCAAATGTATCACTATTTCCAAAGATAAGTATCGGTTTTTCAATGTAAAAACATTAGCTATGAGACTAGAATGAATACATCAAAAATCTTATTTTTGAATATGTAAAAATTAAAGTATCAATGTTCACCTTAAAAGTATCATATTTCTTACTCAAAAGTATCACTATTTTCGGATAAAGTATTATTTTTTATTCAGAGAATTTAAAATTTTAAAATGCCATTGTCCATCATAAAAGTATCATATTTAATATCAAATGTATCACTATTTCCAAGATAAGTATCGGTTTTCAATGTAAAAAACATTAGCTATGAGACTAGAATGAGTATATCAAAAATTCTTATTTTTTGAATATGTAAAAATTAAAGTATCATTGTTCACCTTAAAAATATCATATTTATTACTAAAAAATATCACTATTTTCAGATAAAGTTTCACTTGGTATTCAGAGAATTTAAAATTTTAAAATGAAGGGATGATAATGAAGCTTTATATCCATGTTTTTGCCAATGCACAAAATGGGGAATAATATAGGGATGGTATTTGGGATGGGATTCTGGGACGGGGATGATATGTCCAATACCTAAGAATTGTATTAGATGCGAGTTTTTTTTTTTTAATGCCCCCGCCCATTGTCATCCTACCCAATTTCGTGTATCGGCCCACCCCACGTTTGTTTCCTGGCTCCGCCCTTGTTCACATATACATCATGTCAAGCGGTTTCTGGTTGGCACGGTTATCAGTGAATTAAGATGATTAAAAATGCAAGTTTATCTCCTCTCAGTCTAACAAAAACATTATTAACCAGACACACACCAAAAAACAAATAATAAACAATTTCACACTGAGATCAAACCAATTAAAGAAACAAAAAAATGCTAAATACCTCATGATTAGAAGGGGAATCAAAACCATTGACGATTGGCGAATGCGTAGGTGTATTTGAACGAGTGAAATTGCGGGAAATTCTATTCTCAGAAACTGAATTTCCGTTCTCGAATTGATCGTGCGAGCGAGGAGTATAAATCGAAAGCTCTCCATCGTTATCATCATGGACATCGAGTGCGATTTTACTCAGACTCTCCTTTAAATTAGCTGCCGAATAAAATGCTATGGTAGATCTGAGAGAAGGGAAAAGAAAATAGGTTTCTCTTACCTGGAAAACACGGAAATTGTCTGAATGATGTGAAATTATGAAGAGGGCCGTTTTCTTTATTAGGCAATATGGGCTTGAAATAAGGCCGAATAATAGTGTTTTTAGTCAGTGGTCCATAATTCAATTCCATGAGGGCTTCATACAAGTTACCAACGTAATGTGTTCTTGATTCCCCAGCCCACTGGGCTCCAGTTTTATCAGAGCGGGTTATGGTTCTCTCTTTCCTTTTTCTTGGGTTAATGACACATTTGCCCCCACATTCCCCAAAAGAAAAGGACAATTGACATAAATGTTCCACTTTTTGGAGATAATGTCAGTCTTTTACGCTTTTTGGTACTATCTTACTCAAATTTATGTTCTTGCCCTTTTTTCTACACAACTTTACGCTCCCGCCAAAATTTCTGGATTTTTTTACGCTTTGTTTCAAGAATGTTTCTAACATGTTTCAAACATGTTTCTTTTAATAAAATTTTAGTGAAAATTAAATTTTGCCCTAGTTAAATAATCCATTTTTGTACTAGAAGTCTTATAAAAAATCACGAAATATACACATAAAACAACACAAATTAAAACAAAACAAATTAAAAATATTATAGAAACAACATGAATAAAAAAACACAATTCAATTTTTAATCCAATGCATGAAAACATAAAAAACTTGGAAACAACCAGGAAGCAATATAGAAACAAACCATAAACAATATAGAAAACACCATATGAGCAAAAATAGTTAAAAATAGGTAAAAACTGTATTTAAACATCGAAAACTACATGGAAACAACAAAGAAACATCGGAAAAATATTAAAAATGGTATGGAAACAACTTAAAAACAACGTAAAAAAATATTAAAAACACCACATGAATAAACAAAAAGCTTAAAAATAGGTAAAAATTGTATTCACATTGAACACTACATGGAAACAACAAAAACAATTATTAGAACAACATTAAAAATATTATAGAACAACACCGAAACAATATAATGTACAAAATAATACATAAATAATAAACAACATAAAAAATAGGTAAAAGTTATTCTGAAACATCGAAACAACAAAGAAACAAATTTAAACAACATCGAAACAACATATATAAAATATAAAGCAATACATGAACAAAAAAAATGAAAAAAAAATAAATATACTCAAAAAATATGCAGGAGCGTAAAAAAAATAAAAAAGTAAGTACAAAAGGAAAAAATAGGTACAAAAGTGATAGGAGCGTATTTTGTGGTATGTTTACCAAAAAAAAGAGTATTTTATGTAATTTCTCCAAAAAGAACATATTTTTGTGGCTCCGATTTTTTCTGGACTTTTTTAGGCTCCGTTTTTTGGACATTTTTACACTCCCATTAATTTTTCTAAATTTTTTACGTTGTTGTTTCAAGGTTATTTCGAACATGTTTCAAACATGTTTCATCTAATAAAATTTCAGTGAAAAAATAATTTATGCCCCATTAAATAATCAATTTTATGCTCAAAATCTTATAAAAATATCAAGAAATATACACATAAAATAACACATATTAAAACCAAATAAATTGAAAAACAATATAGAAACAACACATGAATAAAAAATATAATTCATTTTTTGATCAAATGCATTAAAAATGTCAAAAACATGGACACAACCAAGAAATAACATAATAAGTAATAACATTGAAAACTATATAGAAACAACCCTAGTACAAAGTACAAAACACAATATGAACAAAACAAGCTAAAATATAGGTAAAAATTGTATTGAAACATTGAAAACTATATGGAAACACTAAAGAAACATCATAACAACATTAGAAACAGTATAAAAATAACCCAAAAATAACATAAACAACAAAAGAAGCTTAAAATAGGTAAAAAAAATGCATTGAAAACATTGAAAAATAGATGAAAACAAAAAAATCCATAACAACATTAAAAATATTATAGAAAACAAACCAAAAACAACAAAAACAATATATAAAACAACACAAAAAATAGCTTAAAAAACAAATATAGACAACATCGAAACAACATAAATAACATGTAGTAATACATGAACAAAAAAAATTGAAAAAGGCGTAAAAATGTGCAAAAAATATGCAGGAGCGTAAAAAAGTAAAAAAAAAAAAGCCAATCGAGAGCGTACGGAAGTCAACTGAACATAAACAATGTCTTTTAGTATTTCCAGGAATTTCATTTTTTTCTTCTGAATTCATGGTTCTCGCTATCTTTAATATGCACAACGGTGATTAGAATATGATAATTCTTTTTTCCTTTTTTGCAATATCTATTTTGTCCTTTATTGTAATGCAATAATTGTAGTCAATATTACCATATATACTTTTTACAAGTATTATATTACAACAAAAACTCTTGTCAGACCGTCTAACGGGTCTTTTCCGTTAGATAGATCCAACCAGACCCAGATTTTTTCGTAATTTCATGCACCGGTGATATGTTTGTAATATTATGGGACAGTGCATCCGAAAAGTATTAGTAGTTTATCGAAAAGTATTAGTAGTTCCCTGCAGAATATTTTAGTAGTTCTCCTGAATATAATTAACTTTTCTCCCAAAAATGTATTAGCAGCCCCTCAAAAAAGTATTGGTAATAACGATGAAATGTATTAGTAATCCGTTGAATAGTTTTTTCAGTAATCCTCTTGAAAAATATTTATTTTTCCATCAAGAGTATTAGTATTCCTACTAAAACGTATTAGTAGTCTTATTTAAAAGTATTATATTTTCCGATTAAATGTATTTTAGTATTCCTCTTGAAAAGTAATAGTTTTCCTCATAAAAAATATTATTAGTTCCCTATAAAAGTATTAGTTCTTCCCCCAAAAAGTATTAGTAGTCATCCTGAAAAATATTTGATAGCACCCCTAGAAATATTAGTTTTTTTCCCTCCGAGAAGTATTAATAATCCTCCTAAAATGTATTAGCAACGCTCCTAAAATGTATTAGCAGCGACCAATAGATGTGGTATTAGTACTTGTACGGGTTGTTGGTGGGCTGACGGGTCAGATATTTGGATCCGTCTAACGAATTAGATCTGTTAGCCCATCTGACATGAGACTAACCTTTATATTACATGATAAATAACAATTGCAAAACAACATAAAGGTTGCATTTGGATGGGTACTTGGGAGTGGGTTTCTGGTGATGGAAAAATTCTTAGCTAAATCCACACCCTTGTTTGACTTTCTAAATCAATGAATTTCAAATTCTTCTTTTAGTTTTAGTTCACTTTTAAAGGATTTGAAATACCTCCTAAATCCTAGTAATTTGAAATCCATCATTTTCTTTTCTTCACATACACACACAAGGTAGTGACAAAGTAATTGAAGAGGCTTAGAACAAACAAGTGTGGGGAACTCCTATATTTCAAATCCGGAGAAGAATTAGGTCTTGCATAATGGCACTTATCAACTGGTCTAAGAATCAAAGACGAAGTCGACAAATATTGTTGTCCAATGGAAAGAGAAACTGAATCTGCTCAAACGAAGTAGCGGAAACTTTGATAGCCTCGAGTGGTATTTCCTGGAATCTTCACTTTCTAAAGCTTACAAAGAGGATGAAGCATATGGAGCTCAGTAAGTTAGAGTTACCTGGTTAAAAGAAGGTGATAGAAACACCAAGTATTTCCATGCCTGCACTTTATAGAGAAGAACGAGGAATTGCATTGAAAATATTATAAAAAAAGATGGGTTTTGTTGTGAAACTCCATACACTGAATTTTATAATCAAATGTTTAGTTCCTCGAGATCTCAGCAAGATGAGTGTATTCCTGAAGGAATCCCAAAGTCTATAGCAACAACAGTGAACCTTGAGTTGACTAAGCTAGAGGATAACTTGGAGATCAAATGAGATTTTTTTGAAGTGAACCCCTCTAAGCTCCAGGTCTTAATGGTATGGCTCCAATTTTCTTACAATACTTTTGGCCCCCTTATCTCAGAGCATGTGTGTCCGACTATTAAATTTTTTTCTGTTTTGGCAAAATGTTAGAAATCTTGAACCATACACTGGTGACATTGATCCCTAAAGTAAAATACATTACTTCTATTGCACACTACAAACCAACCACCAGGTGTATTTCCCATACACCTGTAGGTTTGTGTGGGAGTGTCCTCGTCTTCTTCCTTTCCCCCATTCTTCAAGTAGCATATCAACTCTTTCTTCAGGGAGATATTTCTTCATGCTTACTTCATTTATCTCCCCGTTTAATACCTTATGTATTCTTGGAGGGTAAGAGAAGTCTCGACTTTTGTTCGTACTCTTCCATAGAGTCCAGATATTACTCGATCTCCGTCTTCTGCCTCTAGATCTCCAATGGTAGGACATGTAGTTTAATACTCTTTTCTTCCCTTTCTCTCTTGAATCCTCTCATTGCTCAAGTCAGTACCCCGACAAGTATGTAGTAAGGTCTTTCAAAGCAGTGAATTAAGTAAGACATGTCATCGGTTTACTGTTTCATTTAACAGGCTACTCGTTCGACAAGCCTTTTTTGCTTTTTAGGATCGGATGTGGCATCTATTCCCTATTTGTATTTGATTCAGTTTCATTGGTCTTTCTATAAAGAGCCTAGCAAGAATCGATTCAGATTCAATTATTCGAGGAAGAGGTATATCACCATCTTCACTAGTTGCCTTTCCACGGTTCTTTATCTGCTCGCACCTTCCCTTCAGTTGCAATGTGGTTTATAAGGTGAATTAAAAGTTATTTCTAATAGAATAAAGTTGTCTTTCACCATTGCATAAGTGCTAATCAATATGCTTTTATTCCTCACAAACAAATAACTAATAATGTTGTTATTACTCATGAGTGCATCCACTACCTTAACCGTCTTAGAAAGAATGAAAATATTTTTATTGCTTTGAAACTTGACATGGAAAAATCATATGGCGGAGTTGAATGGAACTTTTTTGCATATGTTCTTTGTAAAATGGGATTTGATAGGATATTTATTAAATGGATATTTGTCTATATTAGTTCTTCAACCTTTTCCTCCTTTAATGGACAAGTTTAAGCTTTTGTTACCCCTTTAAGAGGCATTAGGAAGTGATATCCTATTTTTTCCTACCTCTTCATTATCCTCTCTGAAGCCCTCTAAAATCTCATCAAACAAGATCAAATCCAATCATCTTTTGAAGGGCTTAAGATCTATCAAGGAAGCCCAGTGATTACTCATGCTTTTTTGTAGTTGACTCCTTACTTTTCTGCAAAGCCATTCCAGCTCAAGCTCACTTGGTTATAATCACTTTGGATAGGTACAGTCTTACTTCAGGAATGGTAAATTTAGAGAAACTTTCATTAGTAAAGAGAGAACACCCCATGTTAAAGCAAAGAGAGAATTGTAACGTGTTGAGTGGTACTTCTGACAAATTTTGTGCTAAGTATCATGGGCTACCTATGGTCATTGGTAGATCCAAGAGAGTTGTTCCCGGTATATGATTGAGTGTGTGTAAAAAAGAGTGTCGATGGAAAATTATGTTTCTTCATCCTAATGGTAGAGAGGTTTTAATTAAGGATATTCTTAATGTTTTGCCTAATTACATCATGTCATACTTAAAACTTCCTATAGCAGCTGTAAAAGAATTCACCAAATTACATCTAAAATCCCATCATTTAAGCCTACCTTGTCTGAAAAATGGATCTTAGTTGAACTTGGGTGAGGGAGCTCATGAATTGGGATAGGTCCGAGTTGAACAAAGATTTGATTTTTGAAGCCTTTTGCATTAATGATGCTAACTTAATATTGCATATTCTTATCAATACTACAGTAAATAAGGATAAATTGATTTGGCATCTAGATAAAATGGCCTCTACATAGTCAAATCTACTTATAAATGCCACATGTAGCTCAATCTGAAGAAAACATTTGTTCCAGAACCAAGTCTCAATTCAATTGCTTGTAAAAAAGATGGAAATCATGTTGGCTAAATTGGAACACTTTATGTGTAGATGTCTCACTAACTCACTTCCTACATCTGATCAACTTATGAGAAGATGAGTACAATTAGATCATATATACCTGATGTGTGGGGACCAGATTTACACCATGGAACATCTATTTTTTCAATGTCCCCGTGCTTAAAGAATTTGGAGAATGGCCTATATTCAATGGTTTTAATACTACCAGATCTGCATTTTCCTTTCCTGGATGGTAGCATCACTTATATGACATCGCAAAAAGAAAATTTTCTCAAAACCGCATTCAACTCTACATGTATATTCTTTGGTGGCTTTGGAAATCCGAAATCATTGGATGTTAAAGAACTTGATACTGAAAAGATTGTGGTTGACATAGCTACAATGGGATGTCAAGAATTATTGGGAGCTAAAGAACAATTTTCTGGTGTTTTTAGGCCCACCCAGTCAGTCTTCTTATTACCGATGCCTCTAGTTATACAATAGTCTGATCTTCATTTGTGGTTAGGGATGGCAATAGGGCAGGTCTAGGACGGGATTGGCTAAACCCAGGACCTACCCTACCTCACATCAATACTCGCCTTGCCCTAC
Source organism: Rehmannia glutinosa (assembly GCA_016081115.2). Taxonomy (NCBI): domain Eukaryota; kingdom Viridiplantae; phylum Streptophyta; class Magnoliopsida; order Lamiales; family Orobanchaceae; genus Rehmannia; species Rehmannia glutinosa. The sequence continues at coordinate 48,158,348 of CM071936.1, read as the reverse complement.
TTTGGACTTACGATTCGGAGGGTCTAACCCATTGGATCCGTCAAAGTAAATTTATTTTAAAAAAACTCAGCACTAAAATCATATTTCGGCCATTTTTTCACTAACTGAACTTGCAATATTGTCATTCTTCAATGGCTTCCATGTCTCACTTACATGCATGTGAATAACAAAATTGAATGTGTTGGGAAATTTATGTAATATATTTTGATGATACCATGTAAAACTTAGATTAGGAAGTTGGCACCCCAATTCTACTATAAATCAACTTATAATAGATTGGGTTCTATTAGCTGAGTGAAAGTAGCCAAGTTGAAGAATACATGAGTCGACTGGAGACCAAGATGAAGAATTAGTTGTGCGGCAGCTGAGTGAAGTGAAGACAAGTCTCAGTCAAGCAACAAAAAGGTTGTCTAAGTCAGCATACTAACAACTGAGTCACTCCCAGATAAGTGGAGTTGACTGACTAAGGATTATGCATCAATAAGGACTCAAGAAAGCTGAAAAGATTCGTTGTCAAAGCAAAGTCAAATGTTTGCTAAAAGTAGGTATGTGTCATACTGTCATCCTTAAAGTTGTTTTGCTGAAAGAGTGCAAAAGCAAGGAACCAATAAGATGTCCTTGAAAATCTACAGAGATTTAGGAGAGGATGCAGAGCATTAATTTGAGGATTAGTCTACATCTATGTTGCAAGACAAGACAAGCCAACAACCTCAAAGTGTAGTTTGAAAAATACATCTATCTCTTCAACATATATATTTTTCAAACAAGCACTATAAAATGCTGAGGATACATTTGAGAGAAGGTTGCTCAGAGCAACAAATGCAAGCAAAGCAATAGAAACTAACTTGCAATCAAGAGCAAAAATCTCTCAAGCATTCAATAATATCCTCAAGCCTAAAACTCGAAGGAAATCGATCCAGCACACTCAATTAAGGTTGGGAAATTTATGTAATAGATTTTGATGAAACCATGTACAATTTAGATTAGGAAGTTGGCAACCCAATTCAACTGTAAATCAACTTGTAATAGATGGGGCTATGTAAGCTGAGTCAAAGCAGCCAAGTTGAAGATTGCAGGACTCGACTGAAGATCAAAGAGAAAACCCAGTTGTGTGGCAACTGAGTGAAGTGAAGTGAAGTATCAGTCAAGTGACAGAAAAGTTATCTCAGTTAGCTGACTGACAGCAAAGTCATTACAAAACCATTAGAGTTGACTATCAAAGGGGTTATGCAGCTGAAAGGATCAAAGAAAGATGAAAGAGATCCATTGTCAAGAAAAATCAAGGTTTTGCTGGAAATAGGCATGTGTCAGACTACCTACATTAACATTGTTTTGCTGAAAGAGTGTAAAAAGTAAGGAACCAATGAGATGTACCTGAAAACATGCAGAGATTAAGGAAAGGTTGTAGGGTATTAAATTCAAGGTACAATCGATATCAATACTGCAAGATAAGACAAGCAAATAACCTATGAAGTGAAGTTTTAAAATGCATCCATCTCTTCAATGGATATAATTTTGAACCACCACTATGAAAGGCTGAGGAATACACAGAGAGAATGTGACCCATATCTAAGTGCATAAGCAAACAAGCAAGCAAATAACCTCTAAAGCAAAGCAATATCTCTCAAGAATTCAAAGAATATCCTCAAGCCTAATCTCGAAGGAAATCGATCCAACACACTCAGTGAAGAAAAGACGATTTCATTTGTTGAAGAGAAAACAAATTGTTTCAAAAACAAAGGGTCTACTCTCCAAGGTTGAAGGAGGTGTAGTAAGGTTCCGGATTGAACCAGTGCTTTGAACCTATTAGAGGTCTAAGTGATCAAATCCAAAGGTTTGAAGGAAGCTGAAGTAGCAGGGAAACCATCTTGTGAAGAAGCTGAGTCCGAGGAGCAACTAGTTGTGTGATCAAAGCTGACTCAGACTGTAACCATTTTGTAACCAAGTCAAGTTACATTAGTGGATTCCTCCATGGGTTGGAGAAGAGTGGATTAGAGGAATTACCTCATCCTCGAACCAATATAAATTGCTTGTATCTTTTTACTTTCAGCATACTTACTTTCTTGCATATCTTTATAACTGCTGATTGTTAATTTGCTAAGTCAACTGACAATAACCTAGCTTAAACAAGTGTTGAAAAACATATTCAAAAGTAAGGGTGAAAGTCTTCCGTTGTAAAAACCAAGTCAACTGTAAATTTTTAAAGTGATAGTTGAATCAGTTGAGTTATACTAACAACAACTCAATCGAGTCTGTTGAGTGGCTAACTCTATTGTGCAAGTCAACCCAACTGTCCACCAAGGACTTAGCTGACTTGAGTCAACTCTGATTTTCAAAAAGGACTAAAAACAAAAATTTGGTAAAGTCTATTCAAACCCGCCTTCTAGACTTTACTTATCACCCTTTGGGACCTACAAGTGGTATCAGAGTGGTTGGGTTATCGAGCCTTCTGCACTGGTTAATGAATTAGATCTCTTTTTTTTTCCAAAAGAACAACAATTGCATCTAACTCGTATTCCAATGTTTACTGTTGAAAAATTTGATGATTGGAAAATACGTATGTAGGCTCATCTTTCAGCCCCACACGATAAGATGTGGTTTGTTATTGAAGATGGGCACTACAAATACTAAAAGTTAATAAAACTGTAAGAAGGGATGCTCCTGCTGAAGGAGAAGATGATGCACCTGCAGAACCTAGACCTGCTATGGTGGAAAAGCCACGTTGCAAGTGGACAAATGAATATAGAAAAAGATACAACTTGGACAATGTTGCCAAGGACATTCTGTACAAAACTCGTAATAATGTCGTGTTTAACAAAGTTAAATTTTGCAAAACAGCCAAAGAACCAAAGAGCTAAAAACCTGTGTTGGAATTGCAGACAACCAGGATATTTTGTTGTTAACTGTCTCTATCCACCAGTTAACAAATACAAAAATAAAGAGGAAAGAAAGGTCTTCAGAGAAAGGAGACAAGAAAAGAAGAAAACAATGTTGGCTGCTGAGACTGCTGACACAACCAAGTGTAATGAACCAGCAGAGTCAGACAGTAGTGAAGTTGACTACTCCTCTGACACAGAAGAAGAGGCTTTGATATGCCTCATGGCCAAAGAATAAGAAGATGAGGTACATTCTAACTGATCTCATTCTAATTCTTATGATAGTGATGGTGACATAAACACTTCATCACCCACTGATCTTTGTGATTCATTAGGAAAAATGATGAAATATTTTGAGCATGTAAAAACCTTACACACTCTTTTAAATGAGGAAAACAACCAACTCAAAAGTCAAAACTCACAGCTGACTAAGGAGCTGAGTACTCTAAGTCACATAGCTACTGAGAATACTCAGTTGAAGGCTGAGATAGCTAAGATTCAAGAAGACTTAGCTACAACTGAAAAGAGAAAAAAAGATTTAAAAAATGTGATTGCATCATTCACTAAGGCATCTAAATTATTGGATGAACTTATAATAATTCAAAAGAAAAGTGGAGACAAGACAATATTGGATTTAATTCCTTTGTGCATGCCCAAGTCCTAAGAGTGGTTATGGAAAAAGGATCCTCAAGTAATGTGGCGGTCCAAAAATCCAAAGCACCATATGTTGTACCTACACCCACTCAAAGAAACAATCACAACCATACTGGCCTTGGATACAAAGGTAAAGGCAAAAAGCCAACAGAGTATGCTGAGAGGACAACTGAAACAAAATTCAGAAGAGTCTATCAGCATACTCCGAACAGAAAATACTTTGTAAAATCTAAACAGGACTATCAAAAGCCCAGAGGCTTCAACAAAGAAAACCATATGATGGGAATGGTAGAAATTATCCTAGCCAAGCTGATTAGAACAACAAAATGAGACATCAGCCAAGTTCAAAGGGGTACAAGCCTAAGTGGTAAAGATCTCAGACTAAAAAATGGTCATTCCTAAGGCAAAGAAGCTATAATCAGCACAAATATGCACTCAAACACAAAGCCCAATATGCAAAAGAGTTTCATAACTATCCCAAGAAAGCAAACGCACAAGCTCACACACATGCATACATATAAAAGAGACAGTTGTATGAGCCTAAAGCCCCTAAACAATTTGCAAATATTCATTATGATTATGGAACTGATAGGTGGCAACCTCTTAGAGTCAGACCATTTAGCTATAGGTTGGTTGGATCACCTTATAGTGCTAACCTTCAGGACCCAGGCAAGTATGGGTACCTAAAAACTAATTTCCTTGATTGTAAGTTTAAGGAACAACTGAGTGCCAAGGAACCTGGTACATGGATAATGGCTATTCCAGACATATGACAAGCAACAAGAAATATCTATCAAAGTTCAAGGAAATAAAAGGTGCTAAAGTCATATTTGGAGGAAATGAACCTCTAGGGGGGATCAAAGGCACATGATCCATAAAGAAGAATGGACTAGAGATCACAGATGTGGCCTATGTTGAAGGTCTCAATTTCAATCTGTTGAGCATCAACCAACTCTGTGATAAGGGCTATAATGTGGGATTCAACATGAGAATTTGCCAAATCAAGGATGCTGAATCAAATGAAGTGCGCTATAAGGATCAAGGCAGAAAAACATGTATGTAGTGGATTGGTCAACTGCTACACCAAACACATGTCTTCTAGCAAAGAGTACCACCAAATCAAGTTGGTGGTGGCATAAGAAGCTGAGTCACATGAATTTCAAGACAATCAAGAAACTTGAAAAGGAATCATCTTGTGGAAGGATTTCCTGACTCAGTGTACAAGAAGGAATGCATTTGTGATGCATGCCAAATGGGGAAACATATAAAGTCTTCTTTCAAGGACAAGCCAAATCCTTCTTCAACTAGGATACTGCACTTATTGCATATGGATTTGTTTGGTCCTGTTGAACCAACCAACATTAGTGGAAAGAAATACACATTAGTGGTGGTAGATGATTATTCAAGATACACATGAACCATCTTTATGTGTAAAAAGAAGGAAACCTTGCATAAGCTCCCTCAGTTGATGAGAAGAGTTCAAAATGAGAAGAGACAAACCATTATAACTCAGTATTGCATAGAAAATGGTATTGCTCATGAGTTATCAGCTGCAAGAACTCCACAACAGAATGGAGTAGCTCAAAGAAGGAACACAACTCTCAAGGAAGCTGCAAGGACCATGTTAGTTGAAGCTGGATTACTTAAGAGATTTTGGGCTGAAGCCATTAATAATGCCTGCTACACTCATAATAGGTGTATGATCAATAGACAGTTGTCTAAAACCCCTTATGAAATTGGGACAGGGAGGAAGCAAAATGTTGGATATTTTCACATCTTTGGGTTTAAGTGCTTCATTCTAAAACCCCTCTTGAAAGCTTTTAGAGTACTGAACAAGAGGACTATGGTCACAAAAGAGCCTATGCATATGGTTTTGATGAACCTAGTGTTAATGGAGAAGACATAGATGAGTTAGTGTTGGAAATTATTCGGGTCTCGGATCTAATTTGGGTCAAATAAGATTCGACTTTTCAATCTAATCGAACGAAAGCAGAAGCCGAAGCGATGGATTTCAAAAATCAAGTTTTACATATAAGAACACAAGATCATGCTTATTAAATTTATTCTAACTAAAGGAAGAATAAGAAAATTTACCTCCTTCGACGATTTTCATGTTCTTCGCTTTTTCTCCGTTAATCCTTCGAATCCTCGAAGCTCATAGACACCAAAATCTTTCCATTTGATCCTCCCTATAAACAACAGTGTGTGGGCACTCAAATAATAAATCTAAGTTCCTAACTTTAATTTTCCTACGATGTACTCAACTCATGAGATCGTAGGATTAGGCTAACTAGATAGGAGGGGATTGAGTTAGGCTTAAAACTAAGACATAAAATCTCATTATTGAAAAGAACAAATTTAGTATGCCTTAGTGCCGCTGAAGATAGCCAAGAATAGGATTACCAACCTTTTCAAATAAAATTGATAATTTTTCCTTTTTTTGTGTTGCCGATAATTAAAAAAAAAATAGCAAACCAACTTATTTGCAGCAAAGTGGACGACAAAATCTATTCTAATTGTTGGTGTGTCACGCCCAAGTGGGGGACGCGACGGGACATCGATAGAATTTAAACGGAAATAAACCAACCGTCTAAACAATAATAACCTAACCCCAAATGAAACAGAGTCTAAACCAGCGGAAATAAACTACAAGTATCAGTACGAATCACAATTACGTCCCAAGAAATAATATCCAAAAGCTTACAGTCTAGTGCAATCGGAATCAACTGACAACCCAACAAAAGAAACAAGTACACATCGTATCACAAGCTTAAGTGTCAAAGGGTCCTACACCCTTGGTTACATCTTAAATAGAAAGACAAAATGAAAAGTTCAACAACAACAGTCAAAAGAAAGTAAGTAATTATATTTAATTAAATTATGAAAATCGTTTTGTCCCCAACATATATATATATATATATAAATATAATTTGGATCCTATGAGTCCACCCATTTAGGGTGAGTACACGAGGACAAATCCTAGTCGTTGGGATCTTTTTCTTAATAGTACAGATTTACAAGATTATTTCAGTTTTTTTTGTTTAAGTAGTTAAAAAGGTTATTTGAGCCCTTTTGCATTTAAAATAGTTACAAGTCAGTTTTGATTAGATTTTACAAGTGTCTTTTTCTTTTTAGTCAATAGATATGATATCCAACTCTTTGCTTCCACTTTCTTCACGAGATCTAGTTTTTTTTTCTCCACCGTATTCTGTTGTCAACTGCTTATGTAATATAATCATATTGCATATGTAGTATTGTTAGATAAATATTTTTATTGTAATTTTGATGATTTCATATAATTGAGTTTTATACCAAAACAATGTCCCCAAATGTTGTCCAAATACTTCAAAACGATTTAAAAGATTTTTACTAATTTTTTGGAGTATTTCTTGAACTTTATTTTTGACAAAAATCGAACAACTCCTCTGTTTTGAGGTCAACTGGTCGCCCTAGAGGGCAACCCATACCTGAAAGTTTGTCAAAACAGAGAACAACTTGTTTGCTGAAATTGGGGGGGTCGACCGGTGTGGTCGACCGATCGACCTAGGGGTCGACCGGTGGCTGAATGTTGGTTTTTCCATTTATCTCTGGTTCGAGGGAGACCGGTTGAACATGAGGTGGACCAGTCCAACCCCTGGTTGACCGATCCACCAGTGTATTTACGAAGTAAAATTTGATTTTTCAAATTAGAGGTCAATCGGTCGACCTAAGATTTTATCAGCAAACTATCCGTTGCACAACATACAACTTTTCATGAAATTAAGGGATTGATTTCTAACAACTAGATTCTCCATTTGATTTGCAATTTTTTACAGATTTCAATCTCCAAGGAGGAGCCTATTGCTGGGATTCAAATCCAAGAGCTCTCTTATAAATAGATGAAGGCTTGAAGTAACACAACTAGATAACACAATACAACACAACAAGAAAAATCTCTGCAAAGATTTTGTTCTTCACTTTCAACATTCTTGTTATATTAGCCTAAGCTTATCACTTTCACATCTGGCTTATTAGGCTTTCCTTCTTTATTACACTTGCACTTTTGAGTTGTAATATTTCATTTAAAGTGTAATTTTGATTGTATTTGTAACATCATCCAAAACAAGAAATCATTGTTAGTGTTCTTTTGGCAAAAACACGTTTGGTTGATTTGATTGAAAAGCTTGGTGTTTTTCATGTTGAAGAGTTTGGTGCTCTTCGAGGTGTTGAAAGTTTGGTACTCTTTGAGTTGGAAGGGTTTGATGCTCTTCAAGTTGGAAGATTGTTGTGATCTTCATAGGTGTTGTTGTAAGAAGAGTTTGGTACTCTTCATGGTAAAAGTTGTAATAGTTTGGTATCTATTAATAAACCTTTTATTTTTTGAAATCCATTCCGGACATATTGGGTGGTAGAGGATTAGGCCCTAGGTGGGTTGAACCTCTATAAATCATTGAGTGTTGTTTACATTTCCACACTTTTATTTTGGTCATTATCTTCATATTCGAAAAAGAGAGCATAAATCGAAAGCCAACAAGCTACTTGGACTAACAAGTGATATCAAAGCCAAACTCTTTGGCAAGCTCGTTTAATCTTTGCGAGTAAAGAGGAGATCCATGGCTATGAGCAAAAGCTACCTCACCACCGGCGCCTCCACCAACAAGCCACCACTATTCGACGCCAACAAGTATGCTTTTTGGAAAGACCGAATGGAGTGCTTTCTACAAGGGTGTGGGTTTGATATTTGAAATGCGGTTATTGAAGGGATAGCTCAACCAACCAAGAATAAATTTTGATGAGCTTATCAGCAATCTTCTCATCTATGAAGTTTATACAAATGAAAAGAGTAATTCAAAGGCGTCGACTTCTCAACCGGATATGGGATCAACTCCAAAAGCTCTTGCCTCAAAATCAAAAAATTATTATTCAAGTGATGAGGAAGATGAAGATGAGGAACTTATTAAAAAATTTACAAAATTTGTAAATAAGGACAAGGAAAGAAAAGCAAGAAACAAATCTTTCTTTAGATGCGGAAAATTCGAACACCATGTTGCCGATTGTCTAAAAGAGAAGGAAGAACAAAGGAAAAAGGAGAAATTCCATAGAAAATTAAAAGCCTTGAATGCCAAAGCCGAAGCAAAAACATGGGATGAGCTTCTTGCAACATCCGATGATGAGGAAGTCGAGCAATGTCTAATGGGTATCGAAGAAGACAATGAGGTACGCTCTAATTCTTCTATCTCCTTTATTAATGAATTGCAAGATGATTATGATGAACTTCAAAATGAATTCCAAAGCATGCTTTTTAAATACAAAAAATTGAAAAAGGAATTCAACACATTAAAAAATGGAAAGAATAGTTTACTTGTTTCATATGAATCATTTTCTTGTACTCACACTACTACACTTGATAAGGTTAGAAACCTTGAAAAAGAAAATAAAATTCTCACTAAAGATATTGATTGCATGAAAAAGGATATGATGAAGTTTAATTTGAGTACCGATAAAATGACCAAAATTCTTGATGTTCAACGTTGTGATCATTTGAAACTAGGACTTGGTTATAAGCCAAATGTTATCAATGATATGAAAATGAATCAAGTACCTACTCTTGTTTATGCCAATCATCATGCTTCTAGAACTATTACATGTTTTTATTGTGGTAAAAGTGGTCACACGACAAATACTTGTCGGGCTAGAAATAGCTCAAATTATTATTGGAGACCTAAAAGTCTCAAAGCTAATCCCAATGGACCCAAACACTGGAGGGTACCATAAGATAATTTCATGGTAGGTACTCGGCGCAATAAAAGTTAAAGGAAATTCAAATCGTCAAATATACAACAAATGTTTGCACCATTTGATCAAATGAAAAGACATTATTAATAAAATCATTTTCCAAGAAGAATGTATAATCAACAATGGGAAAGACACAACCCTTGGCAATGGAGAAATTGGTAACTCTTATCCTCTTCTTGAATTTTTATTTAATTATTGCACATATTCATATCTTTATTCTTGCCTTAATTGTCATAATTCTTTTTCAAAATGTTTCTTAAAAATGAGGTCTCAACTAGGTATTGGTTCAAATGAGACCAATATCCTAGGGTAAGACCGTAGGGATTAATCTGGTGCGTTTATTTTGTTTCTTGAAGGGCTTGGATTAATTTTATATTTAAGGTAATTTTAATTAAAAAAAAGGTTAGAAAGGACAAAAATGTAATTAGACTTATAATTCAGTTATTTATTTAAGGAGAGTATTTTCTATCCCTTAATTTTCGGTACCAATGCATTAATGGGTGATCTTTTCATATATACAAGATTTATTGGGAATCAGATTTCTATATTGTATTAACACTAAATATGCAAGTTATATATATTGGCATAAATTTTAATAAAACATGCATTGTATTAACACAAAATATGCAAGTAATATATATTGGCATCATGAAAAGATTATCCATACATCACAACAACATTACATATGCAGCAGTACAAATCTAGTTATGCAACCAACCGCTTTTTTTTTGGGAACCAATTTTTAGGCTTAAAATTAATATCATCATTAATATCAACAATTGTGATACATGAAATAAAAGTAATTTATGCATCATAAAAAAAAATTAGAACAATTCATTTCTAACACTAACTGATTTGTACTATACTTTAAGTATGCAACATACATATGTGAAACATGCATTATATTTTTATCTAATATGCATGTAAATTGCAAAAAAAAATTTAAAAAAATTGATTTTTTAAACATGCAACATACACATGTTAAATATGCACAACATATGTGAAATATGCATCATATTTTTATCTAATATGCATGTAAATTGCAAAAAAAAAAAAAAATTGTTAGAACAGTTTAATTTATAACACTAACTGATTTATAATATATTTTAAATATGCAACATACGTATGTTAAATATGCATATTAATTTATCTAATTATGCATGTAAATTAAAAAAAATTGTTAGAACACATAATTTCTAACACTAATTGATTTGTGCTATACTTTAAGTATGCAACATACGTATGTGAAATATGCATTATATTTTTTTATCTAATATGCATGTAAATTGCAAAAAAAAATTAAAATTAATCATGCATCATATTTACATAATGTATGCAACATTATAATTTAAAATATGCAATTAATATCATACGAAAATATTAAATACAATATGTATTATATAATATGGAATGTCAAAATTTGTGAGATTTTTCCTGGCCAATGAGGTTGAACATGAATGTATGGAAAGTTAATCAACAACCCGTTTTTGTAGGGAGATATTATCATTAATGATATGATTAGAAGATATGATATCCTATTTTCTAGCATTTATTTCGGCAGTTACTAAATGGTCAATTTTACCCTTTTGATGGATTAATAATGTGATAATAGTATTGGATTTATTGTTAAATCTTAGCCATCTATTAATTTATTATAATGGTCCAGATCAATCCCTACGGTCTCACCGTAGGAAATGGTCTCACCAGAACCAACCTCGTCTCAACTATATACTTTCGGATTTTCAAATTTCAAAAAGAGACCTTATATAACTTTTCTATAAGCACATTAGAACTTACATGCTTTGTCAAATTCTTGTGGATTAATACAAAAGCATAGTATGTGCTACTTGTCTAATCTCTATATTGGTTTATATTATCCGGTACTACTAAACTCTTGTGCAAGTTCTTAAGATTTTGTAGGAGATACTTGGGTGTTAAAGGACAAATGATCGTAGAGATATCACTGGTTATCTATATCAAACTGGTCAAGTTTGAATTGGTTGAGGGAAGCAAAATCGAGGTATGTTTATCAACTTTTATTACTCTCATAGACTCGATATTTTTCATGTTGTATGCCTATGTCTTGATTTCAAAGCAATCCCAAAGAATCTCATATGAGTACCGTTAAAAGAATTTTTCGATATTTGAAAGGCACTATTTAATATGACTTGTTTTATCCAAAAAATGAAAAAAATTCTCGAAAAGAATATAATGATTCGGGCAATGGGAGAAATATTAATGATCGCAAAAGTACCTCAGATCATGTCAATTTTTAGGTGATTGCCTAGTATCTTGGTTTTCAAAGAAGCAAAATTGTGTATCATTATCTATGGCCGAAGCCAAATATATTTCCGCGGCCTTTTGTTGCACTCAACTTTTTTGGATGAAACAAACCTTAGTGGACTACAAATGCTCTTTCGAAAATATTCCTATATTTTGTGACAATACGTCCGCTATAAATATTGCTCAAAATCCGGTTCATCATAACTGAACAAAATATATTGAGGTTCGACACCATTTTCTAAGGGATGTGTTTCTATACGAAAAATTGAGATGTGCTTTGTTCCGTCTTAAGATCAACTCGCGGATATTTTCAAAAAACCTTTAACCGCCGAGTCTTTTACTTCTATTCGAGCTCGTTTAGGCAGAATGCATATCGAATAAGGTCTATGATTGCATTTTTGATCGTTTTTAAAACTTAGGGGTGAAAATCGCATTTCTAACTCAAAATCGCACAGAAACTGGACCAAAATACAGGTACCAATTGACCTATGTGGTCGACCGATCGAGCTAATGGTTAACCGGTCGACCATGGGATTTTTGAGAAATAAAATGATTCTGTCCAACAATTTCAGTTTATACATCTTTTTCTTTTATTTTCGCACCCCTTCGCCAATTTCACACACGATTCACTCAAAGTTATTTTTTCTTGAAAATTCTACTTTATTGGACTCGTATAATGCGTTACTTCCATATTATTCATCTTCTCCAATCAATTGGTAAGTTTAATTCCATCTATAATCTCAATTGGGTTGAACCCTTGAGAATGTGCTTTTACTTGATGAATTGGTGAAATTTTTGTATAATTGTGTAGGGAATTATGAATGTTGATGAATTGTGATTGTAGAATTGTGATTGGTGTTGAATTTTCGGGCATGATTACATTTAAAAAATTTAAATACAACTTCGATTTTATTCTACGAAGGCCAAATGTTCGATAAAATATCATAGTGAATATTTCATCTACATGAATCTCTTGATTTCAAATGTCTTATATATTTATAGAGATCATGTTTTATCAATCAAATGAACTTCTACAAACTTTCTTCTCAAAATTTCCCTTACCATTTGGAATTTTAAGCTTTATATCCAAAAGCATGATAATTCGATTCAATGCGCACTTTGATATGTATTTATGATATTTTTATCATGCTAATAATATTTTTGATGATTCCAAAGGGGGACAAAAATGAAAGAAGCTCATAAGCTTATGTTTAGATCAAATAAGCTAGAAAAAGCTTGCAAAAAAAGCTATAAACTGCAGATAAAAAAGCCAAAAGCTGAAGATGAAACTTAGTCCAATGGATGCATAATGGACCTTTACATATGCCTAATGAATTCTTTTTGACAGGGGAAACTTTTAAGCTCTTGAATTTCAAGCTATAATTGTGAAAGCTGAGCTTTTAGCTTTTAGTTGTTTGCTTCTATGCCTATTTTATTTAGCATGTTGATGGGGGGAGCTTATACAAAATGTTTTGAAAAATCTCCTGCTCCTATACTTATGATTCTTAATCATGAAAAATGTCGCCTAAAATGGATCGTTGTTTTTGAACGGAAAATCTTGTTTCCTTTTTAAAATCGATCTCCTAAAATTATTTTGGTTTGTAATCATCAAAAATAGGGAGTTTGTTAGATAAATGTTTTTATCGTAATTTTGATGATTTCATATAATTGAGTTTTATACCAAAACAATGTCCCCAAATATCGTCCAAATACTTCAAAATGATTTAAAAGATTTTTACTAATTTTTTAGAGTATTCTTGAACTTTATTTTTGACAAAAATTGGACAACTCCTCTGTTTTGAGGTTAATCGGTCGAGTTTGTCAAAATAGAGAACAACTTGTTTGCGGAAATTGGAGAGGTCGACCGGTGTGGTCGGCCGATCGACCTAGGGGTCGACCGAGGGCTGAATGTTGTTTTTCTATTTTCTGTCTCTTGTTCGAGGGAGACCGGTTGAACATGAGATGGACTAGTCCAACCCCTGGTCGACCGGTCCAACAGTGTATTTTTGAAGTAAAATTTGATTTTTCAAATTAGAGGTCAACCGGTCAACCTAAGGTTTTATCAGCAAACTATCCATTGCACAACAAACAGCTTTTCATGAAATTAAGAGATTGATTTCTAACAACTATATTCTCCATTTGATTTGCAATTTTTTACAAATTTCAATCTCCAAGGAGGAGCCTATTGCTGGGATTCAAATCCAAGAGCTCTCCTATAAATAGATGAAGGCTTGAAGCAACACAACAAGACAACATAATACAACACAACAAGAAAAATCTCAGCAAATATTTTGTTCTTCATTTTCAATATTCTTATTGTATTAACCTAAGCTTATCACTTTCATATCTTGCTTATTAGGCTTTCCTTCTTGATTACACTTGCACTTTTGAGTTGTAATATTTCATTTAAAGTGTAATCTTGATTGTATTTGTAACGTCATCCAAAACAAGAAATCCTTGTTAGTGTTCTTTTGGCAAAAACACGTTTGGTTGATTTGATTGAAAATCTTGGTGTTTTTCATGTTGAAGAGTTTGGTGCTCTTCGAGGTGTGGAAGAGTTTGGTGCTCTTCGAGGTGAAGAAGAGTTTGGTGCTCTTCGAGTTAGAAAATTGTGGTGATCTTCATATGTGGTGTTGCAAGAAGAGTTTGGTGCTCTTCAAGGTAAAGGTTGTAATAGTTTGGTATCTATTAATAAACTTTTTCTTTTTTGAAATCCATTCCGGACATACCGGGTGGTAGAAGATTAGGCCCTAGGTGGGTTGAACCTCTATAAATCATCGAGTGTTGTTTACAATTCCGCACTTTTATTTTGGTCATTATCTTTATATTCGAAAAAGATGCGTAAATCAGAAAATTGGGAAAATCTATTCACCCCCTCAGCCTCTAGATTTTCGTAGCCACTTGGACTAACAAGTATAACCATATTGCATGTGTAATTTAATCATTTTGTTTGTACACATTTAAGTTGCATGATTAGTGTAAATATATTGCTTGTGTAGTATGCACTTCTTGCATATTAATATTAAGATGGTATTTTTTTGTGCAGGTGTGTGCATGTAAGTAATAATTTGCTTATTTGAAGTGTGTGTTGCATATGTAGTATAGGTTTGTTGCTTGTATAATGTGTCGGTGTTGCTTATGTAAAATATTTTTGCGGTGCTATGTTAATGTATCTGTGTTGCATATGTAGTGTATATTTGTTGCTTATGTAGTATATGTTTGTTGCTTTTTACTTGCTTCTGTAGTTTATGTATTTGTGTTGCATATATAGTGTATATTTGTTGCTTATGTAGTATGGGTTGTTTCTTATGACATGCTTATGTAGTTAATGTACCTATGTTGCATACGTAGGGTATATTCATTGCTTATGTAGTATAGACTTGTTGCTTATGACTAGCTTATGTAGTATAGGTTTGTTGCGTATTACGTTTTTATGTAGTTAATGTATTTGTGTTGCATTCATAGTGTATATTATGTTTGCATCGCGATGCTTGTTGTGGAGTATGCAATGCTCTTTCTGGATTGTGACGGTGAGACAAAAATTGATTTTTATTGGAACTATTTTGATTCTATAGCACATGTTTATTCCATAGATCTAATGGTATATAAAAGCACCATAACACATCTATATAAGCAATAACTTACATCTTCATAAGCAAACTTCGAACTGTAATCGAGTTCTAGCAACTATGGCGAATTGTCTGCAACGTTTTTCACACGGTAGTGCGTTGAGTAGAGAAGATGAAACTGATTCTACTACGTGATTCTCGTGGACGATTTTGGTATAAGATCATTGTGCGATTTGCGTGTGTGGATATGGTAACTGCTTCCTATATTTCTACTGAGAAATAATTCGTGGGACTAATTTACCTCTATGTTAAGTTAATTAGGTAATAAATTATAATTAAGCCTGTTAAATCGTGGCCCTTGGAAAACTTAGATCTATGGCTAAAATTGGTCCCCATGGACTCACCCAATGCCATGGTCTCATAAAACTCCCCATATACACACACACACACACACACACACACACACACACACACACACACACATATATATATATATATATATATATATATATATATATATATAGGAGGGTTATATAGGACCCCCTATTATATGAGTACATAGGACCAAATCCAAACCACAAAACTATTAATTTCAATGGTTGTGATTAAATATGATTAATGTTGATTAAATATGTGATAAAGTCAAAATGTGGGCAAATTAGTCCACATAAAAATAGGGGTGTTGGCTAAATCTAGAAAATCCCATGAAAATAGGATGAGTTACCATCAACTTTGCAATCACAATCCACCAAATATGTTATCCAAAAATCGTCCCAGCCATAATCATCTTCTCCATCGAGTCTGTCCAACGAAATTCTACTCTCACCGTGCACAGATCAAAATTTCGAGACCTGAAGCAAGAAAAAAATAAAAATGGATGACCAGTATAAAGAATACTTCAACACTAATGAACAATAAGATAATCATTTGTCTCGTCTTTCATTGTTTATATTGTCCATTTTTACTGAATACAATTAAATTTTGATTCGCAATTTTTTAAAACAATCATTTCGATTCATCATTCCATGTTTTTTTAATGTTTAACCAGAAAGTTGCTTATGCATGTCTATAATGTTGCTTATCTATGCCTATGAATATGCTTAAAATTATGAACTTACTTGCGAATATGTGAAACCAATTATGTTATGCAGAAAATTCATTTTTTCATCCCTGTTTTTTCTTTCAAAAACACGTGCATGCTATGATCGGAATGTTGCTTATATGTGCTTAAATACTTGCTCGCACATATGCAAAATATTGCTTACGTTTGTTCTGTGTTTTAAACTCTCAGATTAATTGAGCATTGTTTGATAAAAAGCAAATATACATAAGTTGATATTATATGGTCTCCCCATTCATTCAAGCATTATTTTTTTATCGTATCTAGATTGTATGTATTGAAACTTTTTGATTACGCCCCCATTTGTTCTGACCCAGTAATTTGCTTATATATGGTTATACACTTGCTTATATGTGCATAACCGAATGCTTATGCGTATTTTAAATGTTGCTTAATTATATTTTTTGTTGAAACAGTTGTAATTGCAACTATTCCGCAGTAGCAGATTGAAATAACATAGCCCTATCAAAGATCATAAAAGACCATAAGGAAAAATTGTTGATGGACCAACAAACTGATTCCAGTTCGGTGAAACAAGTAATCCTTGATCGAAGGATTCGTTGGGGATAAATTCCAGCCAGGCGTTGTAGTTTTGCCACCAATCTTTACTCTTGTTGACATTATTTTTGAAGTGCATGTTTGATACTGCGTATTAAAGCATTTGATACTGTTTTTTATGCATATTTTACCGCTTAATATTGATGTCTATTTTATACTTTCTAATTATTTGTTTGAAACAATCCTAAAAATTGTTCCTAAAAATGAAAAAAAAAAACCATGTGCACGATAAAATATTGTGACTTTGCCGATTTATTTTTTTAACATTACTTAATCACATATTATAAATTGCATATGCATGGTTGTTATAATGCTTTTTACTACTCTGTACTTTGCTTATTTGTTACTGCTATAATGCTTTTCGAGCAAAGAAAAAAAATGAACAGTATAAAAAATCATGAAGACAACTGCTTACAAGGCAATTGACTTCTGCTTACAAAGCGTTTAAATCCTGCTTACAAATCATTTGAATACTGCTAAACATTATAAGATGCCATGAAAGATAATTGCTTGCAAGGGCAGTTAACTTCTGCTTACAAAGAATTAGAATCCTGCTTACAAAATATTTAAATACTGCTAAAAACATTATAAGATATTGCTTATAGTGAAGTTGAATTCTGCCTATAGATTAGTTGAAATTTGCTTACATAAGCAACTGATTCTGCTTTACAGAAATCTAACCACCATGAACTAACAAAACGACAATAGTCAAAAAACATTAAATATCAACTACACGTGTACGTCAAAAAACAACCATATTTAAAATGTGAATTGTTTTCCCCTTCATTATTCACCAATTCACAGCTAATTGGATTGAAAATGTCAACCAGCCAGTAAGTTAACTGTGCCGGTATTTCAACAATATTCATGTGCAACAGGCCGCCGAACCCAATCTCATTAACCGCATTCGTTTGTTCAGGATTCAGTTTCTTAATAACTTTAGCAAACCTCCTCAGCGTTGATCTCATATACAACCTAGGATATTTGGAATCTTCATCACCCTTACTACCATCTACCACTTTTTTCCCCTTATCATTCCCCACCTTTTTCTTACTCGCCTATGCACTATCATCAATAGTTGTGGCCTTCTCTTCTTTCTCTCTTTTGCCATTTCCAACAGAAAAACTAAAAAAAAACTGAACACTAGTCATAATATTGAAGTATTTATTAACAGACAACATTTATAAAGCATAACCCAGAATAAATATAGGCATACTATATGAAATGCGTAAGCATGATATAGAATGTTAATAAGCGTAATTGTCAACACAAATAAGCAGTTGAAAACATCAATAGGCAAACCCCCAGACTTAGAAAAAAAGAAGTGTAAAATACTAATTATCTCCTGTATGAAAGCATTATATAAAACATGCATAAGCATAATATACAACACAAATAAGCAAAATTATCAGCAATAATATGCATTTTAAACTCCCATTAAAGCAATCTCCCAGACTTTGTTTTTTCCAAATAATAAAGACAAAAAAATAAACAATCCTAAGCATTTTGCACATACTTGAATACATATAAGCATAATACAAACCACAGATAAGCAATATTTTTGCCTCATTAAAGCAATCACCCAATACTTGTGAAGAATAAATGTGAGCATAATTATTGACAGCAATAAGCAATTTTTTGCCTCAATAAAACAATCACCCAATACTTCTAAAAAACTAGGAAATACTAAT
This sequence comes from Rehmannia glutinosa, assembly GCA_016081115.2. Classification (NCBI taxonomy): domain Eukaryota; kingdom Viridiplantae; phylum Streptophyta; class Magnoliopsida; order Lamiales; family Orobanchaceae; genus Rehmannia; species Rehmannia glutinosa. The sequence goes on along the minus strand of CM071936.1, from coordinate 48,139,822 downwards.
TACCACCCTTCTCCCCCGTTTGACAGTATAATCTAAAACATATGTAAGCATAATACAGAACAATCATAAGCATATTTATCAACAACAATATGCAGTTTTAAAACATATCCATTACACGACAATGTCCTTCATAAAAATGCAATAAAATATCAAAAAAAAAAACGTTCAAAAAAGAGAAAAATAAATTGCCCTACCTACAATGAGGGTGAATACACAGTTAAAAATTTGCTACCTCCTCGAATAATACGCGTGATTCTGGATGCCGCGTCGAAAAACAACAGACGAATCGGGGGTATTTCACAGATTTGTGGATCTTTTTCAGCAAAATTGGGGGTTTCCAAAACGCTTCTTCTCAGGAAATTTCAAGCTGCCTGAGTGATGTAGGTGGATTCGGTTCAACTTGATTTTGATTTTCGACCGATTGATGAGATTGATTTTTTGATTTTCGAATGAAGGATTTTACAGCAATCTGTGATTTTCCACTTTTGTTGGTATTTCACAGGGACGGGATGTGTAGAATGAAAAAGCAATCTGTGATTTTTCACTTTTGCTGATATTTCGACTGATGGATGAGAAGAATTCTTGAAGAATGAAAATGGAGGTGGGTTTTCTCATGGTATGGACGATTTTGGAGACGGTTTGCAGAGAGCACTCGGGAGAAAGACTCTTCTTTGATAATAGTGACTCTTTGATTACCAAGTAGGAAACAATATTCAAGATTTTAGATAAACACGTCTGCCTAATCCGTTCCTAATTTTTAGCCCACTACTAAAAATAACTTCCCTCCCAAAAACTGATATTAATTAAAATTACCAAAAAGTCCTTTTTTTATTAAGTTATCTATTAAAAACTGGTAAAATCTGTTTAATCTCAACCGTTTAAAAATGAAATCAATGCCTCAGATTTGGTCTCGTGTACTCACATAATATATGTGGACTCACCGAATCCAAATCCTATATATATATATATATATATATATATATATATATATATATGAGGATCATGTGAGACCATGGCTGTAGGTGAGACACAATGGACTAATCTCAACCATCCTCCACTATTAATCAATGGGTGTGATTTAATGGATAAAAATTATATTAAAACATTAATTTAAGCAACATAAGGGTAACAAGGTAAAATAACCCAATAAAATAGTTACAAAAACGGAAGGAGATTAGAATCAAATCTATTTCTCTCTCATACATATCTATCTCACGTCTCTCTCTCTTTCTCTCTCTCAGTTCCTCCATTAATGCAAATGAAGAAAACTGTGAAGAACTCGAACTGTGAAGAAGATGACGATTTCTGTTCCAAATGAAAAAACAACAATGAAGAACTCGAACTGGTTTATATTTAACCCACACTTTATAAACTGATTTTACAGAGAATAAAAATCGTGCAGAAGAAGATGATTTCTGTTCCAAATGAAGAAACAACCAAGAAGAACTCGAAACTGGTTTATATTTAACCCAGATTTTATACTATAATTTGTAAATTTTCGCGTTGGAGATGGTGCA